>CM076577.1:850408893-850909813 GCA_034641835.2 Pinus albicaulis | reverse complement strand
TCAAGCTTCTGCAGAAGGACCAAGCTCTGATACCAATTGTTGGGAAAAATACTGAGAGGGGGGGGGTGAATCAGTATTTACTGCATAATCAAATTTTTTACTTTTTCATTCCTTAAAACCCATACGCTACTTTACTTCAGTAAACTAGCGTATATACGCGGATCCCCTTTATTAAACTAGTGTATACACAGAGATTTAGATATGTCATTAAGTCTTCACTTAAACCATTCTATCATTCATTCTTCAGATATTCAATAAGCAGTAAACAGGTGCAGTAAGAACAGAATAAACCATCACACAAAGCATCACACATGAACACCAGGATTTTTAGGTGGAAACCCAAATCGGGAGAAAACCACCGCTGCAGTTGCTCAGCCTTCAATATTTTATTATAGAGAAAACATCTTACAACATATGTGCCGGCGCAGACTTGACCAGCACGCAGGCACCCACCTGCGCTCGTTTACCAGCCTCTCCTGGAAGGGAGCTCCAACCCCCTGACTCGTTTACCAGCCTCTCTTGGAAGGGAGCTACGACCCCCGATCTCGTTTACCAGCCTCACCTGGAAGGGAGCTACAACCCCCTGACTGAAGGCTACAACCTTCAGCACCACCTTGGACCACGTTTCATCAATTTTCACACTAGATCCAACAACTTCAATAGAACACCACTTGCAGGCCACATTTCATCATATTTTCATACTGGACCCTTTCCATACTTTTAAGCACAAACATACGTCACCAACAGATACATATCAACACAGATCAGATAGCAGAAACACAGCAGAACAGATCAGATATTTCATACCCCTTGCTTCAACAAACCCTAGTTTGCATACGCGCTTTCCCTTCATTGATGTCGCTTATATACACTCTTCCGTCCACACAAACCAGCGTATACCTCAGTGTATATTTTATTGCGCATACGCGCTTTCTCTTCGCTGAAGCCGCGTATATACGCGCTTCCTCCGCGGTGAAGTAGCGTATAGATCTTCAATCATTACAGAGTAGCATACTTCATCAGATCAGATATTCAGTTCAGATCTACCCTTTTGCTTCAGACAGATGTTCGCCTAGATGCTCGCCTCATCACAGATCTAAGCCTTCCATAATCAGATCTAACAAATACAAGTACATTTCAGATCTAAAGATCCCGCTTCATCATTTCTTCATAAGTGCTTCATAGATTCAGATCTATCATCAAACCTTTACCCTTTCCATACAGATATACTTCATAGAGAAGTATTCATTCAAGTTCAGACATCTTGCTCCCACAGCTCAGACATCTTTCTCTCACACTTATATTATGCACAATGAATTTGTTCTCCTTATATAGGTTTATCCTTTTTCAATACCATGAGCCCCTTTTTCAATACCATGGGCCAAAGCAATACCATGAGCCCAAAACTACCTGGACGGGGTCAATTAGGCGGATCATTACCCAATACAATGGGTCAATACCATGGTGGTTACCCTTGGTTTTGTACTTTTTGAGCGCTTTAGCCCATACGCTACTTGGCACGTTCTTTTCCGCGTGCATACGCGACTTCCCCTAGGCCAATCCGCGTATACAAAGAGACATACTCTTTTCATCATATTTTGAGCACATTCTGAATTCCTTTCTTCATTGCCTTTTGTACATACTGTAGATACATCATATTTTCTTCATCAGGAACATATTCTCTCAAGTACAACTTCATCAAGTAAGTTGTCATCACCTTCATCAAGTGGGTTGCCTTTCAAAGACAACACTTAGCATCATATTGTCAACAAACATCATATCACATCAGATTTACATCATTTACTAAGTCCATCAAGTCAAGCATAACTTCATCAGGTGTATTGCCATCAAGGACAACACATGTCAACAGTCGCATGTCTTCATCTCCATTCAGTGGGTTGCCATCAAGGACAACATCCTGCATCATATTTCCAACAATCTCCCCCTTTGGACTTGATGGCAACCATGATGGTGTTTGGTTACCACAACAGATAGATACATTAAGAATACAATGACACCATGTCATTCTCTCCATTTTTGGCATCATTCAAACACCATGTCACTCTCCCCCTTTGACATCAAGGGCAAAGGACAAAACCAGCAGATCAAAACCAACACACTCTCCCCCTTTTCTCCTCATGTAGAAGAAGCGTTCTGCAGATCTGATGTATACTGAAGTGACCAAGCTCCCCGTGAGTTCATGCTGAATATTTTTCAATGAAGTACATGACTCTATGACCTTCCTATCACCAAAATACTCATACTTACATCAATTATCCAACCAAGTGGATTTACATATAAGAATCAAGTACCCAACCAAGTGGGTTTACACATTTCAACTCAGCTACCCAACCAAGTGGGTTTACAAACATGACTCAGCTACCCAACCAAGTGGGTTTACAAATTGACAAGTCCTTACATGACTGAATATTACAATTTTACAACATGGGTCTCAACCAGATCTTTTCATCAAATTACAAATATGAATTTTCATAATTAATACCAAAAAGACCTCAAGAGAGATCATGTATCAGAACCACCATAATGCCATCAATTCATTATACTCAGCAAAACTAATGCTCCCCCTGAATCTGTGCAACCAAGCAATCTTTCCAAAAGACTTAGGCTCCCCCTTAGTTTGTGCATCCTGAAAACTTCCACCAACAAATCATCAAGGCATCTTCGTCAAAACATTAGAAACAAAATTATGAGAACTGGAACACCACCAGAGATACCAAACAGTATCAGAGATACCAAACATCATTGCAGCTGTGCTGAAGAGAGCTGAATCAACCAAAAATTGTCAGCAATCAGTCATACGCGGTTTTCTTTGCAGGAACTCGCGTATATACGCGACTGTGTTTTCGGAAACCCGCGTATCCCAAGACATCTTCTAAATTTCAACCAGATCTGATTCTCTGTGAGGCAAATACAGTGTTCAGCTTCTTTCTGAGACATTTGAATGCTTCCCTGGACTACAGATAGATAGAACGATGTAGTTGTGTCTTCAAGCGTCATCCAACGGTTGTGGCATCAGTACAATAGTAACCAAGCCTTCAGATTCTTTGCAGCATCAATACAAACTTTCCAAGAGAGATTCTCATATCAGAACAACATCTTCACATAGGTGTCAAGCAATCATCCATGTGGTCCAACATCACCATGATCTTCAAGATTTATCATGAAGTAACATATGTAGGCAAAAGATCTCTCAACCATAGTAACACACTCTGCATGATTTATTTCTGAATCAAATGACATCCAACTCATCCATGTGTGAGTACAAAGGATACTTATCAGCAACCAGGGCTAAAAAATTCATCATAATAAATCATGTACCAAGTCATCATCATTTGAGCATGAGTATCACAAAAACCAAAGAACAAGCAGTCATATTGCCAACCATGCAATCATTAGTATTCAACCTGCTGCTCCCCCTAAACCAATGCTCTTCCTTAGCTTGCAATCTGAAGCACCTTCAACAGCACGTCATCAGCAACAATCTCTGCATGATCTGTCCTCATCTCTGAATTATAAGACTTTCATCTCAACAACGAGTGCTCTTCATCATAAAGCAACCAGGCTTCATCCATAATGTTCAACACAAGAACCCATGTATCATTTCATTATTATGAGTATAACCAAAATAATGCTAACAGTGCAATCATCAGCAGTCAGACTGATGCTCCCCCTGGACCTCTGCTCCAGATCTTCAGTTATCAGATAAATTCTTTTATCATCAATGCATACGCGACTGTGTCTGCTGAAACTCGCGTGTATACGCGACTTTTGTGAATAGAACTCGCGTATGGAAAGTGTAATATAGAAATTTTCACACCTTCATCTCCTTCTGCAAATTTACCTTCTGTTCCTGTCTTTTCTTCACACCAGATGCACTGTCAGAAATACATCTAACCAGAATAATCAAATCAACTATGAGAGTCATCATGCATTTCTCCCCCTGTGACGATACATTACTAAATCTCCTAATGTATCCCACATCATTCCTGCAGTCAATCAGAGAAGTAAGCTTCCAGAAGCGGATGACTGCAGTAGGGTCTGAATTCCCTACGTTTCTGATCGGTCCTCCTTCTTTTTCCAAATTTTCTTGAGCTTTCCAATAGTGTGCTGAAAATTGTCCACTTTCCCAGATCTGTTCATCCTGCATTCTTTTTCTACATGTCCATACTTGTTACAAGCATAACATCTCATGTGGCCAGAGAAATAAACATAAGAATCATAATGAGTATTTCTATTCTTCCTCCTTTTACAATCAGCTGATTTATGTCTATATTTGTTACATGAAAAACAATATCCTTTGAAGAAACCAGAGTACCTTTCTGAGTAGAACCTGTTTGTTTGTGGCTGAATTGTTCTGCTTCTGCAATTTGCTGCAACATGCCCATATTTAAAACATTCAACATTCTTGAATGAATTCCTTTGAGAATTCATGATTGTTGATTGAGCTTTTGTCTCTTTCAACACTTCAGGTTTTGCATTGACTACCTCTGAATTTTTAGCACTTCCTTGTGAGCTAGATTCACCTTTAATAGTTTCATGGAAACCAAGGCCATGTTTGATAGCAGGAGACCTTTGATTACTCAAAATATTGTCCAAGATATTAGTACTATCATGAAACCTCAAAAGTTTAATATTTTCTTCTAATTTACTTTTGAGAATGTTTACCTCAACCTCCAAGGCTTGACATTGCTTTGTCATGCTTTCTTCTTTCCTTCTTCCATCTTCTACTTGATCCTTTAGATTTAGAATCTCTTCTTTCAACCAATTTTCGTTTTCTTCACATGTTTGTTGCAACTCTTCATTCTTCTTCTTCGATGCTTTGAGATCTTCTTTCAGAGATATGTTTTCAGCTTCAAGTCCAGTATTCTTCTTATTTGATTTTTTGAGACCTACTTTGAGGGAAATGATTTCTGCTTCAAGTTCTTCATTCTTCTTATTTGATTCTTCAAGCTCTGCTAGTAGAGAGATGATTCCATCTCCAAATCCTGCATTCTTCTTGTTTGATTCTTCAAGATCTGCTTGTAGACGTTCTATGATAGACCAGATTTTTGCTCCAAGTTCTTCATTTTCATTTAGTTGTAGAGGTTCCTCACTCTTCTTACTTGATGCTTCTAGAGAGATGACTGTAGCTTCAAGACCTTCATTCTTCATTTTTCCCATTGTTACGGATCTCCTTCAACGATCAAGCTTCTGCAGAAGGACCATGCTCTGATACCAATTGTTGGGAAAAATACTGAGAGGGGGGGGGTGAATCAGTATTTACTGCATAATCGAATCTTTTTACTTTTTCATTCCTTAAAACCCATACGCTACTTTCCTTCAGTAAACTAGCGTATATACGCGGATCCCCTTTATGAAACTAGCGTATACATAGAGATTTAGATATGTCATTAAATCTTCACTTAAACCATTCCATCATTTATTCATCAGATATTCAATAGGTGCAGTAAGAACAGAATAAACCATCACACAAAGCATCACACATGAACACCAGGATTTTTAGGTGGAAAGCCGTTAAGGTTACTTTCGGCCTTCAATATTTTATTATAGAGAAAAATTTTGCCATATGTGTCATATGTGCTAAGCATGACTGAACAGCACGCGAGCACCTAGCTCATTTACCGGCCTCTCTGAAGGCCAACCCCGACTCGTTTGACCTCCTCACGGAAGGAGGCTACGACCCCCCGATCTCGTTTACCAGCCTCACCTGGAAGGGAGCTACAACCCCCTGACTGAAGGCTACAACCCTCAGCACCACCTTGGACCACGTTTCATCAATTTTCACACTGGATCCAACCACTTCAATAGAGCACAACTTGCAGACCGCAATTCATCATATTTCCAGACGGAACCCTTTCCATATTTTTAAGCACGAACATACATCATCAACAGATACATATCAACACAGATCAGATAGCAGAAACACAGCAGAACAGATCGGATATTTCATACCCCTTGCTTCAGCAAGCCCTAGTTTGCATACGCGCTTTCCCTTCACTGATGTCGCGTATATACGCGCTTCCGTCCATACAAACCAGCGTATACCTCAGTGTATATTTTATTGCGCATACGCGCTTTTACTTCAGCGAAGCTGCGTATATACGCGCTTCCTCCATGGCGAAGTAGCGTATAGATCTTCAATCATTACAGAGCAGCATACTTCATCAGATCAGATATTCAGTTCAGATCTACCCTTTTGCTTCAGACAGATGTTCGCCTAGATGTTCGCCTCATCACAGATCTAATCACTCCATAAACATATCTAGCAAATACAAGTACATTTCAGATCTAAAGATCCCGCTTCATCATTTCTTCATAAGTGCTTCATAGATTCAAATCTATCATCAAACCTTTACCCTTTCCATACAGATATACTTCACAGAGAAGTATTCATTCAAGCTCAGACATCTTTCTCTCACACTTATATTATGCAAAATGAATTTGTTCTCCTTATATAGGTTTATCCTTTTTCAATACCATGAGCCCCTTTTTCAATACCATGGGCCAAAGCAATACCATGAGCCCAAAACTACCTGGACGGGGTCAATTAGGCGGATCATTACCCAATACAATGGGTCAATACCATGGTGGTTACCCTTGGTTTTGTACTTTTTGAGCGCTTTAGCCCATACGCGACTTGGCACGTTATTTTCCGCGTGCATACGCGACTTCCCCTAGGACAATCCGCGTATACCAGGAGACATACTCTTTTCATCATATTTTGAACACATTCTGAATTCCTTTCTTCATTGCCTTTTCAGCCTCATGGGCCATCCTGCCCTGCTTCCTCGGGGAACCTCTTCTCTAATCTTCTTCATCAAAGTAGTTGTCATCACCTTCATCAAGTGGGTTGCCTTTCAAAGACAACACTTAGCATCCTCAGCCAATCAACAAACATCATGTCACATCAGATTTACATCATTTACTAAGTCCATCAAGTCAAGCATAACTTCATCAGGTGTATTGCCATCAAGGACAACACATGTCAACAGTCGCATGTCTTCATCTCCATTCAGTGGGTTGCCATCAAGGACAACATCCTGCATCATATTTCCAACAATGCATACCCTGGTTGGGCTGAAGGTTGTCCCTGAAAGGGTTGTCCTTGTGGGCTAGAAGCATATCCTTGCTGAAACAAAGTTTGTCCCTGAAAGGGTTGTCCTTGTTGGTTAGAAGGTTGCACAGGCAGGGTAGGTATAAAACCGTTAATATACTGATAAGCCTTAGGAGCAGGAAAATGAATGGGGTTGCCGTGCTCATCATATTGAAATGGAAATGAATAGATCGGGGTACCATCCGCTCCATAATGAGAAAATTAAGGACGATTAAGATCCTGAGATGACTAATCAAATTGGGATATCGGCGGCTGTAAAGTCATCTGATACTCCTTGGGAGAAAGGTTCTCAGGTATGGCAGTAGCCATATAAACGTCTTCAGGAACTGACGAGGTCATAGTTGAATCATTGGTGACAACAGGCGTAGACATAGCCACGTAGACAGTAGGTCTAACAGGTACCGATGTGACAAAAGGAGATGCCGTGAGAGGCGTCGATAGCGACCTCCCTAATGAGGGAATGGTCGGTTCCGTGGATGGAGTTGATATTCCCATAGAGGCAATAGCGGCCATGACCTGACTTAAAGACCTATATCCAACTCGGAGCGATGGACTAGGTGAAGACAGAATAGATGGTTCAGGGATATCTTCGGGAAAAAGCTGGTAGTCTTCACCAGAAGTAGGAATTCCCTCACTAGGAATAGGACTGGATGAGTCCATATCTGACCCTGCCGTAAGATCTTCTAAAAGACGACGAGGACTAGGAGGTACGACAGCTGCCAAAAATGGTGATCCTGATGTAAGAGGAGGGAAGTGTTCCCCAACTCCGAATCCAAACCAAGCATTGGACAAGGGCTAATTGAACTCAACTGGTCCTCCAAAGGGAAGCTCACATATAACTGGTCCCCTAAGGGGAAACTCAGATACAACAGGCTGTTGATGCTCAGCAGAGGACTGAGAGAATTCTGATGAGTCGTTTGTATAAGGACTACTAGTAGACGAAACTGATGGTTCCGCCATGGTGACTATAGTAAAAAGAGGAAGAGATCAAAAACAAAGACACAGGGGCAAAAACCAAGGAAAACAAAAACAGACTGAAAAAATCAATCTCTAAATGGGCATGTGATCGTAGGTGATTAATTTTACCACATTGAAACTGGAAATTTTACTGTTTCATGTTTTAAGAGTCTAGAAACGAGTAAAAGATGACTCTATCACTTTCAGTTTGGAAACAAGCGTGAAAGGAAAAGCGCTTGATGATCTTTTCAAATTTAAGGAGTCAGTAAAGATCAAAATGACTGCTCTGGTAATCTAGGTAAATGGGTGTACCAGATATCTGTGATCTGCCATATAGATCTTGGTAAAAATGAAAAATAAATCAACCAAGGACTTGACATATGTGCAGGTAATCTCTCTAAATGCTGTGTCCGGTGTATCATGGGTAAAAGGCAACAAACTCGGATTTCTATGGATAAAGGATTTGCAACCTAATGGTGTCTCCCTTTATATACATGACGATACGGGGAGCAGAAGTATGTACTAGCATTGTCTGTAGCCAGATGGTGAGCGACAGCTACTAGGCTTAAAGACGCCAGAACACGTATCTACCTTAGACTAATAGATTTTCCGTTAAGTTTCAATGCTTCCTTAGGTTAATTCAGTAAATTTTAAAGTTAATCTTCAATTTACGTTTCAATTTCAAGGCCCTATCGAATGTTGGATCTCATAAAACCTCTAGATGCAAAGTACATGCCACAAAATATCATTTCGTTCAATGAAGAGCTATCTACAGGAGAGTTGAGAACTTTCAAATGATAGCGAAATGAACACACAAAAACATCCACTACCGATTTCAATGCAAGCTAATGAAACTGGAAAACTTTTCTCTAGAATTTATACAACACTAGTAATGAGAAAGAGTTTTCAATTTTCACTATGCCAATAAAAAATGCAAAAGATTTTTTTTAATATTTTTCAATATATTAGAGAAAATGCAATAAATAAATTAAATACTAATGAAAACATCAATTTGAGAATGATAGAGAGAGAGCGAAAACAAAACAAGTTCACTCAACTCGAACGAGCATAATCAAGACTCAAACCGATGATGAAATCCCTCAAAGCGAAGAAGAACCTCGAAAGAGACTCAAACAAGCCGTGTGATCTAGGGTTGGAGCAACACAAAGCAAAACTGAATGAAAGAGAGGTAAATCACTCAATAAATGCAATGAATCAATTGGATTTAGCAAGATGAATGTAAAGAAGTAGAAACAAAGCTGATCGGGAAAGCAAAGACCCAAAACTCCCACGGGAGGCTCAGCACACTGAAGCACCTAGAAGCCCTAGGGCTAAAATGAAAAACTAACAGAAAAGGGCAAACAACTAGGGGAAAAGGGCTAAACACAGTAAAAAATGACTTCAAAGCACTCAAGCTCAGTAAGTCCAAAAACAGGAAAACCCTAAAACCAAGCAGGGTTGGTGCGCCTGTTTGGCTGTAATCTGCGCCAAACAGAGGATGGCGTGGGTGCCTAACTAGCAACTCGTGCCCTCCAGCGTGACTATCAGAGGGATAACCACACTAGTCATTTTTACCCTAGAAAATTATGAAAATGAACTAATAGAGGCTAGATCTGGTCTTTTGGGGGCTGAACAGGGTTTTAACACCAAGGAAGGTGAACAAGAAAAGCAGACTAATCAAACAAAAAGCTAAAAAAAAACCCAATGGAGGAAGTACCAACTCCCATTGATCCCCAGTGGAGTCACCAAATTGTTGTGGAGGTAAATCCCCTTTATAGACTGAGGCGATCCCACTAGCCCTAGAGTGGGTCTAGCAACAATCGAAACACGCAAAGCTATTGATTCCTAGTTACAAAAGATAGAATTGCGATAGATTGCTTACCATGATTCCTTTGCTATTTTTGTCGAAGAAGAAGTGGCGCTTCCGTACCTAGCTAGATAGGTCACGATCCGTGAGCTCGCTGCATCCAGATACCTATACACATGCAAAGAAGAGAGACAACATGCAACGTAATATTTCACACTTTATAACTATCGATAAGTCAGAGAGGAACGAATGAAATTGCATTATATAATGGACAAAAAAAATCATGGAACCAATAGCAGAGTAATGTATATTAAGATATGAGAGAACGATTATAATCGGTGCTCTGATGTCGCAATATTCCTTCGACAGGATTCCAGCGGGACGTGTCTCACAAAGCTCATTAAGGATTTGACAAAACTCTCTCTCTCTCACAAGGTTCTCCTTAGCTCTGCTCTTGATTGTCACTCAGCTATAATTTCCTTCCCAAAATTTTAGCTAGCTAGCAAATGGAGAGGGCGGGCTTTTATAGAGGGAGGAAGGGAAGTTGGGATCCCTATAATCATGGGATAGATTCCTATCTCTTAGGAAGGTTCCATGAGAGGTGGAAAACCACTTCCTAATCAGGGAGATCAGGAGCCAAATAGCCCAACCTCTTTTTGATGATTCATTCTGAAGTTGTTAGAATCAAACTTTCGCCTTCTATTGTTAAAAAAAATTCCTTAATATGCTTGGCACAGGTACAAAACAGGGACAAAGTGCCAGCTGGCGCGCCCACTAGTGTATATTTTCCCTATTGGCGCGAGGGATGAAATCGTTACTCGCGCCAATGCCAAAACATGGGTTTTTGGGGCTTTTCTGAGGAAATTTTCTTCAAGAGAATTATTTCCCTTATGGAAAAGGATACCATCAAGGTGTTTTCATGACATTTTACTGTTCACAGGTCACAAGAATAGTCCTCTAATGTGCGGGACGAGGGATAGCAGGGACGGTGACAAAATTTTGTGTAACACTTCTCTATGGTGAAATTTCAAATCAGTTATCAGAACTTCAGCTTGATGATGATGATCTCTCAAAATTTGTCTTTCTAATTTTGAGGTCAAACAAATTTAACCCTGAAGTTATGAAAATTTTTCTGGAGATAGTGGTTGAAAAATATGAAACTGTTGGCTTGAGGGGTCTCGACCTAGGTTCGGTGTCCAAGGTTTGCCAACAAACCCCTATACTACTGGCCCTTTCGACAGTGACCTGCTTTCACAGGTCATAGTCTCACCCGAAGTAGTATGGGTGGGTGCTGGAACTAGGTTTCCGCACCCTGAGAAAGGATGGGTAAGGCAAGTAGGGTTGTGTCTTGTTTCTATAATTCCCAGATTACCTTGTCCTGCACAGGGTTAATTACATTCCTATTCACATCAACGTGCACTATATCTATAGTTATAGGATTATTATATCATCAACACAACAGTACATAAACAGAGCATAGCAGAACTAGATCCAAGAGCATAGTACACAGATCTTTCTCAGCTGAAAGACAAAAAATACATAACACAACATTTATCAGCAATTCACATAATATAACTCACAGATTCATATCTCTAATAATTATTTTCATTCATTAATTCATCAACCTTTCCTTACAATTCCCTTCCCAACCTGCGCACATAGCAACAGGGTCTGCACACAGTTGTACTAGGATCTCTGCGCACACAGCCATCAGGAGTCTGTTCCCCAAAACCCAAACAGATAGCTTAAGCAACAGATCGCATCAATATCTTATCAATTCCTATCCTTTTCGATACAAAATACATTTCTATTTATAACAATCTAGATCCGACTTTCCTATGGTCCGCAACCCATGTTTTTCAGATCCCTAGTTTACCCTTTGACCCATTACAATGTTTTTAGGGCTTTGACCCACCCCAAAACCTCTGCGTTATATTAAATATAATCAAAAGTAATCAAAATGGACCAGTTTCGCAGCTTGTTAGGAGACCCCGTTCCAACAGTCCCCCAACATAATCTTGTGACTCGTCCCAAGTCACTGCACCAGTGCATCATCGATCTGCGTATGCAAGGTATCCAGAGCATAGACAAGCAGAGGGAGTACATCCAGACTTTGGGCTGCAGCTTGTTGCGCAATGTTGACCAATTGCATGGAGGCAGACCCATCTGTATTCATAGTGATCTGTTCTAACAGCCTGTGGAGACGTGTGATGGTGGACTGAGCATCATGTGCGAGCTGGAGTGCAGTATCAGACCATGGCTTCAGTTGTTTTCGAACAACTTTCTTAGAGTGCCAAATGTCCTCAATCCTATCTCTGGCGGCTAGGCACTGCGCAGAATTGGGGGAAGGTGCGGAAGCTCTGACTTGATCCAGAACATCTTCTGCCTACTGTAATTCCTGTTGGATATGTTGAATCGTGGAATGGTATTGCACTGTCATCCATATCTCTGTAGCTGTTATGAACAATTGTGCTCCCTGCGTCAGCTACTCCTCAATGATACGCATTGCGTCTGTGACTACGACAAGTCACTAGGCCCAGATTTCTAGAGGTATGGCGTACTTCTACTTGTCCCAGTCACGGTGGTGAACCTCCCGCACCACCCTGGAGGATAGTCTTTGTAACTCTGAACCAGATAGTTGTGCTAAATCTAGTTGGACATCCTCAGAAGTTAGGTCAAAAGTGTGAATTATGGATATGCGAGGGAGGACGCATACATTACTCCGGGTAGGTGGCTCTTGGGAGCTGCAGAGACATCGTAGCATGTCTCTGTATCTTAGCATTCCTCGTGGCCTGCAAACAATCCTTGTTGTTGGAAGCCTGAGCTCCGTCCTATAACTGCATGCAGCAACCCCAGGTCCTTGCACCAGTTCTTTCGGTGGGTCCGGGTCCATAGTGTTAACAAAACGATGAACGTTACAGAGAATATGGATGAACATAAAAACCCGGAACACGGATAGCCAGAGCCTGCCAAACGGTGAATAAGTAGCCTGGCGCGAAGCTTTCCAACCATCCACGCCCCCTCCGGAGTTATTAATTGGTGAGGGATTTCATTCATGGCACGTACCCTCACCTCTGCAGACTGTTCTGTCCATTAATTTCTGAATTGACACCCTGCCGCCTGTTTTTCGTACTTGCGGGGGTCTTTTCTTATGAAATCGGGACATGCTAGCGATTATCCTTTGTGCCTAGGTCACTTCCATGAGTTGTCAGACCATAGATGACGCTTGTATGTCATGTGCGTATTTGGAATGAGGGTCAAGGTGAGGTGAACCTGCAAGTTGGATAGGAGTCTTGTCGAAGCCTTTATTTCACTTGTGGTTAGGATGTTCTTGGCTGTGTCATATGTCCTGGTATCATTTATTACTTGAGATGTGTGCTGATGTTCAGACAGCTCTGTAATCTGACGTGTGCTGATGGTTGTGGTACCCCAGAAATTTTGTTCAATCCAGGTTCGATCACACTCTTGAGCGTTGCTCCGTAGTAGGTATCTACATAGGTCAACTGACCTCGGAGCCCATCTAGCCACAGGGGTCCCTATGCGCAGGATCACCTTAATCTAGTATTTCTCCTGAGTAAAGAATATCGGCCCTTGCACAGGTGTTTTGTATAGCGTTAGTGGTAATTTTTATGGCCTTCGGTCCGTAGGACTCTTTGGTTCATCAACTGGCTGATCTTCACCTACATCCTTTCGGCAAGGCGAGGTTCTTTCGGTGGTAGAAATGCGATGGAAATTCCTGATGGTCTGAAGGATTTGTAGCACTGAAACCTCATGCAACTGACCTTGCCAATTCTCCAACTCTTCATCAGAGTCGGAAAAATATTCACTGTCCTTTTCCCAACAGAGCATTCCTTCATCTGTGGGGTTAACCCGATCTTCGTCCTGCATAGTTATCTTATAAATGTGATCCAATTCCTCCTTTTCATAGGCTGGCTCTGTGTACCGCACACCTTCTGCTGGGTCTAGTGGTACTATGACACGTGTACCTTTGTTTTCAAATACCATGCTGCATCTCTTGAGATTGATGACACCTCCCATGTCTTTTTCCCAGTCCAATCCAAGGAGCGCAGGGTAAGGGTGTGCATCTTCTACTATTTCCATTACTTCAAAATTAGCTAGGGCTCGTACCCCTACGATGTCTACCATGATTTTGGGTAACATACCCAGAGGGATGATATTTTTTTGATTCGCCATTCGTAGCTGGAGATTCGACCATTCCAACTTAGGCTCTCCCATTTGTTGCCATGTTTGTTTTGGTAAGACGTTGGCATCTGATCCAAGATCTAAGATAACTTGATCCATTTCATAGTCTCCGATCTGCTCAGTTAACCGAATTTCTCTCCCGGTGCGTTTCTTAGAGCTATACAATTTGTGTACATCCTTGGTCTCAGGGATCAAGGTGGGCCGAGCTGCGGAGGTATTCAGTAATGCTAGGAGATTTCCTACGGCCTGCGGATTTCTTAGCAACTTTAGACATGCCTTTAAAAAGGGCTCAACTCCTTCTTCAATATGAGGC
Organism: Pinus albicaulis; assembly: GCA_034641835.2. Classification (NCBI taxonomy): domain Eukaryota; kingdom Viridiplantae; phylum Streptophyta; class Pinopsida; order Pinales; family Pinaceae; genus Pinus; species Pinus albicaulis. The sequence continues at coordinate 850,895,398 of CM076577.1, read as the reverse complement.
TACGCGGGGGCTACCAATGGTGATTTTTCCTTACAAGGCACTCCTTTCTGAGCGGTAAGCCCTTCTTTGTTTCCCTGGGTGTCCAACCCACTACGTGTCATGAATTTTACACTTGGATCCGCCTCCTGTTGCTCAGTTTTAACCCTCTGTACGTTCTGCGTAGGGGTATGCTACCTTTCCTGCATCTTGGCTATTAAAGTTGGGCAATCTTCCACCTCATGGTCGAGTTATCTACAATATTTACATGTCAGCTTGGTGGGATTAGGGAATTCTCTAGCAAAGTAGCCTCGTCCTCAGCCTGCACTGCCCCCCTGACCTCCTCTGCCTCGAGCCGATGATCCTCCAAAGTTTTCAGCCAGTCTTGGTGATGCAGGGTTTGATTGCATCTGATATAAATTCCCACGATCCATCATTAAGTCATACGTTCGACAGTTCTGCTCATCATGTCTCACTAATCCGCAGAAGTGACACCATTGTTGTTTTAGTTCTGGGACGTACACACCCAGCCGAGGGCAGTGGTTCATATCATGTAGGCCTGCTACCCGACAATCATCACACCACAGTGCAGATCTGCTTGATCCTGGTCACAATAGGACAGGTTCCCTACTTACTCCGGGTCATATCGGACTAGGCCCTCCTGCTTGCATATAGTCGGCCAGCAGAGGGCACTGATCCTTCGTATGGCCAGATGCCTGGCAACGTATGCACAAAGATCTACGAAGATGTCCTTTCCTCGCACTTTTCACAGGTTCTGAATATCCATATGCATAGCCCCAAGTTGTTCTTGGATTTGTTGTACCCCTGCAGATGTATCCTCCCGGGGTGTAGCCTCTAATTTCATAGCAACTTCCACATCTTTCTCTTTTGATTCAAAGGTATATTGTCCCATCGACGTACGCAGGTGAGGTAACAACATGGCGATGAACCACTCTGTATGTTGTCTATCATCATACTCAAACCCTCCGTCCCTAATTTCTTTCTTCAGTCGCTGATCAGCCTCCCATACTAACTCAGACGCACCTTGTTTGAAGTCCTTTACCTCCACTACCAGCTGGGAATAAGATTTCGGCTTTCGGAATTGTTGCTTCAAAGCATCTTTGATATCTTGAATGGAAGCAGTCCCATTCTGGGTAATGTATCGCATATACCAGTCCAGAGCTCTGTCTTCAAATGCTAAAGATAGCTACGCCCTCTTGATTGTGTCACTTGCTACATTCTACGTAGTCCAGACAGAATCTGCCACAAACCAAAATCGGTCCATATCCTCTTCTCCCACCCCCTTGAAGGTAGGTAGTTTTAAATGTGCAGCCATATTACTGTCAAGGAAGGGTGGTGGTTCAGACGAATTCTTACCTTTACGCGTCCGAGGTGGAGATACAACCGAGGGGTTGTTCGTAGTGGGTTCCTGAAATGGATTGTAGGCAGATCTCCCTCCATCAAGTTTGGTTTGATAGTATTTACCACTGTGGGTTGCACTCCCATCTAGAACTGAGGTCATTCAGTCCGTGTGACTACGGTGGATAATCTTTTCACACAGTAATTTCTTAATCAACAATGGTAATGTCCTCAAGAACTTGCCTAGGAATCCTTTGAAAAATCATCATTTAGCTTCAGAGTATGATACAAACTGATCAATGGAAAATTCCATTACAAATCCTCCCAACACGCTATCCACCCAGTGATCCACCATGCGTGTGATAGTATTATTAGTTTTTTCAAGTTTTTCAAGCAACTCTGGGGTCCACAAAGTGACTAGCTCATCTTTCCAACAGTTCTGGAATTCCACCAGTCTGGCCAACCACTCTTGGAGTTCAATTGCAAAATTCACAAAGAATATTTCGTAGCTTTCAGTAAGGACGTACCTATTTTTCCATCTTTCCATCGTTAACTTCTCACTGCGATTTTCTTTCACTGCGAACTCCTAGATCTGTCTCTCAAACCAGTCCTTGATCTCTTTTCTTTTAGGCTTCCAGTATTCTCTTTTCATTACTCGATTCCTCTCTCAGACCTCCTCTGGTCCCGGCAACAGAACCATTTTTTGGCTTGAGGGGTCCTGACCCAGGTTTGGTGTGCAAGGTTTTCCAACAAACCCCTATACTACTGGCCCTTTCAGTAGTGACCTTCTTTCGCAGGTCACAGTCTCACCTGAAATAGTATGGGTGGGTGCTGGAACTAGGTTTCCACACCTTGAGAAAGGATGGGTAAGGAAAGCAGGGCTGCATCCTGTTTCTGTAATTCCCTGATTACCTTGTCCTGCGCAGGGTTAATTACATTCCTATTTGCATCCACATGCACTAGATCTATAGTTATAGGCTTATTATATCATCAACACAGCAGTACATAAACAGAGCATAGAAGATCTAGATCCAAGAGCACAGTACACAAATCTTTCGTGGCTTAAAGACAGAAAATACATAACACAAAATTTATCAGCAATTCACATAACAGAACTCACAGATTCAGATCTCTAATAATTCTTCACATTCATTCATTCATCAACCTTTCCTTACAATTCCCTTCCCAACCTACACACATAGCAACAGGTTCCACACACAGCTGGACTAGGATCTCCATGCACACAGCCAATAGGAGTCCATCCCCCAAAACCCAAACAGACAGCTTAAGCAACAAATCGCATCAATATCTTATCAATTCCTATCCTTTTCGATACAAAATACATTTCTATTTATAACAATCTAGCTCCGACTTTCCTATAGTCTGCAACCCATGGTTTTCAGACCCCTAGTTTACCCTTTGACCCATTACAATTTGTTCGAGGCTTTGACCCACCCCAAAACCCCTGCGCTATATTAAATATAATCAAAAGTAATCAAAATGGACCAGTTTTGCAGCTTGTTAGGAGACCCCGTTCCAACAGAAACTGACATTGAGATTTTGAATTATCAAATTCAGTCATATGCTTTCCAAGGTCCTAAAAAAATCTTGGAAAGTCTCCCTTCCCTTAAGCAAGATGAAATTGTACTACCTTTTGACTTGCAGATAGAAGAGGATTGTGCTTTCAAGGACAAGACTGAAAAGGAGGTTAATGTTTTGGATACAGATAACCAGCCAATCATGAAAGGCTTGAGAGAAGAAAGTTTACATCATGCCTTTGTTGATCCTGTAGCAGATTACATGAAGGTTTTGATTGGCTCTAATTTCTAGACATGCATTCTTTACAAGGATCAAATACATCAGAAGCTGCCATTACATGTGATAACTTTGGTTATGAAGGCACATGATCAAGGTATACTTTTTTTCCTTTGACAAGCAGTCAAGTTGTTGACCCATTTTTACTGCTACTCAACTGGCTGCATTGGCACTATTGTATCACTTAGGACAACATAAATTTCATTAGGTTAGGATAGATAGGTGTACAAATAAGCTCATCCATCTGAGAATTTTTCAAGATTCTTAGCTTCAAAGCTTTCATTTATTATATATAAAGATTGCATGAGAAAATATTGAGAACAAAAATACAAAAAACAAAGAAAAGAAGAAAAGAGGGCGGATAAAAAGAAAAGGTACAACCCCATGCCAAAAAAGAGTATTGTCTGAAAGCGAGAAAATCCAAATTCCACTACTTTGAAAGATAAGGTCTTATTCTGTCATACAACGTAATCATGACTGAATAAGTTTTAAATTTTTGTTGATAGGATAGTGAATGAAAATTTTCCAAATTGTGTAAACTTGGCTTATCAGTAGATTAGATTAGGAAAGAAGATGATGGTTCTAAATGATCGAAATCTGAACCAAATAAAGAGGGAGTGATGCATAAAAAGTTTCAGATGACAGCCCTCAAGTTTTTGTTTTAAATTTTCTGCAAATAAAGTCTATGTGCAACTTGTACATAGTGCCATAGCTCATAACCAATCAGACTGTCTAATCTTGAATATTGGTTATGTTTCAATTTCCTATTTTATATTAGAGAATGAAAATATGTCAAATAGTCTAATCTTGACAGATAATTATAATAGGTAGAAAAATAATGAGTTCATCAATCTAATCTGAACTCTTGGATGATATAAGGGTAGAAGTAGATAGTTTCCTGTTTTCAAAAAGAAAAAATTGATGTTAAAGGGGTTTGCAAGTCTAAATGCATCCACTGAAGAAAAAATGCTAGGAAAGTATGATGGGTAGGTAGAAGTTGGGTTTAAATTAATCATGTTATGATTCAGATGTTGAAGACCACCTTTACAAATAAATAAACCATCAAGTTAAAATGGAGGTCTGTCAAATATGAAAAAACAAAGGCACTGGTCTACTTCTTCCAGAGATTTATTCTCTGAGGTTCTTGACACCTCCCCAAGGAGCTGTGCTCCCCAAGTAAAGCCACAGTTAGTCATTAGTAGTTTTTGCTAATATCAAAATATGACTAATTTATAATCCTGGATTTATAGAAATAACATTTGAGAAATATTGTGAGTTCTAGAAATCTCACTACCTTCATCATCCTAAGTTTAACTATTTTTCACTATATTCCCCTCTCTGTCTCCTAAAAATCTACCCCACTGCTACAAAGAAGACTTCATTACTGGGCCTGCTTGCCCCATTTCATCACCTTCAGCCTCACATTCATAACCCTCTTCCTCTGAAAATACCCACTTTCTACCTTCCTCAAAAGCCTCTTGAACCCCCCCTCATTCATCATTTTTCCTCTAAAAACCTTAAACAATGTAAAAATCCCTTTTTACATTGTTTAAATCTAACTTTTAAGCCTATCGGACCTTCTCAAAACCTTATAAAAACCCTGTTTTTATACTAAAACCATCTTTTTTATACAAATATGGCTTAAGCCCCTCTCAGCTTAAAGCCTTAGCTCCCTCACACTCACATGACCCTAACCCTGACCTTCCGCTATCTCATAAACCCCTTTCTGTTCTGACCCCCGGTCCCCCCTACTCTAAAAGGACTGTTCACTCCGCCCCTTTTCACTAACCCGACCTATGTTATAAGACCCGAGCCCCCCTTAACCTTTGGAAAAATTGAAATAAACAGGCCCCGCTCTCCACTAACCCCGTCGTCAAATAATGTCCCGACACCTGTTCCCAAGTTCCACCCTCAAAACCTGCGCACTGCTTCCCCAACCATCCTGCACCGTCGATCTCACTCCTCGAGATCTGATGGCCCATACTACATATCACGTAGAAACTTGCGTCAAGTTTTAAATTTCTCAACCTGCAAGAAATGGGCAGTATTATCCCTGCCACGCATCGATCAACCTGTGGTATCGCGTCCAATTGATCAAAACCTATTTACCGCCCTCAGCACATGCGATAAACGACCCCAGTTTTCTAAAACTGCTTTTCCCTCCTCATGCCAAATTTCAAAATATTTCACCTCCGTTTGAATTCCACTAGGTTCTGCCTTTGGAACCATGCCCCTGTGCCCTCTCCTCCTCCGCAACATGCCTCCCGACCTCCCCAAAACCCTGAGAATGCTGAAGATTAACAGTTTGTGTTTGTGCAGGTTTTAATGGTGGGGATGCCCAAAGAGCATTCTAAATGGCCCAAAAAGACAAATGAAGCCCCAGATGATGATCCAAGGGGCTTCATACAAATTTGATGAAAAAGAGGTGAAGATTTAAGCCCTTCCACCACCAAAATCATGATCCTTGGTGGACATTCAACCCTTCAGCCACAAAGAAGACCACATCCCTGCACACATACAAAGCAACCAAGCAGTGAATAAAATGAAGATTGGAAGGATTAAGGGGCTAATCCTAAACCCGAAGCCACAAACATAGAGGATTAGCCATGAAGACAACGATTAAAGGATGAAAGTAATAGGTTTAAAATAAAGAATAAATAAATAGTGAGTCAGTGATTAAAGAAGAAAGGACAATGAAATAGATTATAAAGGCTAAATCAAGGTTCAAAGGCATAATATAGAGTTTTGTGATTAAACAAAGATATATTTACCCAAAGACAACTTTGAATGACTAAATCAAGAAGCATTTACTCCTCCAAAGACCAAAATGCCACCTACAACATGATTTATTTTCATAAAAGCAGTGGGCAGCTATTACACAGTCAGAGATATTTTGAAGCAGCTCAAATAGTTATTACAAAGTTATTACAAAGCCTTTCAAGTCAAATATTTCAACTAAATAACTCAGAAGTTAAGACAAAGTTATTATTCCAGAGTAACTCTTTTAGATATTTTTTTCCTTGGGCCTTGCATGGTCCTAAAGGTCAAAAATCATTAACTCTGTAATAAATAAACACCTAATCCCTAGTTTCAATTCCACCTCCTCATTTACATATAAATATTGCATATGAGCCCCATTATTAATGTTGGTTGCTGAGCTAAACTTGAGGATTGAAGAACTGCTGAGCTAGTGGAGGAATACTAGGCTGGATGGAGAAAGCTTTGAGTTGTAAAGACCTATTGTACTGGAGTATGTGACTGGTTTGAACATCAATAAAACAAGCACGTTGACAGGATCCTTGATCTATGTTAATGGTGATGTTTTTCCTCTCCGTTATTGTTTTTTATTATGTTTTTCATTCTGTCCATATTCTCTAATAAAGAACAAAAAATTTAGAGTAGGATTTGTTGTTATAGCACCCTATTTCTGTCTGCAATCTTTATCTTTATGTTTTCTTCTATAAGGTCTGATTGGAGGATTATTAGTTGCCCTTCAGTTTTATCTAGCTTTTTCTTTTAAGAATGATTCAATAGAGTATAACCAGGGAATTTTTGGTAAGACCATGTTCATTGGTATGTATTGATATGTTGTTTTAAGGAATGATTTCAATAGAGTGCAACCAGGGAAATTAGTGGTGAATTCATGCTCCTTGAGTACAACTTGAGATATTGTTTTTAAAGGTCTTCTTGAAGTATGCTTAGTAGAGTCTAAACCAGGGAAGTCTATGGTATGCCCTGTCCTTTGGTCTACCTTTAAAAGTTGCTTTGAAAGATCCATAGAGAGTTAGTCAAAAGCATATTAGATTATTTCTATATGATCTTAGGATGCTCTCATTTTCATCTTGCATGTTTTCTTTATCTATAAGTAGTCTTAGGATTATTGGATTGTTGTCTTAGAGGTTTTCTTATTAAAGGTTTGTCCAAATAACTCTATGGTATGCCTTGTCCTTTGGCTTGCTTCAAACAGCTACCTTAAAAGGCCTTTCTTGTCCAAGTAGAGCTATAATATTCTTAACTGACTATAGCTTTGCTGCCTTCAAAAATTATTATTGTTTCATATCACAACCTAACCTAAAGAGATCCATCGTGTATAGATATCTTTCCCTATGAAAACCCTTGTAGAGTTGTTGAAAAATTAAACCCTTTTATGACTCCATATCCCAATGGATTAATGTTTTCTCATAGCCAGTATTTTCAGCTGAAACATTCTCTCAATCAACTCTAACCCTTGATCTCTCAAGTGACTTTTCAACCAACCAAAACCAACAAGTTCTTAGAGCTTTATAACTAGCCTAATATCATAAAAAAAGCATAAAAATATATCATTTAAAGACACTCATATAGAGATATCCCTCTCTGAATCCAGGAAGGCTAGATCCTAGGATTTCAAAGTGGTTCTGAGGTGGCCCCTTGCAGTATTTGTTCTTGCCAATCTTGCAAATCATAGGGAGCCAACACTCCAACAACAAATCTTAATCTAAAATTTATGTTTTACAATCAGATGGATAGATGCACAATTAAGAAAACAATGGAAACATTTAACACAAAGAAGTACAACATCACCATTTAACACAGCTAAAGTATCCTGTAAACAGTCTTTTATTATTGATGCCCAGCTCCAAAAATTACAGCGCTCCAATACAGTAGTCCTTACAATGCAGGGTCCAACAAGGTCCAACCCTTCATACTACCAATGAATGTTGTATTTAACTAAAAACTATGTCTGTTGCCATATCTGCTTCAGCAACTTTTCATTATTTACAATTAAACAAAAAATAGACAAGTGTGCCCTTGCAAGGCTGGGAAAAAATATCTCTAACAAAACACCCCCTATGGAATTAATCTCGATAGCTCTTCATGAATCCAAAAACTTCTAAAACTCTTCATGAATCCAAAAAATTCAACAATTGTTCGTGAATACAAAAGTAAGCTGAAAGTGGTTGAGGTGGTCACGAAGAGGTAAAGATGGGTGGCTCTGAAATCTGGCTCTACTTTTGGGTCGCCTTTGCTGGATCATTAAATATGATGTGGTGCTGGCACTTTTCGTCGATCAGTGGTTGTGCTGATGTGTTCATTGTGCCTTTTCAATATTGGTATATGAAAAATTTGGCCCAATCCATCTTACCTGGAATTTTCATCCCTCTGACTTGTCGATATACTTCATCCACCTTTATTTATTTGCTAAAAGTGGGCCTAGTGAGGAAGACATGCTTCAACTCATGTTGAATAAAGATGTCATTTCTCAAGAGATCCAAGAACACTTTCCCGGTTACGTTTCCTTTAATGCTGGAGAATTTGGTGGTGTCTTTAGCTATCTCCCTGAGCTTGGTCATATAATCTCCCTTTTTGACCAGTTTTATATTAATCACATACAGTGAGGGCAACCCCTTTGTCATCAATGGGTCAATTTTTCTTAAGAATCTGCTAATGGCTATGTCCAATTCGTGACACTTCTCCTCCAGTTGTCTCAACAAATTATTCTTAGTGAGGACCCTTTTCACCTCTAATAGGGTTGATGTTATGTCCTTCACGTTCATCTCTTCAAGCACATAACTGGTTTTGGAGTTCAAGACTTTTATGATTTTAGGGGCCGTGATTGGCATATTTCCCAATTCCTTATTTTATTTTTCAATAGCCATTTTGCACTTGTCAATCAACTCTTTCTATTCAAAAATGATGTGGATGGAGTGTTAGATTTCATCCACTGACTATATGATACTGCCCCAAATTATCAGCTTCATTTGGCCCAGAATGCTACTGGCTGAAATTTCCTTCTCTGCCCTTTCCAACCTCTCAATATGATTTTTGGCTATTTCATGGGTAGTTTCAGATCTTTCCTTTTGATCCCTTAGGATGCCTATCTATGCCTCCAATTTATTTATTTCTTGTGACTGTGGGGCTATACTTTCCATGGCCTTGTACAACTAATCTGTCCCACTAGCTGCTCCAACAGTTGCTGGAACAACTGATGGAATTGATGAAATGGGCACAACTTCCAATGGGATGAGTGCCACTCGAGCTGCTTCTTCTTTCTCCTTCAATAGCTTCTCCATTGCTTGAATTGGGCAGATTATTCCATAACTAAATTCATTAACTCTGCCTTTTATGAATCCTATTCCTCAATGCCTTTAGCCAAGGGGTCTTCTATTTCTGACATCTTGAGTTGTTTCCTGAGTGCTGCTATCTCAACATTATTTTTCTTCAAAATCTCCTCCATAGCTTGGACATTGGTTGTGTCATACCCAATCTTCACTATCAAATCTTCTTAAGATTTGATTCTTTAATCTTTAGCCATAAAAGATATTTTCTCCATCTTGAGCTGTGATTGAGTATTGGATAAAGATACCTAAATTTTTGAAAAACTCATGGTAGTACTTGTCAAGGTGGAGGCCACCATCTCTCTGGTCTGCTTGTGTAATTCCATTTGCTAAATAGGATGGATGTCCTTGGTAATAAAATCAAATGATGCCTTCTTATAATCTCCTTCTCCTTGAGGTTGTGGGACCAGGGCTTCTAGAAATGACATCTGCATCCTTCCTTTTTCAATGTCAAAGGTAGACAGCAGCCTGCTTTTTGAACTTGAGGCCTACTTCCAGAATCGATTGTAGGTGTTAGTCTTCAGCACCTCATTCCTCAACTTTATCTCTCTGAATGTGTCAAAAACTGATTTTTCTTGGCTTTCTATGATAGGCTTGGAAGTAGATGTATGTAAACCCTATTGCTATATCGAGATTGTGGCTAAGGATGTAGGAGAGGTCATTGTTTGACCACTTGCTGGAGATGACCTGGGGGTGTCCATGATTTGAATTATTGTCTGCTTCTCTGATTCACCTTCTTGATCGATATCCATGTGAGTTATGGACCTCTTCCTATATTTCAATTTGAACTCTTTACTAGAGGTATCAGTCACCAAAGGTGATTGATCCTCTCTTGGCCCCTTTCTTCCTATCTCGTTCTCTTGCTCTTTCCCCTTGTCTTCCTTTTCTTCAGTACTCTTCCTTTATTTTAGGTTTGGGGTTTGGATTCCTAAGGTTGAAATCACCTACTCTTCATCCTCTTGTAGTGTGTTGGTCACCCATTCTGCTTGATTTTCATACTACTCAATTGCGGTCCTATGTGTGTGGACATAGGGTGTGGACTTGTTTTCCACCCTTTTCTTGGATATAATCCATGCAGGTTCATAAGACCAAGTGAAATTGTGGCTGAAACCCATCCCCTTCAGTATCTTATCTGCCTCCTCCCCTGCTGCTCTATTGTTACATATGAAAGGCCCAATTTGTGCCTTGATTTTGAACTGGGACTTCTTCTTTGCAGAAAAAAAGTGAAGCTCATCTACATGTATCATTTTCCTTATTTACTCTAGTGAAAAGACCCTCATGGAGAGGAAATTTTTCAATTTGTATGGGGCTATCTCACACCCATAGACTCATATTTTTATGTAATTTTGGTAAAAGTACTAATATGTTGTCTTTACTTGATCCGTCAGCTGCATGGTTTTCTTGATTTCTTCATTTATCCTTGGCTCTGTTGCACTGTTGAGTGTGCTAATGGCTAGGTGCACAAATAAATCCACAAAATCCTTGTATGTATAATTATTTTGATCCTTTAATATCATAGTGGTCCAGAAGATGACATATTGAGGCTTAGCATCTTTAGTTACCTTGGTCATCTGAAATTGAAACCTGTTGGACTGGAAATAGACAAACATATATACAAATACAGAGGTGTATTTGAATACCTCCTCTGTATCGAACTTTAAAAATTGGTCATGTATAGCATCAACCAAGAATTGGGCATAGTTAAACATGACTGATGGCTTGGAATTTTATGAAAGGATGGACAAAAAACCTACCATAGCCTCATAAACCCACTGATCTATGTGATACCCTAGCAGATATGACAAGACAATGATTATATGTTGTGTCTTGTCAGGGAAAATAGAAGAAGGATATGGAGGATTATTTGTAGGCATTGGGGCATCATTGGCCATGAAAAGTTGCAAAGTGTTGGCTCTGCTGGCAAAGTCAAGCTTCTGATAAAATTCCCTAAGGGCTTCATAAGAGAAAGGAACTGTTTGTTCAGGAGTTGGGTCCTACATCAATTGCTAGAGGGATTGTGAATTGATGGTGAACATGATTTCTCCTTTTGGGGTATCTATGGTTCTCTGATTAATTTCATAACAGACTTGGCACTTCTTGATGAGCTCTGGGCAACTATGGGCTTAGGGAAATATGTAAAGAGTCAATTGAGTCTCCCAGAGACCTATATCATCAAATTATTCAAGGAATTTATCCTCAAGCCAGCAGTAGACATTGAATAAATCAAAGTCTGACTTTGTATCGTGGAATTTGTAATCTCATTCTGCTAGAAACAAGTGATCCAGGTCCACTTATGGGTAGACCATAAGATTAAATGGCTGTTGATCTAGCTTCAGAGGCACTTTTTGTCTTCTGTAGCTTATTTCTCTTCGTGCAATGGAGAATGGGATGAAATAATAAGGGAGCAAAGAGAGGGATTTGTTACCGATCACCATTGGGAAGGGATATAATTGAAAGCAAAACGTGAACAGAGCTGAAGTATTGAGAAAGAACTGTAACTGGAATTTTCAAGAGTTGACAAATTTTCTTTGAAGAATACCAAATTCTCTTCAAACATAGCTCTCTGTGTTTCTCTACGAATTCAGTACATATATTTTTAGAATAAAATTAGCAAAGTAAACTCTTCTTCGGGCATGAATTCAGATTTTAACTGTGATTGGTGGACCTATGAGTTGGCGCGGGTCCGTTGGATAATGGGATGACCATTTATTGTGCAGCGGGCGGTTGGCGGGAATGAATGTGATTAGATGGAGGGGACAGGTACGCAGGGATGTGGCGTGAGAACCCAAGGAAATGGCTAGTCCAATGATTAAATTCACAATGGTTTCTTTAAACAGTGGAAACCACTTTTGGAGGGGTGTGATGGCGATTAGCGATATCAGAGGAGGGGGGGGTGAAAATTAACATGGGTGCGACATGTATAAGAATCAGAAACAATGCATACCACTCATTTCGGACCCCCCCCCCCCTCCCCATTGTTAATTTTAGAAGGTTGAGGGCGGGGGGGGGGGGGTGCGGTGAAAGGTAATGTGGGCCATCAGATGTGTAGCAGTGATTCATGGAGATGATGGGGAGTTATGGGTTAATTAACATGGATGTGACATGTGATGTGATGGTGGGGTCGGAGGATAAATGAACGTCGAGGGTAGTGTAAAACTTAGGATAAAGAAAATATGAGTGGGTTGGAGATAAGGGAAAATTAATAATGTCAGGACTTATGATAAGAAATAGAACACAAAGTCCATAATATTTATAGGATCACCTTTTTCAGAACCTTAGAGTATAAATACCCTCTTATTTTGGTTTTTTCTTCTTCCACCATAGGAAAACAAAAATGCAATTTTTAAGTTGTGCCTCATGAAATAATTTTTGTATTTTCTTCCATTTCTCTCCTTCAACAAATCTACCTACCCAAACTACAAATATAACATTTTTTCTTCTTTTGTAGGGTGCATTTAGACTTGCAGACCCTTAAAATTCTTTTGAAATTCTAACCTAAACCCTATCCCTTATTTCTCTCATTGGTTCAGATTAAATTTTTGAACCAATTTCATTATCTACCTATCTACTGATATGCCAAGATTAAACAGTTTCGAAAATCCTCATTTTCTAACCTATCAACAATGATTGAAAATTGTACAATCATGATTAAATTGTATGATTGAACAAACCTTTCTAAAGACTAGTGGCATTTTCATTTGTAGCTCTTTCAAAGCTATTTCCTTTTTTTACACCCTCTTTTTCGTCTTCTTTTTATTTATTTTTTCTATTCTTTGGAAATTCTTTGAATATTGAAATATATATACAATATTAAAATGTGCAAGGAAGAAATATTCAGTCACCTTGTGATACTGTAAATTACAATAATCTAACAAATCCCAAAACATCCCCACTCACCTCCCCCCACTTTACTCATAGTGATGGAGTGTGGTGTGAAAGTCTCGTGCTACAATATAATTTCAACTGAAATCTTAATCCCTTAACACCATTACAAATTTTCAACATTCTATTTTCTCATGATAAATTAGAGGCATGCAAATATTAAATACATTGCAAGAGTGTTAGATGAGAGATAAATAATTCAACCTTTACTCCACTAAGTCAACCTTCCATAACTAAGTCAAATTGATAAGCACCACAATTAGAGTTTCAATTTCTTTCTTCATATTTCCTGCAATTTTGGGTCTCCTATATTTTTCGACCCTGTAATACTCCAGAAAAAATCACACTAAGTCAACCTTTACTCCATTAAGTCAACCTTCCATAACTAAGTAAAATTGATAAGAATCAAGATTAGAGTTTCAATATCTTATTTCACCTTTCTTATAATTTTCGGTCTCCTATATTTTCAATCTTGTAATACTCTAGAAAATTTTGCACCTTTTGGTAAAGGATTACTGGCTTCAGTCCTTTGCTTTTTTTGCGTCTCTTCTAGGCATAGGATAGGATTTTATTTTATTTTTCTTCTTACTTCTACACTATAGATCAAATGTTTTGTTAACCTTCAATAGGCCAAATTCACTTTTGTATTTATAGTGGTTTTAATCTTCAACATAAGGCTGAATTTTCAAGTTGTTTGAGGTTGACTTGTTAAAAAGTGTGAGGTTGAATTGAAGGATTAAGAAGTTGCCTTGGTGGAGGAGAAGAAAATAATTTTCTTTCTTGACAAAAAAATAACAAGAAGGGTATATCATATACTAATAATGATAATGACTCAATATATAATCCTAGAAGCCTACAATGGAGGCTTTGGCCTATTGACCAATGACCCAAGTATGAAACCCATGCATTAATAAGTCAAATTTATTTTACAATAAAAAAATATTTTTCTTTATTTTCAAAAATACAATTATGAAGACCGACACTAGCTACAGTCTTCAACGCCATGAACATATTCCTCCTTAGTAATTTATTTGTGTTGTATCTGATAAGTTATTTGGGTCACAGAAAATATTGCCAGTTTCATTTAGACCTCTTATTTTTCTAGAGAAATAACCACCTCCAACTGAGTTGCTAGACTTACATCCACTTCTTGTTTGCATTAAGAAATACTTCATACAAATCACTATATCAACAATTTATACACTTCAATCATATTCAAACTTAAGTATTTGCAGCACTTTAAAACTCATATGATAATGATTTAGTTGCAGCAAATACTGGTAGTGGTAAGAATATTTGTGTTGAGTTTTATTTACTACGATTGCATTAAGAAGGCCCACATAGTGTATTTAGATGTGTCTATATTGCTCCTATAGAAGCTCTTTCCAAAGAGAGATATCAGGATTTGGAGAAAAAAAATGGAATGGAGACAAAACAAACCCAAAACATCCTCCTACGCTTGACAAGACTCCTTTAGGCTGTGACTACTTTAGATACTCACCACTTATGATGAGTTGCACTTGGGTTTTTTAGAATGAGGCTTCTCCTCACTCTAATTTATAGAATTCTGATGGGTTTCATCAATAGGTATATTTTGAGGTCCATTGTGCTATCCTCTAGACCTTAAAATCCTCATTTTCTCACATTAATTCATATTTTTAGCCATAATATGATTAGTAAGAAGACTAAAGGGTTCTTATCATATTGCATGGTGTAATGTGAGTAATATGTAGGAAAAAGAAAAAAATTTGGACATATTTTCTATACATAGGCTTAGTGGATACATCCAGAGAGAATATAGGTGGATTTCCCACTTCATTAACTCTCCAACTAGGCTTGAGATCAAATATTCCTCACCAACAACTTGAATTCACTAATATCCAAGGAACTCCATTGCATGTGAGGATCATCATGAACCAGATCCACCAATTTTGAGATTTTCGAGGGGAGCATTCCTCCTTTCAAGGGAGCTTCCCCTTAGCTATTTTTTGTATAAATAAACCATCCTAAAGACTCATTAGGATTTGATTTTTTTTTTTTAGATAGGAGTAGCTACAGAGAGCCCCATGATTGATATTGTTATTTTCACCTTTCATGTGATTTATGTGAATCTTATTTTCTTTCAATGAGAATTTCACTGTTAGCTTGCATCTGAGTTAGTTTTGGAGGGTTGAAACCCTTTGGTTTGGGCCCAACCCATAGGCTTCAGTCCCTTTCTTATACTCTTTCCTTGTTCTTGATCAATTCATTGTAATTCTTTTCTTGTTTAAGTAGGAATTTCATCACAAAAACTTGTAGTTGCAGGTTTTCCTATCACCTCTCTTGTGGGAAGAGTGGTTGGAAGATATACAAAAACAACCCAAAAACATGTGTTTATGATTTATTAGAAATTGTTAACTGTTGGATTGTAATTCTTATGCATGCTTGGTTTATACAACTTAGAAATTAGTAGCATTGATTTTTCAATTAGAGTTGTGTTGTAAGGCAGAGTACATTTTAATAAAATTCAACTCATATTTTTCCATGTTAATTTATTTTGTTATAATATTTATCATTTGATGCACATTATTGAATAGTATATAGGGATTGTTTCTAACTTGCAAAGGTGGGAACACCCTTCCACATCCACCTATACCATTCCTTCTCTCTCCTGTTCACATTACATTTCTTCCAAACTCTACCACCGAGATCACTCTTCCATGGAAAATGGAGGACGTTGTGAGCATTAAATTTGGTGCAAGATATGCCTTCGAGGGGTACTAATGATCAGGTGCTTAGTATTTAGCTCAAAAATCAAATTTTTTAGAATTTCTCAAAACTAGGACGACAACGTAGACCTTGACACCAATATCAAAATGCAACTCGTTTCATCAAAATTTGAGTTTGTATGAGTAAGTTATGGCATGTTGTCTGTTTTCTCAAACAACTAAAAAAATCGTAGAATTGTGACAGGTTGCTGACATGGCAGCCTAGTCAGAAAAAAGGAATCTTCTGGAATATTCTTCAGGTTTCTGCCACTGAGGCTATGACAAGTGGAATTTTCGAATTCACCAGTTTGGTCTATGTGGTTGAAGTTTTCCTAATGGTTCTAAGGTGGAACTGTATTTTTATTTATTTAATTATGATATATATATATATATATATATGTATATATATATATATATATATTAATATATATTATTTAAATTTTAAATTAATATCAATTAAACTAAATGACAATTCCGCATAGCATAAGCCAAGGTCCAATTATACAAAGGTCAGGTTCACATGTATATCAAATATCATAGTTTGATTAAAGTTTTAAACTCAAATCCATGGAAATATCAATGCTATGGTCCATTCAAATATACATATGGTAAAAGATAGAGAATGGTGCGGGGTTGGGTTTGAACCCCAGACCTCCACCCCCACAAGAAAACACTCTTACCAACAAACTGCAGCAGTGATCATTGTTAAAAAATGCCACCAAAATTTATTTATTTCTTATGGGTGGGATCGGCGAAGGGCGAAGAGGCCAACTCACAGGCCAATCCCTCTCGCCATCTGACCTCAACCCACGACTGTGTGCTAGGGCTAGCGCTAATTGCGCTTAGCGATAAGAACTATTTAATTAAAGTTAATGTGCACTTAATAAATTTTTAAACATTAGTTAACATGGCGGTAGTTTTGGCAGAGCACACCAAATCTGGTAGACCCCTAGTTTTGGCAGGGTTAGTTGGAGTTCCTACAGAATTAGTGGAGGAAAACTAGGGATTTTTTTTTTTCCATAATGGAGGCAATATTCGACCAAATTGGGAAAATTAATAGTAAATATTAGATGAATTTGGCATTCTAGAGACAATGGTATAGGTTTTAGAGGTTTAAAATGACTTCTACATTTGATTTTGCGATAGGGAAATTCAAGGGAGCCGAGGGCCACCAGGGAAGGAGTTCAAGTCTGGACCAGCCAGAGTTAGTTTTTAGTAATTCGACACCCATTTTTAGATGATTTTTATGTTATGAATACAATAGAACATGTTTCAAGAGAAATTTAATAATGTAAACAACACTTTTGCTAAATTTTAGCTAATACAAGATGCCCAAGCTATGGAGCTGGAGCAAGGAGATGTAGCCCAAGAGGGGTGAACTCCTTCATCAAAAACTTGTGTTGATGGCTCTTTTTATGGTTTTTTGTACATTTTTATGATTTTTTTCAGTTCTTACTTACGTTTTTTATTTGTCATTAATTTCAACATAAAAAAAATACAATTTTCTGTTTTGACACTCACCTGCACCAAGGAAACTAAAGCACCATAAGGAAACAAGAAGCAAATAAATTATAATTCTGAACTTGTAATTAGCATAGAAAAACTAGCATACAAGTTTAAGATCAATTTGGTATCATAGCATCAAGTTTCTTAAGGTTATTTTCTTTCTTTGCTACAGTTTGTGAAAAAGAGTTTTAATGGTTGCAATCTTGTGGTGATTACAAGGTTAAGATTGCAGAGAGGAGAAGGGAATCTATTGGTAGCTAGTCCTGAGATTAGGAAAATAGGAAAGAGAGCTGAGAAAACATCATCTTCGCCAAATATTCCACTCAAAGCTGCACTTGAAGCACCTCAAATTTCATCTCCATTAGTTGAGATTGAAGAGGTACAAATTGCACAAGAAGCTAAAGTGATTGAAGAGGTATAACCTATAGAGTTTGAGCTTGAATCCAAAGGCATTATGTTAGGCTATGAATAGACTCATGAAAATTCTGAAGAAGAATATGTTAAGAGAGATTTAAAATAGATTCAAAGAATGGTTAAAATCATGTATGAAGCTTTCATGGCAGAAGGAGCTAGAGAAGGTTCAAAGCCTCCACATGGAGAAGGATCTTCAAACAGTAGGAAGGATGAATAGAAGAGCTCAAAAGGTAGTGGAGGAAAACCACCACCATCTCAAGGTAGTGGAGGAAAGCCACCTCCATCTCCACCACCTTCATCATCCTCATCATCCCCATCTTCATCATCTTCCACTTCCACCACAAAGACCACTCACACTCACTCAAAAGCCACAAGAGGAAAAACTCCACTTAACTCAAATTGGACATAAATTTTGAATTGCCCATGTACAATGGCGAGGTAAATGCAGAGAATTTGGACAATTGGATATGTCAATTGGAGGTGTATTGCAAAATTCAAAACCTTAATGAAGATGACATGAAGATTCAGTTGGATTCATTAAGGCTAGAAGGAGATGCACTATTTTGGTGGGAAGAAAATAGTGAAGAGGAAATGTGAATCCATGGTAAAGTATACATTTCTTGGGTTGAGTATATTTCTTCCATTAAAATGCAGTTTTATCCATTAGCCTACATGTAAAAAGCTATTATGAGTTGGCAAAATTTTAAGCAACTCAAGGGTCAAACAATTCAAGAATATACCCAGGAGTTTAGAAAGAGAGCTTTGTTGTTAGGGGTAAATTTGAATTCCCAAGATACACTCTTGAAATACATTGGGGTTTAAATTCCTATTTGAAGCATACTATTCTCATGTTTAACCCAAGAAATTTAGATGAAGCTTGTGTACAAGCCACACACTTGGAGGCAAGGGGAAAACAAAACATATATGAGAAGGGAGAAAGTGAGGATAAAGGGAAAGGAAAATTTTATGGAAGAGGAAAAATAAATATTTTTGTAAAAAAGATAAGGAAAAACACACATGCAAGAACTGTTCAAATATTGGCCATGATGAAGGCCACAGTTGGCAACTTCATCCAGAATTGAAACCAAATAGACCGAAATCCAAAGAGAAGGGAAAAGCTATTGTTATAGCTGAACAAGACTTAGGGTCATATTCAGGAGATGAGACAAAAATTACAGCCATGGGTTTGAAAGGTAAACATGTTGAAATCATTAGTTCTTCAAATTTTTCAAATGATACTCATTATGAACATACAAGAATAGAACTTTTCCATATTAGAGTTGCCTCTAAACATACCAAGATTGATACACTTTTTGATAGTGGGTCACAAGCTAACTTGATTTCCGAAGATTTGGTTAAGCAACTAGGCCTTGAAAAAATTAGACATCCAAGAGGATATCCTCTAGGATGGATTTGCAAGAATGCAAACTTGCAGGTTACAAGGAAGTGCTTACTAATATTTGCCATTAACTCAAACTTTCTTGATGAAGTTGAGCTTAATGTGGTGCTGCTTGAAATACCAGGTATTATATTTGGAGGTCCTTATCTGTATGATAGGAAAGTTGTATTTCATCGCCATGAGAACAAGTACCAATTTTTTAAGGATGGTTTTGAGTACATAATTAGAGCACATAAGAAGAAGACAGGTTTGTCTCTTATGCATGCAAGTGAAATGAAGAGGATAGTGAATGCAAGTTAGAACTTGACATTATTGATGATCAAACAAAGAGATGTATTGAATAACACTTTTCATAAGGATTCTTATGCTTGTAATGAGTTGTTTTAGGATGCTAATAGGTTTCCTTTGAAACAAGGTGAAAAAAATTTGTAGCAGTCAAGAGTACTGTTGAGCAGTGTTCGAAAAACGATGTCGGTGCAAGAGGGTGAAAAGGTCAAAGAGAAAGTGACAAAGCAACTTGGAAAAGAAGGCATGGGTTCCAAAAATGCTTATTGTTGGTTTCAGAAAGGTACATGACAATGGTGAAGAAACTTGGTCAAGAGTCGACGCAAGTACAAAGTGAGATCAACTGAAAATCGCCATGGTGACAGTGTGCAAGGTGAGAAATTTTCTAAGTTTTCTTTGATTTTTGACCAAGGTAAGAACAACATGGCTTCTGCAAAAATAGATTGTTGTTCTACAAATTCAGAAATATTGTAGCATGAAAGTGTCAATGACGGCAAGAGAAGGTCACAAGAATCGAGGAAAAATTTGACTTCTTATGAAAATATCCAAATGATGAAATTGGGAAAATTTTGATGGATAGAGACTGGAAGGGTGAGGGAACGGTCCCCTCATTCACATAATCAGTAATCAAGAGAGATTTTGGGGTCCAAAAGGCTTCTAGTGGGGAGGAATGATTAGGTGCTTTGTATTTATCTCAAAAATCAAACTTTTCATAATTTCTAAAAAACTAGGATGACGGAGTAGAGATCGTCACGAGGATTCCAACGCAACTTGTTTCATCAAAATCCGAGTTCGTGTGAGTAAGTTATGGCATGTTGTCTGTTTTCTCAAACAGCTAAAAAAATTTCAGAATTGTGACAGGTTGCTGACATGGCAGCCCAGTCAGCAAAAATTAATCTTTTGGAATATTCTTCAGGTTTCTGCCAATGAGGCTGTGACGAGTGGCATTTTCGAATTCACCAGTTTGGTCTATGTGGGTGAAATTTTCCTAATGGTTCTAAGGTGGAATTGTATTTTTTGTATTTAATTATGATTTAATATATATATATATATATATATATATATATATATATATATATATATATATATATATATATATATATATATATATTAAATGTTAGACATATTATATATTATATTATATTTAAATTTTATTTAATATGTAATATTCCCAAATGGGAAAGAAGCAATATTTGAACACAATAATGGAAATAGAAATGTAAATTAATGCATAAACATAGGAGACCAATATGGAATCAATTTATTCAGAAAATCAGTAGCAAATACACACAATACATTGAGGCACAAATCATAAAATAGGAGCAAACAAGCCTCCCATGAATAATCACTCTAAAAAGTGAGTTGCTGCTGCTAAACAAAATGTCGGAGAGCTGCTACAACATAGTCATAACATGCATAACTACAGCAAGAGATCATAAAATGATAAAAAAACTGATATATGCCTCAAAATATGTTATACCAATAGATCTCAGCTCTATATCACCTTTCCATGACAACCCAAGAGGGTTTCCGTAAAATTTACAAACTATACAAATGAAAGCTGTAGCCCTAGGGATGAAGGTTTGTTGCAGCAACAGAAATGAGAAGATATGGCTGAAGCTGATGTATAATCCTACTAATATTCTCCAATAGATCCTCCAGATGAAAGGATGTCCCCTCCACTGAAGAAATCATCTCCCAAAACAAACACTGCAACCACCCATGCAACTCCTCCCTAAAATTACGCAGATATGGACTGAAATTGTGTTGTAGGGGATAAAATCACCTTGGCCTGATTCCAAATATACCAATAAATCCCAAGGGGATTCTTTTCTCTCCTCCCAATGGAAGGAAACCTTCCTCCACTGAAAATCTAGCTCAAAAAACACCCAATACAATCCTCCACAGCTACACCCTGCAACACAGCACAAATCTAAGAAGAAATTGCATTGTTGAAGAAGCTAAAGCTTGGCATGATGCCGAAATGTAGAAATTTAGTGAAAATAATTCTCCTGAGTAGGCACTTTAAGTCCCCTAAGGTTGAAGGTGCGATTCCTTCTCAGGAACACCCTTGTGATAAACAACACTACAATCTTAGCTAAATAGTTGAAGAGAGCCCAAAGTATATACAGACCACAATCAAATAATAATCCAATCATCCCCACAATGGCTTCCATCCCCTTCCTTATATTCTTGGTGAGCTTCCTCACCTTGGGCCCCACTCATTAAAGCCACTAATTCCATGAATGGAGTCTCCCTCCAAAATTTCAATGTCCCTCAATGAATCCCACTCCTTCCATACCAGCGTTGTTTGATTTGGTCAAGGTTGATCCAGTCTTCATGCTCCAACCCATTTTCACACATAAGGGTCTTCAATCCAGCTTTTAGATGACCTCCTTTCACATTAGGAGTGTGTTTATTCCTACTAAGGAGATTTATGGGTCTCCATACCCTCTTATTCTTCTAACTAGAATAAAAATAAAAAATTAATATTCAAATTAGTTGTATGCTAAATTAGGAATATTACAATCCTCCCCTCCCAAGTGTTTCTTTTCCCCAAGCAAATGCAAGGATAGGACTGGAAAATGTGGGGAACCTTCATTCTCACATGGAGCTCTAATCTCCAAGCTATCATCCATACAAAATGAATCACCCTCCAGAATGGTAATTCATAGAAAAACTCCTCCCATCTGCTCATGAGAGGCACCTTCCCAGTGCTCAAGTTACCCAAATGGCTCATCCCATAAGGAAACAAGTGATCCAATGTAGCAATCATGGATGGTCCAATGCTCTCCCTGAAATACGAAACATAATTAATGTGGAGAATATCATCTCTAATAAGAACATCCAATCCACGTGTCATCTCTCCAACCATGCCCACAACAATTATAAGGACATCATCAACGTATGGGATCATAATTAGAGTTATAATGTCTGCCATATATATAACTGGAGAAGGATAATGATCCCTCAAGTGTAACTAGTGCAATTTTACTTGAAACTACCTTAGAATAGGATATGATGAGTAGTTTCCCAACCACTTGCTTACTGCCCCAATCCTCTCACATGCTTGGAGAAGGTGTATGATGTGAGGTGCACATTGAGCACACTCAGAAAAAGATACCATCTCCCCAACATCTACTAGGGAGTGGCCATCACCATCACTTCTTATGTCCCCAAATGGATCATGAGGTCTATAAGAAAGAATGCCCCATCTTGGAGAAATAATATGTACATGGATGGTAAAGAAATACAAGCACATAGTAAGTGAATCATGATGCACATAAATAGAATCCTTACTATGTGCCTTGAACAAGTTGGTGAAGTGGCTCATATATGAACCTCTTCTCATCCCAAATGAGGAAGGAAGTGGCTATCTTAACTCTATCAAAGAGTTATGTCCCTCCACCAACTAATCCATGCATCTCCTCATGTGATGGTGCATCTCCTCTTTGATGCCTTTCCAAGTGAATCTCTCTATGATAGTATGGTATGTCCTCATGAAATAAATGTGACTAGAGAGAAAATCCCCATGTGCTGCATGCCAATCCTTCTTCTTGCGCTTGGAGGTCCAACTCAAGAAGATCATATCCTGGTAGTAGATTTCTCCATCCACCACTTCTGGATTATAGTGCAAAGTATGGGAGAAAATCAGCCCATACTCTCACAAGAGTAACTGGAGCAACAATAGATATTGTTGCCTCCTTACACCTCAATCATACAAACCATGGGGTGGAAACATGATGGTTGACATGAGAAATGCCACATCACCCCAATGCAACCAAACTCCTTGCTACCATATGATGCAAGTGTCATGCCATGTCCCAACTACTAACACACCCTTAAAGATAGGATATGTTACATGATGGCCAAAATCTTACAAGAGTAGCCAGCGTAGCATTGCCTCCTACGACCCTGTGTCATAGATCTGGAAGTGGCTCATCAACCTCTTGCTCATCAACATCACCCATCCAACCAATGGTGAATGTCTACTGTCATGCTCTACATGGGTATTCCTCCAATGGAGAATACCATCCTCCCAAATCAAATCAACATCTCTACACTTCATGGGATGTTGAAGTGCAACCTCCTGGAGATCTCCATATGAAGACCACTCATCAATGACCATGTTGAATCCATAAGTATCCAAGTATAATGAAGACAAAATATTCTCATTGAGATATGAAGTTCTCATCAAGAAGGATCCATCATAATAATGGGAGATAATATGTCTCTCATCAACCATCTTCATATCCCCTGCTACATATGTGGAATGGTCATTGGAATGCTCAAATAATGGTTGGGCCCCCAACTCATCACTGCTGCTCAATGTCAGTGCTTATGATCTCCATGATGGTGCATCTTTTGTCTCATTCTGATGCATAATGCTAAACATATAGTTCTGCATTGGATTGTTTAGGACAATACTGATCCTATCCTCCAAAAATATACACTCCAACCCCAAGAGTTGTGTGCATCTCATCAATGAAATACTAGGATGAATGTATATCTCCTCCTTGATCCTATCAAGGGTCCTCTGTGAAGTGATAGTCTGCTACTCCAAACTAGTAGTGTATATTGACCCTAGTTCATGCAATGGCATGTCCCCACAACCTTCCATAAGATGTGCTGAAATAATAGAAAGTGGAAACATTTGCATACCTTGGTTTTGCTTGGGAGCATCTTGTACTGCTACAAGGGTTCCTCCCACTAGTGTGATGACTTCCCCAACTACTGGTGATGATGGTTTCTCTTCTATGGCTACACCAACACTGGTATAAGACTCCTCCTCTTCATGCATCTCCTAAATATTGTATGGGACTCTAAATGTCAAGAGATCAATACCACTTTGAAAAGGTGCAAGTGTTCCTTCTCCTAATGCAAGTGCTCCTGCAGCAAGTGGCGGTGGAAGTTTCTTCTCCTCTGATTTCTTCTTATCAAACTTCTTGATCATCCTTTGAGTAAAATCTTCATATGAAGTCACTCTTGCATGACTCAAATGGCTACATAACTAAATTTTTGCTTCACCCTCAAGGTGCAGTGCTGCAATCTCAATAGCTTATCTTTTCACTAGTGGATGTAGCAGGTAGAATGCATCCAACTCCGTTCCCCAAGCCCTTGTTGTGAATGTGGATGACCCATAAAAGGTAGACAATAGGAATCTATTGTGCTTTCTGCTTCTATAGCTGCAAGGTATCCTCTCTTCTTTGATATGAATAAATTGTGGGAGAGTTAGATTCTCCTTGAAAGCTCTTGATTGAGATTTGTATTCTGCAAGGTACTCACTTAGAATATCATGATCTAAGTGTCCCCCATCTCCATGTTTTCCACCATCCTCTTCAAAGGAAGTAGACATAGTATATTTCTTTCGAGCTCTATGCAATACCAGTTTTCTCTTTTGTTGATAGGAAGTGCATGGACCTTCCTCATCTTGAAACCCTATTTTGGTTTCATTGCCTTTCTCCATTTTTCTTTGCTTGACCACCTTGGTGAGGTCCCTCGTAGATATGAAAAGAGATGAGATAAAACTAATTCCTTCCATCATTATGATCTCTTTCTCCTTCTTCTTATTTCCCTGATAACATAATGGCTGAGATCCACAGGCTAAGCCAAGATTATGCTCTGATACCCCTGTAATATTCCCAAATGGGGAAGCAACAATATTTGAGAAAAATCATGGAAATAACAATGTAAATCAATGCATAAACATAGGATACCAATATGGAATCACTTTATTTATAAAATCAGCAGAAAATAAACATAATAAATTGAGGCACAAACAATACAATAGGAGCAAACAAGCCTCCCATGGATAATCACTCTAAAAGTGAGTTGCTGCTACTAAAAAAAATATCGAAGAGCTACTACATCACAGTCATAACATGCAAAACTACAGCTAGAGATCATAAAATGATAAAAATACTGATATATGCCTCGAAATATGTTATAAAAATAGATCTAGGCACTATATCACCTTTCCATGACAACCCTAGAGGGTTTCCATAAAATGTACAAACTATACAAATGTAAGCTGCAGCCCTAGAGCTAAAGGTTTGTTGTAACAAAAGAGATGAGAAGATATGGTTGAAGCTAATGTATAATCCTAAAAACCTTCAACAATATATCCTTCGGGTGAAAGGATGTCCCCTCCACTGAAGAAATCACCTCCCAAAACAAACACTGCAACCACCCGTGCGCCTCCTCCCTAAAATTACACAGATCTGGACTGAAACTGCACTGTAGGGGATAAAATCACCTTGGCCTAATTCCAAATATACCAATAAATCCCAAGGGGATTCTTTGCTAGCCTCCATTGGAAGGAAACCTTCCTCCACTTAAAATATAGCTCATAAAACACCCAATACAATCCTCCACTGTTGCACCCTGCAACACAGAACAACTGTAAGTAGGAATTGTAGCGTTGAAAAAGTTGAAGCTTGGACTGATGCTGAAATGTGGAAATGTAGTGAAAGTAATTCTCCTAATTAGGCACTCGAAGTTCCCTAAGGTTGAAGGTTGGATTCCCACTCGAGAACACCCTTTTGATAAACAACACTACAATCTTAGCTAAACAATTGAAGAGAGTCCAAAGTCTTAACAGACCATAATCAAATAATAATCCAATCATCCCCACAATGGCTTCCATCCCCTTCCTTATATTCTTGGTGATATTCCACACCTTTTTCCGCACTCATTAAAGCCACTACTTCCATGCATGGAGTCTCCCTCCAAAATTGCAATGTCCCTCAATGAATGCCACTCCTTCCATACCAGCATTGTTTGATTTGGTCAAGGTTGACTCAATCTTCATGCTCCAACCCATTTTCACACATAAGGGTCTTCAATCCAGCTTTTAGATGACCTCCTTTCACATTAGGAGTTTTTTTATTCCTACTAAGGAGATTTATGGGTCTCCATACCCTCTTATTCTTCTAATTAGAATAAAAATAAAAAATCAATATTCCAATTAGTTGTATGCTAATTTAGGAATATTACAATCCTCCCCTCCCAAGTGTTGCTTGTCCAAAAGAAAACGCACGGATAGGACTGGAAAATGTGGGGAACCTTCATTCTCATATGGAGCTCCAATCTCCAAGCTATCATCCATACAAAATGAATCACCCTCCAGAATGGTAATTCATAGAAAAAATCCTCCCATCTGTTCATGAGAGGCACCTTCCAAGAGCTCAAGTTACCCAAATGGCTCATCCCATAAGGAAACAGGTGATCCAATGTAGCAATCATGGATGGTCCAAATTTCCAATGCTCTCCCTGAAATATGAAACATAAGTAATATGGTGAATATCATATCTAATAAGAACATCTAATCCATGTGTCATCTCGCCAACCATGCCCACAACAATGATAAAGACATCATCAACATATGGGATCATAATTAGAGTTATACTGGCTACCATATATAAAACTGGAGAAGGATAATGATCCCTCAAGTGCAACCAATGCAGTTTTACTCCAAACTGCATTAGAATAGGATATGATGAGTGGTTTCCCAAACACTTGCTTGCTGCCCCAATCCTCTCACATGCTTGGAGAAGGTGTATGATGTGAGATGCACATTGAGCACACTTTGAAAAAGATATCATCTCCTAGGCAGTGGCCATCACCATCACTTCTTATGTCCTCAAATAGATCATGAGGTCTATAATAAAGAATGGAGAAATAATCTATACATGGATGGCAAAGAAATACAAGAACATAGTAAGTGAACTATGATGCACATAAACATAATCCTTACCATGTGCCTTGAACAAGTTGGTGAAGTTGCTCATAGATGAACCTCTTCTCATCCCCAATGGGGAAGGAAGTGGTTATGTTAACTCTATCAAAGAGTTATGTCCCTCCTGCAACTAATCCATGCATCTCCTCATGTGATGGTGCATCTCCTCTTTGATGCCTTTCCAAGTGAATCTCTCTATGATAGTACGGTATGTCCTCATGAAATCAATGTGACTAGAGAGAAAATCCCCATGTGATGCATGCCAATCCTTATTCTTGTGCTTGTAGGTCAAATTCAAGAAGATCATATCCTGGTAGTAGATGTCTCCATCCACCACTTCTGAATTATAGTGAAAAGTATGGGAGAAAATCAACCCATACTCTCCCAAGAGTAACCGGAGCAACAATAGATTTGTGGCCTCCTTACACCTCCATCATAAAAACCATTGGGTGGAAACATGATGGCTGACATGAGAAATGACACATCACCCCAATGCAACCAAAATCCTTGCTACCATATGATGCAAGTGTCATGCCATGCCCAAACTACTAACACACCCTTAAAGATAGGATATGTTACATGATGGCATTGCCTCCTGCTACCCTGTGTCATAGACCTGAAAGTGGCTCACCAACCTCTTGCTCATCAACATCACCCATCTAACCAATGGTGAGTGTCTACTATCATGCTCTACATGGGTATTCCTCCAATGGAGAATACCATCCTCCCAAATTAAATCAATATCTCTACACTTCATGGGATGTTGAAGTGCAGCCTTCTGGAGAACTCCATATGAAGACCACTCATCAATGACCATGTTGAATCCATAAGGATCCAAGTATACTGAAGGCCAAATATTCTCGTTGAGCTGTGAAGTGCTCATCAATAAGGATTTGTCATAATAATGGGAGATAAGATGTCTCTCATCAACCATCTGCCTATCCCCTGCTACATATGTAGAATGGTCATTGGAATGCCCCAATAATGGTTGGGACCCCAACTCATCACTACTGCTCAATGTAAGTGCTGATGATATCCATGATGGTGCATCTGTTGTCTCATTTCCATGCATAATGCTAAACATATAGTTTTGCATTGGATTTTTTAGGACAATACTGATCCTATCCTCCAAAAATATACACTCCAACCTCAAGAGTTGTGTGAAACTCATCAATGACATACTAGGATGAATGTATATCTCCTCCTTGATCCTGTCAAGGGTCCTCTTTGCAGTGGCAGTCTACTACTCCAAATCAACATTGTATATTGACCCTAGGTCATGCAATGGAATGTCCCCACAACCTTCCATAAGATGTGCTGAAATAATAGAAAGTGGAAACATTTGCATACCTTGGTTTTTCTTGGGAACATCTTGTACTGCTACAAGGGTTCGTCACACAGGTGTGATGACTTCCCCAACTACTGGTGATGATGGTTGCTCTTCTATGGCTGCACCAGCACTGGTATAAGACTCCTCCTCTTCATGCATCTCTTGAATAATGCACGGGACTCTAAATGTCAAGAGATCAAGACCACTTTGAAAAGGTGCAAGTGTTCCTTCTCCTGATGCAAGTGCTCCAGTAGCAAGTGGTGGTGGAAGTTTCTTCTCCTCTGATTTCTTATTGTAAAATTTATTGATCATCCTTTGAGTAAAATATTCATATGTAGTCACTCTTGCATGACTCAAATGGCTAAATCACCAAATGTTTGCTTCACCATCAAGGTGCAGTGCTGCAATCTCAACATCTTCTCATTCCACTAGTGGATGTAGTAGGTAGAATGCATCCAACTCCATTCTCCAAGCCCTTTTTGTGCATGTGGATGACCCATCAAAGGTAGAAAATAGGAATCTATTGTGTTTTCTCCTTCGATAGCTGCAATGTCTCCTCTCTTCTTTGATCTAAATAAACTATGGGAGAGTTCGATTCTCCTTGAAAACTCTTGATTGAGATTTGTATTCTGCAAGATAATCACTTAGAATCTCATGATATAAGTGTCGCCCATCTCCATGTCTTCCAAATTCCTCTTCAAATGAAGTAGACATAGTTTATTACTTTCGAGCTCTATGCAATACCATTTTTCTCTTCTGCTGATAGGAAGTGCATGGAGCTTCCTCATCCTGAAACCATATTTTGGTTTCATTTCTTTTCTCCATTTTTCTTTGCTTGACCTCCTTGGTGAGGTCCCTTGCAGATATGAAAAGAGATGAGATAAAACTAATTCCTTCCACTATTCTGATCTCTTTCTCCTTCTTCTTATTCCCCTGATAGCATAATGGATGAGATCCACAAGCTGAACCAAGATTATGCTCTGATACCCCTGTAATATTCCCAAATGGGGAAGCAACAATATTTGAACACAATAATGGAAATAACAGTGTAAATCAATGCATAAACATAGGAGACCAATATGGAATCACTTTATTTAGAAAATCAGCAGCAAATACACATAATAAATTGAGGCACAAATCATACAATAGGAGCAAACAAGCCTCCCATGAATAATCATTCTAAAAAGTGAGCTGCTGCTACTAAACAAAATGCCGGAGAGCTGCTACAGTGTAGTCATAACATGCGTAACTACAACTGGAGATCATAAAATGATAAAAATATTGATATATGCCTCAAAATATGTTATACCAATAGATCTAGGCACTATATCACCTTTCCATGACAACCCAATAGGGTTTTTGGAAAATGTACAAACTACACAAATGTAAGCTGCAGCCCTAGGGCTAAAGGTTTGCTACAACAATAGAAATGAGAAGATATGGATGAAGCTTATTTATAATCCTACAACTCTTCTCCAATATATCCTCTGAATGAAAGGATGTCCCCTCGACTTAATAAATCACCTCCCAAAACAAACACTGCAACCACCCCTGCAACTCCTCACTAAAATAACTTAGATCTAGACTGGAACTGCACTGTAGGGGATAAAATCACCTTGGCATGATTCCAAATATACCAATAAAGCCCAAGGGGCTTCTTTTCTGGCCTCCCAATGGAACAAAACCTTCCTCCACTGAAAATATAACTCATAAAACACCCAATAAAATCCTCCACTGCTGCAGCCTGCAACACAACACAACTCTAAGAAGAAACTGCGCTGTTGAAGAAAGATGAAGCTTGGCCTGATACCAGAATGTGAAAATGTAGTGAAAATACTTCTCCTAAGTAGGCACTCAAAGTCCCCTGAGGTTGAAGGTGGGATTCCCACTCGGGAACACCCTTGTGATAAACATGACTGCAATCTTAGCTAAACATCTGAAGAGAGCCCAAAGTCTTAATAGACCACATTGAAATAATAATCCATTCATCCCCACAATGGCTGCCATCCCCTTCCTTATATTCTTGGTGAGATTCCTCACCTTGGACCCCACTCATTAAAGCCACTACTTGCATGCATGGATTCTCCCTCCAACATTGTGTTGTCCCTCAATTAGTGCCACTCCTTCCATACTAGTGCGGTTTGATTTTGTCAAGGTTGACCCAGTCTTCATACTCCAACCCCTTTTCACACATAAGGGTCTTCAATCCAGATTTTAAATGACCTCCTTTCATATTAGGAATGTTTTTTTTCCTAATAAGGAGATTTATGGGTCTCCATACCCTCTTATTCTTCTAACTAGAAGAAAAATCAAAAAATAATATTCCAATTAGTTGTATGCTAGTTTAGGAATATTACATAATATCAATTAAACCAAATGAAAATTCCGCATAACATAATCCAAGGTCCAATTATACGGAGGTTAGGTCCGCATATATATCAAATATAATAGTTTGATTAAATTTTTAAACTCAAATCCATGGAAATATCAATTCTATGTTTCATTGAAATTTACATATAGTAAAAGATATAGAATCGGGCAAGGTCGGGTTTGAACCTCAGACCTTCGCCCCCACAAGCCAACACTCTTACCAACACACTGCAACAGTGATCCTTATTAAACAATGCCACCAGCATTTATTTATTTCTTGTGGGTGGACCCAGCGGAGGGCGAAGAGGCTAGCCTGTGGGACAAGCCCTCCCGCCATGTGACCTTAACCCACAACTCTACACCACGGCTAGCGCTAATTGCACTTAGCGCTAAGCACCATTTAATTAAAATTAATACACACTTAATTAGCATTTAAAAAGAATTTAAAATGGCGGTATTTTTGGTGGAGCATGCCAAATCTGGAAGACCCCTCTTTTTGGCAGGATTAGCTGGAGTTCCTCCAAAATTAGTGGAGGAAAAATAAGGAAATTTTTTTTTCCATAATGGAGGAAATATTCGACAAAATTGGGAATATGAATAGTCAATATTAGATGATTTTGACATTCCATAAATAATGGTACAATTTTTAGAGGCTGAAAATGGCCTCTACATGTGATTTTGTTATAGGGAAGTTCAAGGGAGCTGATGGCCACCAGGGAGGGAGGTCAAGTCTGGACTAGCCAAAGTCATTTTTCAATAATTTGACAGCCATTTTTAGATGATTTGTATGTTCTGAAGAAAATAGAGCAGGTTTAAGGATCAATTGAATAATATATACAACACTCTTTCTAAATTTGAGCTAATACAAGAGGCCCAAGCTATTGAGCTGGACCAAGGAGATGTAGCCCAGGAGGGATGAACTTCTTCATCAAAAACTTGTGTTGATGGCTTTGTTTATGGTTTGTTGTACATGTTTATGTTGTTGTTCAGTTATTACTTATGTTTTTTATTTGTCATTAATTTCAACATAAAACACAATACAATTTCCTGTTTTGACACTCACCTGCACCAAGGAAACTAAAGCACCATAAGCAAACAAGAAGCAAATAAATTATAATTATGAACTTGTAATTAGCATAGAAAAACTAACATACAAGTTTCATATCAACTAAGCTTGGCTAAGGGACTCCCACACCATTCATTCACCTTCAATATAGCATTCTTGTCCTCAAAAATCTCTGGAACCCCCTCCTGTAGCAAAACAAGGTCTCATGTAGCACATCATGTAGCAGTATTGTTTTATTGATTACTTCAACCATATTCGCCCCATACTTTGAACCTTGAATTTTTTAGTTGAATAATGGCTCCCAAGATTTCATTTCATTATTAAGGAAGACTCTAATACTACTCCAACCCCATCCTTTCCTCACTGCAAATATAAGACAACAAGTAGAATTAGACATCATTTTTTTCCATAGTTGTGTTGAAGGTTGAAATCCTAATTTTAACCAAGTTGAAAATAGATAAATGATTCATGAAAGTAGGATATTTATTTTATTAGTGTGCAAATAGAGTAGCATGGTTTACTTCCGCAACTATACTAGCCTCTTCCTTTAATGCAATTTCAATTAGCATTTACATTTAATGAATGGAATTTTCATTTATGTAGTTAGAATCATGTTCATATCCTTGAGATCATGATATGATTTCATAAGAAATTATATTTTACGTTAGTTGAAGGAGTGGTCTATGAATACCTTGATCCGATCTAATGACTAAGGGTGACATGGGTATAACCTAACATGTTGTACATATAGAATTGTCACCTCTAATTTTGTACAAACCCCAAGTTGGTAATTTAAGTTGAGAATCCTTGGGACTTGAAACACCCTTATTGAAATTCCAAGGCCCATCACTTTTTGGATCCATTTTTGGGGAATTGTCTAAGTAGGTGTTGTTTCTAATTATGATTTACTTCTTCTTTTTTACATTATTCTTATTGATTTTAAAGTTAAAAAAAAAAAGAGTAAAATAAAAAAACAAAGCTAGTTCTTTCATGCCTCGTAGGAGTAGGGATATTCAAGGAAAATTCTTACCAAAAACCCCCACCCCCTCAAGCAGACAACCTTCATTCTTATTTGGTGATTATGAACTTCCCTCTCTGACTATAGGGGAGTCAGAAGACCCTCTACATGAGTAACCTAGATTTTTTAAGGAACCCATAGGGGGAGAAGAAAATATTTCACCAACCCAAACCATGGCTGAGAATAGGCACAATGATATTTTCCATATCATAGAATCCAATAGAGAGGCCTGAATGAATAATATAAGCCCTACTTCCCTTCCATATTTCCACAGCCTAACATTTGAGGATCTTGAAACCTTCATGTTTAAGTTTGTTATTATTTGTAAGTCCTATGAATATGCCTCTAATGAAAAAAATTTGAATGTGTTTCCATCTACCCTCAAAGATGCATCCTTGGGTTGGTTTATGAGTTTACATAGAGGCAACATCAATACCTAGGCCCAAATGCAAAAAGCCTTCAATGAAAAAGACATGGATTATTTTAGGTCGAAAGAAACAAAGGAGGAAATATTTAGGATGACCCTTGGACCTGATGAATCCTTAGAGGACTATGAGGAATGATTCCAACTCAATTATAGGAGGGCTAACTGTACCCTTTATCATGAGTAACTTAGGCTATTTCTTCTCTAAGGGATCGAGGAGGATGTAATGGAAACCATAAACATGATATCTAGAGGATATATATATACCAATTTCCTTATGATGACATCAAAATTGTATTCAGGAATCACTCTAGGGATGTTAAGAAAAAGGCTAGGTCTAACCAAGGCTTGGTGAGTTAATCTCCCTCTACAATAGCCATCAAACATGAGAAAGGAAGTATGTTGTGGATTTTAAGAGTGAAATGTTGCATAACTTTTCCCTAGAAATGGATATTATGAAAATTAAAAGGAAAAAATAGGAAGCAGAAAGGGCATTGGCTACCTTCTACCCTAGATACACTAAGAGACACCATATGAATCAGTGCCCACTGAATTTCATATAATTCTACTATGTCTATTAAGAAAACCATGCAATAGACAAATTTTCCTCTCTGCCAAGTTTGATGGTTGTATACCAAGGGGAAGAAGGTGGTTCATAGAAGCTTTGTTTCATTAACAAAAAAATGCATCAAGGACCTTGGCCATATCAATGGGAGATGTAAGGTGCACACTATTCTCATTACAATCCAACTCGGAATGCACCTTTCCAGCCTTGGTACCCTTCCACTCATCCATCATGGCCCACACCTCATCCTTTGAATTATACTCCTAAATATCCTCCTCATCATATTCACCCTCCTTTTTCTCCATATCCACCCTAATATTTTCAATGGGGCAACCCCTCACAAGGGTCGAGGCATCAGACAACCCAACTTCCTGCTCTACTCCTCCACCTTAACCTCAACCATAGCTCC
Organism: Pinus albicaulis; assembly: GCA_034641835.2. Taxonomy (NCBI): domain Eukaryota; kingdom Viridiplantae; phylum Streptophyta; class Pinopsida; order Pinales; family Pinaceae; genus Pinus; species Pinus albicaulis. The sequence goes on along the minus strand of CM076577.1, from coordinate 850,860,997 downwards.
CTCACCATACCCCACCTAAGCAACCTCAAATTCCTACTCAACCCAATCTGAACCCGAACAATAAGCATGCACAATAGGTTTATAGTGGGGATACATTTATCCTTCTTATGCTATGGAAATATAAGATACCAAACTTTAGTCTGGGAAGTTTCTCCCAGATAATAAACCACCTTCTCCAACTGAATAGCTTCAAGAAGATAAGGAAGAGAGTTCACCTTAATCCAATGCATCTCCGTATCTTGAAAGGTTAGCCCACCCTAAATAGCACACCCCATAAGAGGGTTAACATTTCGGAGAATTGAATAAATTATGTGTCAAAATACCTCTTCTCTATGCCATCAAATATGTTCCCATTTACAAAAATCTTATTAAGGAATAATGTTTCAAATTCCTGGGAGAAGAAGAAGAGATACCCCCATTCTCAATGTTGTTGGAAAGCTATCTGATGTGATGCTTGGTAGGGTAATCACCCAAAATTACTTGGATCCCAGTAGCTTAGTAGTGGATGTGCACATTGATTGACTTATGGTCCTTAATACCCTGATTGACCTTAGGGTTGCAGTCAATGTGATGACCAGGGAAACCATGTTGAAACTCAACCTCCAAGGGGTCTTGAGGAAGACTAATACAATGTTTCATCTTGTAAACAGATCCATGGTAGCTCGTGATGGATTCATTGATGATTTCATTGCTCCATTAACTCCTTGGAGTACCCCACTGATTTCCTGGTCCTCCAACCTAAAACCAATTTTAATGGCTATCCTTTCATCCTAGGAATACCTTGGTTGGCCACTACCGATGCCTAGATTAGTTTCAGGGTTGGGAACATGACGATTATGACTAGGCACCTATCAAAATAGCTTTTGATGATATTCTTGCTCAACCTTCTATTGAGCATGATTTTCCCTTATGGTTAGAGGATGAGAAAGAGGAATAATTTTATCATACATCCCTCTACCTAGTCTGCACTCTAGATATTTTTATAGGGGAGATATGTTGATGAAGATGATATTATTGACAATATCTTACATAATCATCCCCCAAATTCCATTCTAGTTGATGAATTGATGAACGAATTTGAGAGTAATCCCTGGACTTATTTTTTCTCTGGTGAATCCAACCTAGAACATGTCAATTTTGTGGAGATTGGCCCATCCAGAAATCTAAATATCAAACCCTCTCTCTTAGTTGAGCAGGAAGAACAATTATGCAGTGTGCTAAGGTGACACCTTGATGCTTTTTCTTGAGATTATAAGGAGGTGAAGGGTGTGCATCCCTCATTCTGTACTCATCATATCTACGTCAAAGAGGGATGAAAGCTTGTGTGAAAATATCAGAGAAGGGTGAACCTAGCTCTTAATAACATTGTGAAAGATGAATTACAAAATATACTTGATGCAGGGTTCATATACCCCATTTTAGATAGTGAGTGGGTGTCCTGTCTCATTTTAGTCCCCAAGAAAAATGGAAAGTGAAGGATATGATCCAGATTTATTTAGGAAAACAATAAAATACAGAAATAGAAATAAACATAGAGATGCAGCAGAAATAAAACTTCATTTCATTAATAACAAATGACTGAAATATGCTTACAGGAATAATGTAAATAAGCTAGCTAGGGTGATGGTAGATTATCTCTGAGAAGAGATGTGGCAGCTACAGGCCTCTGAACGATGTTACAATGAGGCTCGAGGGCCTATTTATTATTGAGAAACAATGGAAAAACCCTACACATCCAAAAACCTAACCCTAGGAGATGAAGCACCAAAACTATGGGCCCCGTTTGGGTAAATTGGTGTTTCAACTTCTCGGGGACGTAACTTTGATACGATATTTTTTTGATGCACACCATACCTTATTATAAAGATATATCCAAGTACTACAAATTTTGATGTGATAAAAATTGGTCCTTGGACCCATGTTGCTCCCGGTTTTCCCAAAAAACGTTGTTTAGGGCCTCATAATGGCTCTGGAAGTTTAGGACTCGAAAAATTGCTAAAAATAGTATGTTGTGCTGAAACTGAAAACTGAAAGAACCGATGGTGGGGGTTCAAATGTAATAGGTGGGTGGCCACCAATATCCACCTAGATCATTAGGGCCTACAAACGGCTTCGGAAGTTCAGGACCCGAAAACCTACTAAAAATAGTAAGTTGTGCTGAAATTGAAAAATGAAAGAACTGATGGTGTGGGTCCAAATGGAATAGGTGGGTGGCCACCAATATCCACCTAGATCAGGATATGTGTTGACTACCGAGAACTTAAATAGGCTACAAAGAAGGACCATTTCCCTTTTCCCTTCATTGACCAAGTCCTATATGGCCTTTCAGGGAAGAAATTATTCTCCTTCCTAGATGGATTTAGTGGGTATAACTAAATACAGATCAGCCTTGAGGACCAGGATAAGACTAGATTGACATGTCCTTTGGGTACCTTTTCTTATACGGTCCTTCCATTCAGCCTATGCAATTCCCTTGCTACCTTCCATAGGGAAGTTTGATCTGGATCTTGGGAGAGTCCCCTAAGATCTGAAAAATTGAAATGCCAACAAAATGAGAGAACATGTCGTAAATAAAATCAAAAATAAGTTTTTTACTAAAACAAAGGATAACTATAAAAGCTACATTGCAGTGGACAATCTGTCCTTTTACAAAATGTGACTTGTTATTTATAGATTTTTTTTGTTACAATACCTCAGGTAAATTACATCGGTGGGTAAATACCATGGGTGAATTAATACCATGGGTGGATCTCACTTACCATACCATTGTTAAATACCATGGGTTGATGCCATTTACAATACCATGGGTAAGTTCCATGGGTGGATGTCATTTTCCATTCAGATCATTCCTCCCTCCTTAAGAAGCAATGGTCCCCATTGCGTGAAGTTCCCTCCTTAGAAGCCTTTGTTGAATATGAAGAGCCACTGAAGAGAATGGTTTTGTGTGTTTAACCCATAACATTTGTTAACACTGGAAAATCGTATGGGAAAAAGACATTAGAAAATTTCAAGAAGAAGGTATAGATAAAGGTTTCCAAAGAATAAATACATTAGGAAGAGAAAAAAATTTAATTCTTCCTAAAGTAAAAAGACAAAATTTATGGACCATGCATAGGAAACACAAGATATTTTCACACAGTCTAGCTTTTTCTTCGATATCCGCAAACAGCACAATTATCCCTTCGATAGTTGTGCGGTCTTGGGGATGACGGAATGTCACCATCCAGGACCACTTGGCACACTTGGTTAAAACATATTCCCACTCAACCTAACCAAGTACTATCACCTTTGAGCCACCTTGAGGCTTTAATGCAACACACAAAGGAATCACATCTCAACTCTTGTGTCACCATCCATCTTGGGCAAAGAGAAGGAGGGAAAAATTAAAAACGGCCTATAAAATCCAGCCTTGGGAAGAATAATATGAGACACATTGTTATGCAGTCCAAATTGCCCCATATCAAACCATCTTGTGTTGTCCAACAACAGGAGGATTGGAAGGACTCAGTTGTTGGCCACCCAACATCTCAGCCCAAGAGAGAGGAGTTCACCGCTTGTTCATTGATCTACCATCCTTTGAGAGGGAAGAGAGGGTTGCTAAAAACTTGAGGGGAAGAGAACCCATTGTATTGGATATTGGAGCTTTGTAGCTCGAAGGATCCACTACAAGAGATTTAGCATTCTAACTTCTATTACCACTAGCACATAATAAAGGGAGAAGCTCTCCATTTTTGAGTTATTAGTGTTTTTTCTCTATTAACTGTGTATATTTTGCATGTTGTTTTGTTTTGTTTTGTTTTTTTTTATGTAGCATGCTATGTTTCCTTTCTAAATTAGCTTACTACATGTTGAACTTGTTCCACTAACATTTAACAAATAATTTTGGCATGTGGCTCTTATGTAGGTAAGAAGCCTCCCTACTAAGAAAATTGTCTTTCATATTCCCATGTGCCGAATACACTACCACAGGAATGGTGACTCCACTAAATTCTTTCTTTTAAGTTAATGGTTGTTGATGTAGGTCCTTCTTCCTGCTTAGCTTGCTGCAAATCACCCCTGCATCCTCTCGACATCTCTAGTCACACTCAGTGAGAAGTTTTTCCCAATAGGGGAGGAATTTGTTTTACATTATGCCCAACCGCGTGCATTTTTCTCTGACAGACTCATGCTTCGTGCATGTGGGAAGATTAGCCACACGTTAGGAAGCAAGCTAATTTTTTCTTGTTTTTTTCCATTTTTTTAGTTGTAAAGTGTTTGGCAACCCATACATTTTTTTCCATCACTGTGTTCATGTATTTCATGACTGATTAGGACTCTTACTTTCTGTAATTTAGCTCAGCAACTAAGTAGTTTTAATTTAATTTTTTTTATTTTTGCAAATCACACATAGTTAAATTACGAAAAATTAAGTGGCCTTGAATCCACATAAGTTGTTCGAACAAATGATTTGTTGATAAAAGATACAAAACACATAGTGTAATTAGCATAAAATTAAGTGGCCCATAAATCCGCATATCTTTATCTAATTCAATTTTTTTCAATTTTTGCATTAGATTAGTTCAATTTTACATTAGGAATTGGGACTAAGACCAAACTGTCAAAAAGAAAGCAAGTAATCTATGCCACCCTTACACCTCACGATGAGCTTGGGTATGCACATGAACACTTTCATAAGAAAATTTTCCATCTCCCTATAGTGCAAACATAGTCTAACTAGGCAAGGTGTAAGCAGCCCATAAACCATACATCGTCTATTTTTGCAAGGAACAATCACACATAGGGTAATTAGAAAAGGATTATAAAGGATCAATGCATATCCACATCTCATAACACTTGTGATTGTACACTCCAAAGCACACATGAAGCATCAATACTCTTTTGACCAAAAGGCACCCAAGGCACACCCTAAGAAAAATTGAGACTCTCTCAGAATAATCATTAACCGAACTCACTAAATTCTCCCCACAAGGGCCACAAAATAAATTATAGTTCTAGTTAGGATCTCGGGGGTAGGCATCCAATAACTCATTGTGGTCATAATACATTTTGAAACATAGATGTTGACTTTTGCAGGAGCCTCAGATCTATTTATCCGCCCACGAAATGAATTCCCGAGCGTTACCAGAAACCCGTTTCATATGGGGTTAAGCTTAGGCCCAATGTGTGCAGTACTCTTTGGGGATACCTAACCCATCTAGTGCTCGGTACTGGTATCTGATTACCAAGAAGCTCAAGACGTGAATTCTCACGTAGGACAACGGTACTTTAGTGGCCAAAACTAGGGCATCCTTCCCTATAGGTGACGATGTAGGCAACACTTGATCCTCATACCATTACCTTGGTTGATTCTTTGGCTATTGGAAAGTGTCGCTAGTTCTTTCAGAACTTTACCCCTATTACCCATCAGAAGTTATCTTCACAAGGCCTAGTTACATTGAGAGTGAAAGGATGAATAGGTCCATATAGGCTTTTGAGTATAATACACAAAACAAACAGAACCACATTTTTTGCTTGATTGATCACATAGCGTTAAATTAAAGGAAAACTTCCCTCTTATTTTTTTGCTTAGTTTTGTGCATGTGATTGTATTTTCTTTGATAAAAATCTTCCTTCCTCCAGCAAACCAAAAATATCATCATGATTAAGCTAATCGACATCATAACAGACCCATGAGACCCTGTCGATCTAGGTATTTCTTGGACCTCCCCCCATTAGAGGGAGGAGTTTCAGGTCTCCCACCATTTAGGCATTGAATATGACACACTACCATTATCAGTTCATCCTTTATCAGGGCATCTGTGCTTGGAAATCCCCAAGGGTCACCCAACACCACACTAGTGGAAACCCCAACAGGGTCACCACACTCAACACCTCTTACAACCCCTAGAGGGTAGAGGAGTGCTACCCCTTCGAGGAGTCAAAAAAACATCCATCAGGGCATGCCAGAAGGTAATATTCCCCAAGAACCTCCCCTAAACCATCACATTCATATACTTTCTTTTCCATAGTATACAATGGAAGTCAATACACAATTACCCTTCTTAGCATCACTTAATATTCCAGATCTAAAGAAGTTAACTAATGACCCAATTTATCATGGCATTAATTGGACTCCCATGCCCAAAAAGCTCCCTTTGGATATACCAAAATTCAAAGGGAAGAAAACGGAAGACCCAGGAAATAATATTATGAATTTCCACTTATGGTGTTCATCCAATAGTATCAATGATGATAACATTAGACTAAGACTTTTTCAACGCACCCTAACTGGGCCTGTAGCAAAATGGTATGTTGAGCACCCCTCTTCTTCTCATGGAACCTTTAGCACCCTCGCTAACATGTTCCTCATCTATTTTCACCTACCCATTCATCATGATTTAGGAATGGAACTACTGACATATTTTAGGAAAATGCCAGTCGTCCATATATCGGACCATCTCCATGAATGGCAGTGACGTCGCAGTTTGTGCAAAGAAAAACTTGATGATAGAGTGTTGTTGGAATTATTTTTGAAAACTCTCATAGATGGGATTTAAAAAGACGTGGCGATGTAGAAACCTATCTTTGAGGAGGATGCCATTAGCAAGGCCCAACAGCTTGAACTCATTTACACCTAGTCAAGATATATTTACAATGTCCTACCAAATGTCCCACGCCTGCAAACTTATAGAGAATTACCAGGTGCATCTAATACTGCAGACAGTTTGATCGAGTCCTTGAACCAAGTTCACTTAAGCAAAAATATCTAGTACCCAAGATACACATATGATTCTACTCAGAACATATCGCAACTTGGCTACCATCAAATTTAGTATGCACATTTGCATAATATGATGAATAGGGTAATACCATACCATCAACAATAGGGAGGATCATACCCTCCCTCGTGTATAAATTTAATAAAAAATATGTATTTCCTGGATTCTCTTGATCTAAAAATTATATGCCACTATTAAATACATAATTTATTCTACAAAATCTTTGCGGAAGTCAAAACACAATCGAAAATCACAATCTCATGAAGAAAGATCAATCACACATAACATAGATATTTTTATGGGGAAATAATAAATATAAAAACCCCACTATCATATATTATGTATATATCATATATCATGAAAAAATATCATACAAAGCTACAATCCAAGAGCTCTCAGTACATCATACAATTGTCTCACACTATCATACAAAAATTGGCAATTTCCTAGCCAATTTACTACCTCCAGACAACTTGCCTCCACTGTGGAATCCCAGCTCATAGAAATCCTTGAATGAATAGAATCCTTCTTGCCTTGACTACGCAATCCTCATGGGCACATCCAATGTGTGCGTGGTCGCTTGTGTGCAACCACTAATGTCACAACTGATAGTCAAACTGTCCCTTTCACCTACATCTCAACTGGATCTCCACTGGATCTGACATGCATGTAGTTAACAATATTAAATCTTCAGTTGCATGTGAGGCCACTGATTGTGAATTAATTAATAATTAATTCACTTGATCTCTCACTAGTGTATCTTCAGTTACACTAGCACAACTGAGTTTAACTCACTTAACTGAGTTAAACTACTTTACAACTTTCATAACTACACTTCAAAGTCTATTACAACTTCGAATCACTCAGTTACAACTAAGTCCACTTGCATGTCCCACCAACCAACCACTCCACTCAAAATTCCTATGGATAACTAATTTTCCACTTTAGTTAACTATTTTCAAGTGCTCATTGAGAATTGATTATTGTTTATTGTCCAACTAATATTAAGGGATAATAATAGCCGACACACGTCTATAAATAGACATGAAATATATAAATATAACTTGCACATACATCTATAAAGAGACCTCATTTATAAATAAAATTTTCTCATGCGTCTATAAATAGACTTCCACCTAAAAATATCCTGAGGCTCCATCCTACCGTAGGTGCATAATTTTCACTAGGATCTTCTTGTTGAATCTCAACACTCCCTCTCAACAAGAAAGGGATTATCCTTTACCTTGATCTTTTCTCTATGGTATTCGAATTTTCTCCTGGTGAGCGCCTTCGTCAGAATATATGCATCCTAATCTTCCATAGGAATATATTGAAGCAACATGATCTTCCTCTGCACATAATATCTGATATGATGATACCAGATATCTATATGCTTAGATCTATCATGAAACACATGATTAGTCGAGATTTTAATTCAACTCTAGTTATCACAATGAGTCACTGTCATATATAAATGAGAACCAAACAAACCAACCAAGATCTTTCTCATCTAGATAGCATCACATGCAACCTGAATTGCTGCCATGTATTCTGATTTCTTTGAACTGAGTGCCACATATATCTTCTTCCTACTGTACCAATAAACAACTATAGATCCAATGCTAAATATCGTCCCTGATGTGCTCTTTTTGTCTGATGGGCTACCTGCCCAATCTGCATTCGTGAAGTCGTGTAACTTCACCTCATCCGTCTATCTATACCATAAACCATACTCAGATGTGCCCCTCATGTATCTCAGGACATGCTTGCCCACCTTCCAAAAGAGCTTAGTAGGCTTAACCATCGTTTGACTCAGTTGGTTAACCGCATAGAAAATGTCTGGTCTTGCGTTCACTAGATACATTAGCAAACCCACTAACTATCGATAGAAAGTAGCATCCACTACCTCTCTATAAGTAGCATCCTCTTTCCTCCAGTTTCCTGGAAGAGGAGTATCCATGGGTTTGCAGCCCTCCATGTGAAACTTACCCAGTATCTCCCTTGCATACTTACCTTGAGACATAAAAACTTCACCATATCACTGCCATATTTCTAATCCAAGGAAATAATGAAGGAGGCCCAATGTCCTTCATTTCGAACTCCTTTTCAAGGTCCTCCTTGCATGAGTGTATCATATGCTCATCACCATTCAATATTAAATCATCAACATAAAGAACAGTGATTAAAATCTTACTCTCCACCACAATTTGGTATAGGTTTGAATCCGCTTCACTTTTGGTGAAGCCTAGTCTGGTGAAATAGCTATCTATCTAAGTGTACCAAGCACGGGGTGCTTGCTTCATCCCACACATCACTCTTTAGAGTCGACACACCTGCGACTCACTGCTGAAGATCTAAAATCCTTTAGGATACTCTATGTACACTTCTTCCTCAATGATCCCATTGAGAAACACAGTCTTCACATCCATCTAATGAGTGTGCCAACCCATCTGCATTGAGAGAGAAAGGATGGTCCTTATGGAAGAATACCTTGCGACAGGTGCAAAGGTTTATTCATAATATATCCCCTCAATTTGTGAGAAGCCCCGGGCCACAAATCTAGCCTTGTATTTGTCAATGCTCCCATTATTAGCTTGTTTTACCTTGTAGATCCATCTCGAACCTACCACTGATTTATCAACTGGACTTGGAACAATTTCCCAAGAACTGTTTTTGACAATGTAGTCATACTCCTCCACCATTGCATCTACCCATGTGGGCTCCTGCACTGCTTCCTGAAAGGAAGCTGGTTGAGTCACAATAAATTTTCTCATGAGAGCCATGTATCCAGTAAATCAATCAGGAGACTGTCTTTGTCTGCAATGTGAAGTAGGGGCTCCTACATTATGTGCAGCATCAAGTCTCAGCCTATCAGCTTCTGTGGTACGCCTTCTGCCAGTTTTGATGGTTGTCTCTGCATGAGTGGACTCCTCCACTCCATGAAAATCCTCCTGTGGCTGATCCACATATAGAGACTCATCTTTGGGAACCAAAATTTCCTCCTCTACATGCAAGTCTAGCTCCCTCTCAAGCGACAACTGTATGGCTTTCCCATCATCAAATTTTATATCCCGTCGCATAACAGTTATCTTACTATTAGGAAAATACACACGATAATTATGGGGAATTTCTGTCTACCACACAAAAATCCCAACTTCAGCAGTCGTCTCCAGCTTCTTCCTATCGTTCTTGGTCACAAGCACATAAAAATATGAGCCAAAAATATTAAAGTGTGAAACATCTGGTTTCTTACTAGTGAAAGCATCTTCAGGTGTACTCATGCCAAGTACTCTATGAGGATAATGGTTTTTCACATAGACCATAGTGTTGCATGCTTCCACCCACAAATGCATTGGTAGGCCCTAATCATGCAACATCACTCGTGTTGCACCCACGATTGTTCTTTTCTTCCTCTTCGCAACCACATTTTTCTGTGGGTTATGAGGCGCTATGAGTTCTCTTCAAATTCCTTCTTTTCTGTAGAATTATTTGAATTCGTTATAGATGTATTCTCCACCATTATCACTCCTCAGAGCCTTCACTTGCTTCCTTGACTCTTTCTCCACCAATGCCTTAAACTCACAGACCTTTGAGAATGTTTGATCCTTCTTCTGCATGAAGAAGATTAAGCATTTACGAGAAAATTTATCAACAAAAATAACATAGTACTTATGTTTTTTTGTTGAAGCAACCGAGATCATTCCACACATGTTTGTGTGAACTCTCTCAAGGATCCTCAAAGCACGGTTCTCCTTTTCATGAAAGGTAGACTTTACATACTTCCCCATGGTGCAACCCTTGCACTGATCTAACTAAGAAAGTGTTCCCATTGGAAGTCCAATATATATTTGCTGCATGACTTTCAAGGCTCCATGATGAAGATGGCCCAATTGCCTGTGCCATAATTCATCCTCATCCTGGCTTAGCACTTTTTTTGCCTTTCCCATCATGAGAGTGTTTCCATATACCTCCAACTTGTAGATATTCTTAACTCGAATCCCTATCCTCTTGGCTTGACCCATTTTTTTATGTTGCAGGAAAGCTTTTCCATCGCTAAAAAAAACGTCATAGCCTCTGTCCTCCAACATTGTGACTGAGACCAAGTTTTTCTTCAGACCTGGAACATGCATAACATAATTCAATTTAAATGGTTTACCTTTCTCTCTCTGAAAGGTAATGGTACCAATTCCGGTCACATTTTATCATGCATCATCGCCCATCTCTATATGCATTTGGAGATCTTTCTCCTCCAAGTCACTGAAAAGCTCCTTATCTCCCATCATGTGAAAGGAAGCACCACTATCCAAATACCACACCGATCCCAATGCACTTGACACCATGCATGTGATCAAAGAGAATTAAATCTTAAATTGTGAGGAAAGGGCCTCACCAGCTGCATCTCTAGCATCCTTCTTGTTCTTCTTCTTTTGTCGAAAGTTAGTAGCGAGATGCCCATGTTCGTGATAGTGAAAACACTTCACCTTGGAAAAATCCAGCTTCTTGCCTTTAGACTCAGATTTAGAATGGAAGTTCTTCTCCTTCCACATCTTTTCCTTAGTATCCAAAGAAAAATCCTCTTCGTGATCATTCTTTGATGAATAAATATCTCTGGTGTTCTGCCTGAACTCCTCCTGCACCATATCTAAACACAGTCATTCCCAATCCAGAAATTTTTCTCGTCTGTTGACAGAGTCTTCATAACTGTGCCAAATATTAGGAAATCCCAAGAGAGCCAAGCTCACCAAATCATAATCAGCAACATTTATTCCCACACTCCCCAGTTCATCCTGACATTGGACAAAATTCGTGAGATACTTTGGAATGTTGTCACCCTTTTCCATCTTGATCTTCCTGAGTTTATCTTTGAGTTCCAATTTCCTATGGTTGTTGCTGCTTTGGAAAATATCCATCAAATCCTTCCACATAGAATATGGTGTGGCTTTCCCATGAAGGCTTGAGACACTATGGTCTTGTACTCCTTCCAACAGAATCCTCCTCACCTTTGCCACTTTCTTTTGCCATGCATTAAGTAATGCAGCATCTGTCGAAGTAGGTTTAGGAACATCATTGTCAATGAATTCCTACAAGCCATTATCTTCGAGCACCGCCTCCATCCTGTCCTTCCAAGCAATGTATTTTGAGCTTCCCTTGAGTGCATACTCTAACCTCAATCCATTGAAATCTATTTCGATGTTAAATCAGCAGTAGCACCGATAAAGTCTTTCTGCAAATTCGAATTATTTCCACCAACAAACTCAGCTCCTGATTCACAATTGCAATCTCCTGTAGTCTGATACCATGTATAAATTTAATAAAAAATATGTATTTCTTGGATTCTCCTGATCTAACAATTATATACCACTTTTAAATACAGAATCGCTTCTACAAAATATTTGCGGAAGTTAAAACACAATCGACAATCACAATATCATGAAGAAAGATCAATAACACATAACACATATAATTTTACTAGGAAAGCATAAAGCTAAAAACCCCACTATCATATATTATGTATATATCATGGATCATGAAACAATCTCATACAAAGCTCCAATCCAAGAGCTCTTAGTACATCATATTGTATTGTCTCACACTGTCATACAAAAATTGGCAAGTTCCTTAGCCAATTTACTGCCTCTAGAAAACCTGCCTCCATTGCACAATCCCAGCTAATAGCAATCCCTGAATGAATGGAATCCTACTTGCCTTTACTGTGAAATCCTCATGGGCACATCCAATGTGTGTGTGGTCACATGTGTACAACCACTAATGTCACAACTGATAGTCAAAATGTCCCTTTCACCTACATCTCAACTGGATCTCCACTGGATCTGACATACATGTAGTTAACAGTAGTAAATCTTCAGTTGCATGTGAGGCCACTAATTTTGAATTAATTAATAATTAATTCACTTGATCTCTCACTATTGTATCTTCATTTACAACTAGCACAATTGAGTTTAACTCACTTAATTGAGTTAAACTACTTTGCAACTTTCATAGCTACACTTCCAACTCTGTTACAACTTCGAATCACTCAGTTACAACTAAGTCCACTTTCATGTCCCACCAACCAACCACTCAGTGAAAAATTCCTATGGCTAACTGATTTTCCACTTCAGTTAACTATTTTCAAGTGCTAATTGAGAATAGATTATTTTTTATTTTTCAACTGATATTAATGGATAATAATAACCGACATGCATCTATAAATATACATGCAATCTATAAATATAACTTGCACATACATCTATAAATATACCTCATCTATAAATATAATTTTCTCATTCATATATAAATAGACATCCACCTAAAAATAGCCAGAGGCTCCATCCTAGTGTAGGTGCATAATTTTCACTAGGATCTTCTTGTTGAATCTCAACACCTCGCAAGGGAACCAATACTTAGCTAGGAATGTTGATACAAGAGAGCCTCCCCAGCAATATTACACCAATCAGGGACATGGGAACCTATATCCCCCTTTTCCGACACAAAACAACGCGTTGGTGAACCTAGTGCAACCATCCCGAGCTCAGCAGCGATAGTCTTATGACGAAGAGAAAAAAAATAATCCTCCAAATGCTACAAAAAAGAATCCTAGGAATAAGAAAAAGTGAGACTCTAGATAGTGGGGAAGTAATCAACAACTCTCCCCATGATCTCAATCTGGGGGTAACCCCAACTAAAATTTAAACCAAGAGCCAAATAATAACTCCCAAGGGAAAAACAAGAGACCCAATCTAAGGAAAAATCATTCTTATCCCATATGTGGTGAATATGGTCATTACACTCACCACTGTCCTGAACTCCTTGAATTGAAAAATCTCCAGGGTAATCAAGGACAAGGGGGGGGCCACTAAAAAAATTGTTGTAATGCAGGAACCCTTCCCCCACCAAGGAGTGGTTAACACCCAACAAAAAAAACCACCCCAAAATGATACCAGAGGAGGTAGTCATGAAATCTACGTCATTGGAGAATAATCTTTCTTCCAAACAAGGAATAGGAACTACGACATACCTCTGAACATCAACCCATTTAGTACAAGTACGAGTGCACCTACCGTACCTTTAACTATCTCCAAAGTATCCATAGGGCCCCTTCCAAAAATTGTCAAGGGACCAATCAGGCGCGCAGGAAATCACTCTGAATCTGCTCATAGCTATAACATAGTGGATGATTTATCTCAATCCCCTACTGCTATGTCAGCTTTGGAAGTTCTAATGTCATGCCCAAGACAAAATAAAGCCTTACTCTCCACATTAAGCACAATCGATCCATCTGATTCACGCCTAATGGTTTTCGACCTAGACAAAGAAATCCCAAGGCTTCCTTCTCTAGTCACTTTCCAAATACTGGTTTCAATTCAGAACATCACCATACACATATGCATTGTCGATGAAGGAGCATCCACATGTATCAAGTCCAAATCAGTTTGGAAAAATTTAGGGTCACCTAAATTAAAACCATCTGACATCATGCTTAGAGCATATGACGGTCACCCTTTAGCCCCCATTGGTATGTATCAAAATTCCCCAGTAACACTGGCTGGAAAGACAGTACTTATAGACATTTAGGTCCTAGATGCACAACTAGACTACAATATACTCCTCGGGCGGAGTTATAAGTATGCCATGACTGACGTTGCATCCTCTGTCTTTAGGGTAATGATGTTTCCCCATGATGATTGGATCATCATCATCGACCAGCTCACACACTACGACAAGAAACCCATGACCACTCTTGATGTCATGCTACCATACATAGACACAACCACCGAACCACTTACAAGGTATACATAATTCGGCCCAAGCCAGTTCAAACCATCATCCATCCTACGGTCATTCCTAGGAGATCCCCCTATTATACTATAGGGAGTCTCAGAAAGCAGTGGGCATCGGTGTGCATGATGCTCTCATCAAACACCAAAACTAGCCCGGACATAGAAACCAGTAGTACGGATGTCGGGGCCACTAGAATGGCATTCCTACCATACATCATTTCGCAAACCCTATTTTTATACCCCCGATCTATTTTTGTGTCAAAACAAATCATGGCAACTATGACATTTCTGAATATGGATTTTGCAATACCCGCGTGGTATTTGGTCCCCCCATCCATGCTGGGATGTCCAGGAATCACCTCTACAGGAATAACACCTATTTCCCCTCATATGTCATAGCAGTTAATGAAACACTTGTAGCAATGCCAACTGACATGACTAATAAAAATAACAAAAAATGGAAAAAATTCGAAACACCCAAGTTACCTAAGGCATTACAACCTTGTGCATTGTGCGATATCATAGGTTGTCCTACTAATATTTTCCTGAAGTTAGAAGAATTGAAACCCCTTCTACACACCAAAATAAATGCCATGACCTTGAATTACCATAAAAAGGAACAATCCATGAACAAATAAGGGAAATCATTACGCACCTGAGTCATGCATGTGCCATATGTGACCATTATGGGCATTATACCCATCATTGCCCAGAGATGCCATGATATAGGGATGCCTTGCAATCCTTAGAGAAAAATTTCTAAGAGGAACCCTCAACGCTACCTATGAAAATGGACAAGGATGAACCTAAAACCAGACTGTACATATGAGAGGAACCTACATATTGCTCATATAAAGTCACCCCAATAGCCCAGATATGGAAAACAAATGCCACACTGCAGGTCCTAGTTTGTGTGCTATGTGACGAGCCTAATCACTTTGTCATGCAATGCCCCAAGTTAAGGGAGTTTAACCATTGGTATCAAATCCCTCAAGTTTCCCAAAGAAACTTAGTTCAACATCAACGACATACATGTCAAATTTTTTAGAGAAACCACCACATGCGTCATTGTCCCCATATCTATTGATTCCGGTCTATGTTGGATTTCATGCAACGCTTCGTAGCTAAACACCCCGACTTAGCTGGCTCAGACACAGAAGCCACAAAAAACATTGCAACTCAAAGGACGGAAGCAAAAAGGACCATATTATATGTGTAAGAGGAGATACGGTCACCTAAATGACCATCTCTTCCCCATAATCATCCTCAAGCTCCGGTCCAGCTCTGCGCACTCTGTGATGAACGATATCACTTTATCGCTAACTGTGCATCTCTAGAGTTATTTCAAATATGGTACCCGGTCAACATGGTGCACTATGATGGTCTACAAGCGACTGTGTTTAGATAACCACTCAGTTCGTCACTATCCCTATATCCACTGCTTCCGTTTAGCATTACATATTTTACGCAATGCCATAAACCGCCTCGTTGCAGCATACAGACTAGATTCAAACTCAATGGAAAGTTCACTTGGAGTGAGTTTCTCTGCCAATGCTGTCTGTTTCTCCCTCTCCTTGTCTAAGGCCTTCTTCAAGCCAATTTTCCTTGGCCTCTTCCTAGGAAGTTGTTCTTCCTCTTCTTCAGTATCATCAGGAGTGCCCAAGACCTCATCTAGCTTTTCCTTTGTCTTTGCAGCCTCTTTCCAAGCTCTGATAGCTTTGATCTCATAGATAGCCTTCTTTGCCTCTAGCTGCTTATTTTCAACCTAAAAATAGTGGATTACATTCTCATCCCTACCTATATTTTTTTGTAGGTCCTTGATCTAATCATCTTTTCTTTTAAGCAGCATGTTAGTGATCATTTGCTCATTTTCATCATCACTATCAATGTGAATGAGTTGAAACTCTTGTTCAGTCTCATGTTTGTCTTCTTCTTCTTCATTAATAAATTTTTCCTTACCTTTATCAAGCTACTTTGTTGATGTAGAAGGCATGGCCCCTTGCCTCTTAAGGGAATCAAACACATGCCTATTCTGGTATGTTACTGGAAAAGGTTCAATTTTCACCATCTCTGTGCCACTTGTTTCACTGCCATCATTGCTGCCATCATGACTGTCATTATCATTGGTACCATCACTGATTTCATGGCTCTTTGACCCACTGTCATCATCCTCACTGATTTCTGCTTCATTTCCATCATCCTCATTGCCACTTGCCTCACCATTTTTTGCACCAATTTATTTCTCATTTTTTGGCTCCTCATTTCCATCTCCCTTACTGCTTTATTCTTAATCATTCTTTTCTACCTCATTTCCTTCTTCATTGTTTGATGCACTAGTACCATGAGATGATGGTGAGGGATTGTGAATAGGTGATGAAGGAGGAGGATCATCATGATGTGAAGGACTGTGAGTGGATGGTGAGGTGGAAGAGTCATCGTGGCGTGAGGGAATGTGAGGATGAGAAGATGAAGGGACATCTTGTTTCCATTGGCCTTGTGGATTAGTGAACACCTCATTGGAAATGAAGGTCTCCCAAGGAATACCCTTATGTTGCAATTGATGCATAACAACCATTTTGATAAGAGAGTGGTGAAAGAGGCTTTGCATCTACTAAGGATATTCTCTCTTTTGTACAATATAGGACATTTTGTCAATGCTTCTATAGAGGTAATAGGGCAGGTGCGTCATCCTCACCCTATTAAAGTGCATGAGCAACCTGATGTGATAGGAGTAAATGCGGGAGAATATTCCTTCACATGTAAAATATTTCATAATGATTCTCATCATAGATTAATATCTGTCAAGCAAATGTGAGAAAGGAAAGACGGATTTATTGTGGTCTTTGTATCTAGACTTTAGGTAGGGTTCAAAGTAGTTCATGTCTATATTGGCTTGCTTGAACCATTTCTCACCCACACTTGGTATGCCTATGGCATTAGCAATAGCATCTGAAGACAGCTCAAAGGTTACCCCTACAAGGTTAACTTGTTTTTCATGCAAGTTGAGTATGAAGAGCTTAGTTAGCTCAGGGTGGTTTTTCACCTGCTATACCTTCTCACAAAAATAAAAGAATCCTACATGCTTGAAACATTGAACAGTAAGGGGAGATGCCATTAGCTCCCCTGTGTTAAGGGGTTCAATGTAATGTTCCCAAATTTTTACATAGCAATTTGGAACATTAGATTTTGCTACTTTCACCTAGGAGAGGAATAAGTGGGTAAGGAAGCCCATGAAAAATAAAAATATGAATAATTTCCACCTTAAGAAGGAAGGGGATCACTTCAGGAGCTGAAATTTACACTTACAAGTGTGAACATGGGCAAAATAGATAAGGACATAGTCAAGTTTGACTAAGTCAACATGCATTCTTGAGGAGGAAGAGGTCACCTAAGAAAATCGGTTCAATGTGAACAAGGATTAGCCTAAGACACATATGTAAACTAGATTGAAGATCTCTAGTGTGAAAAGAGGCATTGGAGGTGGATTAGTTGACCAAGTCAATAGCGCAGCCACAAGAGGAGGGAAGCAAGCTAGGGCAGCGCAGTTTTGAAAGAGGAAGCTTCATGAAGAAGTCACCTCAACATTGTGTGGGGTCCGGGGTGAGGAGGCTCACCAAAGATAAAATGAAGGCATAGCATACAAGGGAGATCATTAATGTATTCATATATTTTGGTCTAGAGACCAATTGCATGCATCAGCCATTTAGCCGGAGTTGCTGCACTACTTAGTGCAAGGAATTCCTGTGCAGGAATTCCATCCTCTCTTGAGATCAACTTGCTTAAGGGATCAAAGGGGAGTGATTTGAGCTTCATTTTAGTATTTGGCTTGAGGCCATTCCTTCACATTCAGCCACAGTGTAGTCTACTTTATAAAAATACGTCCTTGATGCAGGGGCAGCAGCAGCAGTGTTGCACCCTTTGATTTTGTGCTCATCTTGTAAGAAGAGGTGCTTATTTCCCTCCGGGAGTTTGTTAGAGAGGCCTTTGGCCGTATTTTGGTATTATTCAGTTATTTCATGTCATATTCAGCCATTTATAATACAGATATACAGTAACTGTGTTATTTCTGCAGTGATGCTTGTTATTCATGCATTTTGCCGGAAACCTTTGTCGGGTGTCTTGTTTTACTGTATAAGCTTGTAAATCTCCATTTCTCTATTGTTTGATAAATATAAGTTGCATATCAGTCTTATTTTATCGTTTTATGTAGAAACCCTCGTGATAATTATGCTCTCACTGTATTCAGAAATTTTTGTTTAGTAAAGTAATGGGAAATCAGTGTTTTCTAGCCTAGTCGGGAAAGGAGGAGTTGTTTAATATAGCTAGAAGCATTAGTTTGAGCTGAAATTTGGAGAATAGGTCCCTCATGACCGAATCTATCATATCCAGCCGTTTCCCCTACTTAATTTTACGCTCATTTCTGAAAATAACCTTTTTAGGGCATAAAATCCCCTTTTTCCCCACTTTCCGGATCATGAAATGCAGTACCAGTTGCTTCTGTAGCTGAAAATGATGTCTATGTATTTATTATGCGTATTTTAAGCTTATTCATCATAACAAGACCGTTATATAGCTTATTCATTGCAGACTTTCAGATTTGGATCATTACAGTGGCATCAAAGCATGATCTCTGGCACAACCTGTGAGATCAAGCTATCAAAAGAGAAAAGAGGAAAAGAAGAGATAAAAATTATGGAGAGGATGAGCTTGCTCTCATCCATTTTCAGATCCAAGAAGAAAGAAAAAGAGAAATTCATTGAAACTCCAAGAGGGTTTCAAGGAGGAAAGAGTTGCAGTGAAACCTCTAGAAGGTTTCAAGAAGCAGAAGAAGATGCATGCACTTCCTATTCTCATAGAGGAAGTAAAAAGCAAGGATACCACTTAGAGCATGAAATATTGAGTGGGTATTTGGCAGAATACAAGTGCCAACCTAGGGCTTCCAAAGAGACCCTATATTTTCCTCAGTTTGTTCAACTGAGAGAAGAAAGAAGATCTTCCAGCAAAGTAGAAATCAAGGGCAATAGATTCCTATTGTCTAAATTTGATGGGTCAACTACAAAAAGAACTTGGGCAAGAAATATTGAGGCATTCTTCCTACTTCATCCATTGGAAGAGAGGGAGGCAGCAGAAATTGTAGCGCTGCACCTGGAGGGTGAAGCCAATACTTGGTGGTGAAAACACTTAAGCCACACAAGAGTGAATTCTTTTTCTAAGTTCACTCAAGAGCTGATCAAAACTTTTGATGAAGAGAGATTAGAGGAGAGAGGGTCCACACCACCATGGGAAGAGACAAGTACCAGTGCTGTCATAGCCTTGGAAGAGCAGCTTATGACATCAGTAGTTGGGGCAACCATTACATTGGAAGGAGGAGCTTTTGTAGCTCTACAAGAGGTTCCCACATCTCACCAAGGTATGGGAAGATTTCCACTTTTACTTATTGCATCAAATTTCTCTGAAAGTTGTGGAAATATTTTTTCATATGGCCTAGGATCAAACATTGTTGCTGGGGAAGAGCAGCAATATTGCACTACGTTGTGCAGAATTGAATGGTTCAAGAAACAAATGAACCATCATTCTCTTGGACCCTTGTTGAGTTGCACTCAACTCTTGAGGTTAAAGTGTGATCCTTTGGATGGAATCATGAACCTTGAGATGGAGTATGAGGCATCAACTATACCAGGGGAGAAGCTATCAGCGCTGTCAAACAATAGTAGTGAGAGGGCTTTTCCTCTATCACCTTTGGGTCTTAATGGATTCAAGATAACCATGAACATGAGATCTTCTCCAATAGATCTCCAAGGAATTGTATTCCAGCATCCCAGGAAATGCAAGGAGAAAAATCTGATATGGGAGGATGGTAGTCTCATTTGGAGGAGTACCAAGATGGAGAATGGTAGGAGGCATCCATCGATGGATGAGAGGATGTGGATAGAGAGCAAGAAGCTGGAGAGTTACTTGAAAATCTATGATACTAGGAAGCAGGAGGCAAGACTGCATTGGCTACGCTTAAGAGAGTTTTGCCATCATGTGGCATATCCTTCTTCTAAGGGTATGAGGAAAAAATATTTGCAGGATACTTTCATCATGGGGCAGCAAGGAGTGTGGATGCATTATGATGGTATGGTCATTTTTTTTTCGCTGCATCAGTTGTATGATGGAGGTGTGATGAGGCAACAAAGACATTTGTTGCTTTGGAGGATTGAGAGAGAGAAAGGGAAGAGTTTCTCTCACATTTTTCATGATGTTGCAATGGGAGGAGGTGGAAACATTATGAGAGGAGTCTTTGACATTGACCATATCAAAGGATGGATTTATGAGTTGGCAGGAGCCTATTTGCATAGGCCAACAATGTTGTCACTTGGGAGCATGAGCTTATTGGTGGAGTGTTCCCAGGATCACTTCATATTTGATGCACTTGGTGGGCATTGGGGAGGTGAGATTGATAGAGTGGTGGATGGACTCATTGGTTTTTGTGGTATGCTCTCCTTGACTTGGATGTCCAAGCATAAGAAGGAGGATTTTCATGGGGCATGTGATTCACTCCTCTTCAGATTGATATGCCATACCACTATGGAGGATTCATCTATGGATCTTGTCACCATATTGCTTCCGTCACATGGTAAGAACTTTGTTGTTGCACTTATTGATTGTTCATCACTATATTTGTATACTCTTACCATGTTCTTGCAGTTCATTTCTCTACAACGGGGAAAGTTTTTCTTTGGGCTCCATGGTCCATCTTTGGCCAGCTATTATGATGGAGACAACCATCCAATGCATGATCTGGGGCAAGTATATGGTTTCTTCTTATGTGCTCAATTGACATATTCAGCCATCTACTATTTAATAGTGGGTGTGATGACTTATATAGCATCCATTTGTCAAGAGACAACTTTCCATGCCATTTTTTGAAGTTGCAGTGGGGAAGACTACGCTGTAACCACTTGGGAGACTGTTGGTACACTCCAGCACTACATAGAACCTTCAGCCTTCCTATTATTATGATGCTAATCATGATCCTATGTGTTGATGTTATTCTTGCCTATATGGGGAGCATGATTGGAGGAGGAACACATGGAGTGGGTGTGTTCTTGGGGGAGGAGCATCCCCACACTTTCTGCATTACATGATCTAAGGGGAGCATGGGAAGAGACATGGCCTCTATAGCAAAATATTTCTCTCTTTATGAGGAGGAACATGAGATGGATGGAGTGCCATATGATGATGTTTTCTTATCCATCATGTATGTGATAGTTTGGGCCAGCTTGATGCACAACGCTGGGAGAGGGACCTTTGGAGGTCTAGATTCCTTCCTGCCATTTGAGGGAAACATGATGGCAGCCCAAGATCAGAAAATCCTTTACACTTTTCTTAAGTGGAGAGGAAATCAGCGTGGGGTAGACTGCTATGTCTACCATGTCCAAAATTTCAGCCCACCTACTTTGCCGGAGCTTCAAGTGGAGGATGATTTGCATGAGTTACCATTTTGGAGGGTGGCTCATTTTGCTTGGTTGATAGCTTGGGGAGGAGAGATTCAAATGGGGATTATGAATCCCAATCTATATCATCCCTCATGCTTCAAGAGAACCTACAAATAGCCCATCGTTGCTTCCATGGATGTTTCATTTTCACACAGCATTAGCTATTTGGGATGTTCCCCAATAGATGGCTTGCACACTTGCAAGGGGCAACTTGGAGATATATTGATGATGCAGCACCTTGATCCTTGGGAGACTTCATCCTATGAGGGTGCTACAGGGGAGAAGAGGATTCTCTTTAGTCCTATCCTTACAGTTGCTTGAGGACAAGAAACATTTGGGAGGGGAGGACTGTAATGTTCCCAAATTTGCACATAGCAATTTGGAACATTAGATTTTGCTACTTTCACCTAGGAGAGGAATAAATGGGTAAGGAAGCCCATGAATAATAAAAATATGAATAATTTCCACCTTAAGAAGGAAGGGGATCACTTCAGGAGCTGAAATTTACACTTACAAGTGTGAACATGAGCAAAATAGATAAGGACATAGTCAAGTTTGACTAAGTCAACATGCATTCTTGAGGAGGAAGAGGTCACCTACGCAAACCGGTTCAATGTGAACAAGGATCAGCCTAAGACACATATGTAAAATAGATTGAAGATCTCTAGTGTGAAAAGAGGCATTGGAGGTGGATTAGTTGACCAAGTCAACAACGCAGCCACAAGAGGAGGGAAGCAAGCTAGGGCAGCGCAGTTTTGAAAGAGGAAGCTTCAAGAAGAAGTCACCTCAACATTGTGTGGGGTCTGGGGTGAGGAGGCTTAGAAAAGATAAAAGGAAGGCATAGCATCAAAGGGAGATCATTCATGTATTCGGATGTTTTGTTCTAGAGACCAATTGCATACTTCAGTCGTTTAGCTGGAGTTGCTGCACTGCTTAGTGCAAGGAATTCCTGTGCAGGAATTCCATCCTCTCTTGAGATCAGCTTGCTTAAGGGATCAAAGGGGAGTGATCTGAGCTTCATTTCAGTATTTTTCTTGAGACAATTCCTTCACATTCAGCCACAATGCAGTCTACTTCAGAAAATTGCGTCCTTGATGCAGGGGCAACAGCAACAATGTTGCACCCTTTGATTTTGTGCTCATCTTGTAAGAGGAGGTGCTTATTTCCCTCCGGGAGTTTGTCAGAGAGGCCTTTGGCCATATTTCGGTATTATTTAGATATTTCATGTCATATTAAGCCATTTATAATACATATATGTAGTAAATTCATTATTTCTACAGTGCTGCTTGTTATTCATGCATTTTGCCGGAAACCTTTGCCGGGTGTCTTGTTTTACTGTATAAGCTTGTAAATCTCAATTTCTCTATTGTTTTATCAATATAAGTTTAATATCAGTCTTATTTTATAATTTTATTTATAAACCCTCATGGGAATTACGCTGTCACTGTATTCAGAAATTTCTGTTTAGTAAAGTAATGGGAAATCAGTGTTTTCTAGCCTAGTCGGGAAAGGAGGAGCTGTTTAATCTAGCTAGAAGCATTATTTTGAGCTGAAATTCGGAGAATAGGTCCCTAATGACCTAAAATATCATATCCATCCATTTTCCTTGCTTAATGTTACGCTCATTTCTGAAAATAACCTTTTTAGGGCATAAAATACCCTTTTCCCCCACTTTTCGGATCATGAAACACAGTACCAGTTTCTGTTGTAGCTAAAAATGATGTCTATGTATTTCTTATGCATATTTTAAGCTTATTCATCATAACAGGACTATTATATAGCTTATTCATTGCAGAGTTTTAGATTTGGATCATTACATTCAAACCTATTTATCTTTCCACCTTTGTGCTCATGCCTCCTCGGCATTTGAGCCTCTCCTCCACTATCACTGTCTCCCTCTCTTGAAATTTTGAAAACTCTACCTTGAGAAAAATCTATGACTGCAAATGGAAATGAGATGAAGGGATGGTGGAATGGCAGCCTTTACAAGTGAATGAAACTAATGAGTGAGGGTTTAAGTATATGAGAATGAGGCATAATCTAACAACTCAATGACTACCCTCTGCTAACATGTTTATACTCTGTTTTTCCAACCTTGGAGTGTAAATGGAAATGGAATGAAAAGATGGTGATGAAATGGAAGTTTAGGCTAATGAGGGAATGAGTAAGTGAGGGTATAAGAGGCTGAGTGAGAGGCCAAAACACTTAATGACAACCCCCAGCTACGCAATCACTCTTTGTTTTGACTGATACTCTTCATATGCAAATGGAAAGAGGTTTAAATAGTGACTTCAAGCATGATTTTTAGGGTTTTCTCCTTAGGGTTTGATTTCATTCATTTAGAAAAATCCAAATAGCTTGAAAATGTGGTTAGGTGATGGTACTTACCCTCAAGAATGCTTGAAAGACTCTTGGAAGATATTTTGAGGTGTTTTGACTTGATTTATATGGTCAAAATGCTTAGAAGGCCCTCTTGTCCAAGAGCGCAGTGCCTAATCCAAGGCTGCAGTGCTCAATCCCAAGCGTACATCGCTCAGACCCAGGTGTGTAGCGCTCAACCCAGGCGCACAACGCCCAGTCAAAATCTGTTGTGGGTGTCGGGCAAGAACGCAGCGCTCTGTCAGGCGTGCAGTGCCCATGTAAATTGTATGGGAGAAAAAGGCCAGGGGCGCAGCGCTCGATTCCAGGCGCGCACCACCACAAAAATTTCGCCCTAATTTGCTTGAAAACTCAACTTTTTTCTCCTCTGAATGCTCTAAGTATTTTGCAAGGAAAAAATTATTTGTTTGAAGTGTAGAAAGGCTTTTATAGATTTAGGAACTTTGATTTAATCATGAAACCCACTCTCTAATGTTTTTTAAAGTCACTTTCTTTTTACTTTCTAACTAACTCTTTCGACATTTTTGCTTTGCAGGTGACTTGAAAACATTGAGGTTGATCTTTCCCTTGCTCCTTTAGGCATGTCAGGTTCACTTTGACAAGTTTGGGATCTGATTATATAGCAACTTCTTCAGAACCTTCCTTTACTTCCACCATGGAGTTTAACTCATGTTTTTCATATTTTTTGACCACTTCTGGTTTTTAGGTGACTGAAATGATGATTTTGACCTTTCTTTTACTCCTTAAGGTATGACAAGCTTATCAAACAATTTTGGGAGGATTTCACATAGCAACACCTTCAAAACCCTCTTTTGCCTTCACCATGGATTTTAGACCATGTTCTTACCTTCTTTGACACTTCTTATTGCAGGTGACTGAAAACACTGCCTTAACTTTCTCTTACTCCTTGAAACATGATAATTTCACTTTTTTCAACCTTAGGATGCTTACATAATAGATATATCTCCAAAAACGTCTTTGTTCCTACCTTGGAGCTCAAATCATCTTTTCTTTTCCAGGTGATTGAAAACCTTGAATTTACCTTTTTTACTGATATTCTCTACACCTTTGCTCTTTGAGGCAAGACACATTCACCTTGGCAAATTTTGGGATGATTGCACACAACAACACCTTCACAATCCTTCCTTTTTTGTCATCATGAGGTTCAACATCATCATTTCACCTTCTCTGGTCACTTTTCCAAAACCCTAGGCATCTGGAGTGCTTTAATACAATCATCAGTGTTGTCTTCTAAGTTCTCTATAGCCCTTTCAAGTTCATTCATTTATGTCTAGTTCACCTCACCTTTTTCCCTATTTCATCAATCTTTTCGACAAAATTTCTTCATGTTTGGTTTGGTGTGTCCTTTCCATGCCATTTATGCAATTTATACCTATTTTGGCACTCTACATGGGCCATCAAGCTCAAAACCATAATTGTCTACAAGAAGAAGTGTTTCCTATCTTCCTTGCTACAAGATGTCTTCATTCAGGAGTAGACCTCCTACCTCACCAACTTTCTGCTGATAAAATTTTTAACACTCCTACATAAGTGTCAAAGTTTACATTTACCTCTTGAAGACCTTGAATTTGATAAGGTAGTCTTCTTTGGAAACTTTTAGATCCTTTCTTGAATAACCATGTCTCAACATTTCAATACCTTTGAACCAGATTATAACAAAGAAAAACAATGTCTGAAACACCAATGATGACCTTGGAACATATGAAGCCTTTCGCTAAAACTTGGGTTGGGGACCTCTAGTGAAAAACAAAGTATTTTTCAAAGTGTTGTATTGAAGACCCAAAATCTAATGTACTTGATTTATCTAAAGAGCCTATAGAGATAATTTGAGACCATCAATGCTTGAGGAACTTGAGAACATGGGAAAGGGTAGGCCATGGGAAACCCTACAAGGAAAGTGGGGTTATGGAAAGGGGAAAAAATAGGCCAATGAGGTTATAGGTAGAGAAGGAGACTGAAAATGATAGGTATAAGACAATAAGGAGTTTGAAGGAGTGACAAGGATGACCATGGAAAGGCAAGCTGATGAATATTGAAATTTTTTCTATAAGGATAATGAATGCAATAAGATTTCTAAAACTCACAATATTTCAAGGAATGTTGTTTTCAGAAATATTAGAACCAATCCTTAGTCATCTACTCATAGTAAAAAATATTGATGACTAACAGTGGCTCCACTTGGGGAGGGCAGCTCCTTTTCAGGAGGTGTCCAGAATCTCAGAGTTTAGATCTCTAAGTTTTGAAGATCAACACATTACTTGTTCTTGGCATATCTCTTCTTTCTTCACTTGTTGATGTTCTTTTGAAGCTGTGATCTCAAATCTGAAAGAAAACATGATTGCTTCATCCTCAATTCTACCTACCCATCATACTTTGCCTATCATTTTTCTTCACTTGGGTGCATTTGGATTGGAAAACCCTTGACATCTTTTTTTCTTTTGAAAGCATACAAAATATCTATCTCTACCCTTATCACTTCCAAGAGTTCAGATTAGGCTGATGAACTCTTTATTCTCTACCTACCCTACTAATCCGTCAAGGTTAAGCTGTTTGAAAAATTTTCATTCTCTAACCTACTAACATGAAATTTAAAACATGATCAAACCAAGGTTAATCAATCTGATTTGTCATGGGCTGTGGAATTTTGGACAAGCTGCAGACAGACTTTATTTTTGTACAAGAAAAACTAGAAACTTGAGGGCTCATAATTTTGAGCTTGTTACATATCCCTCTCATTTCTCTTTTGGTTCAGATTTTAACATTGAAACCAAATATATTTTCCTAATCTAATCTACTGATAAGCCAAGTTTACATGGTTTGGCAAGTATTCTTTCACTAACCTATCAACATAAATTTAAAAAATGTTCAATCATGATTAGGCTAGATGACTGAACAATACTTTTCTTTCTCAAGTAGTGGCATTTAGGCTTACACACTTTCAGAAATACTCTTTTTTGGTATGAGGTTGTACCTCTTCTTTTTCCTGCCCTCTTTTTATACTTTTCTTTGTTTTTGTATTTTTGTTTTTCTGATATTTCATCAAGAAATTTTATGTATAATGAATGAAAGCTTCAAACTAGGAACTTTTAACAAAAATAATGCTTGAGCATTCTGCCATTGACAGGACCTCCAAATAACTTTGTTCCATCCAACTCTTGTAGGAAGAATGCATTGTTACCTCTAACTGAATGGATGATGTAAGGACCTTTCCATAAATTTTCAAAATTTCCATGCTTTCCTTTATCCTCTCTCCTTGAATCCCATTTCAGAACTTTGTCTCTGATCTGGAAATAATTTGCCTTGGTCCTTCTGTCAAAGATCTTCTTGATGTTCTCTTGCACTGCTTGTGTTTTTTTGTAAACTTCTTCCCTTGACTGCTGCAAATGGATGGTTTGGTTCAACCTCCTTTGTATGTCATTCTCCTCTGATTGTACCTCTTGGAGGAGCTTCATCACCGGGACTCCCAAGGATGTTGGGAAAACTGCATCCATGCCATACACTAGTTGATAGGGAGACATGTTAATGGATTTATTTCTTGCTAATCTGTCAGCCCATAATGCATGCAGTAGTTTGCTATGCCATGAATTTTTGTTATATTCCAACATCTTCTTGATTATTTTCACCAAAATTTTGTTAGAGGACTCAGCCAACCCATTTACCTTGAGGGTAATAAGTTGTAGAATGCCCTAGTGTGATGTGATACTTGTAGCAAAAGTCCACCATTCTCTTGGACTTAAATGTAGCAACAATATCGATGATAATATTTTTAGGACAGCCAAATCTGGACAAGCTATTGGTTTCAAGGAATTTGATGATGACCATGTTAGTGGCATTCCTTGAAGGGATGGCTTCTATCCATTTGGTGGAATATTCAGTTTCAGTAAGGATCCATTTGTGTTGGGCAGATGAGGTAGGGTGGAATTCACCAATGAAATATAAACTCCATTATTGAAAATGAGTTTCAACACTGATAGGATGCAAAGGTAAAGGCAAAAGCTTTCTCTTCCCATCAAATATTTGGCATTTATGGCAAGCTGCAACTAGCTTATGGATATCAGGGAAAAGAGTAGGCCAATAGTAACCATATCTAAGGATTTTTTTGGCAGTGGTTTTCCAGTAGAGATGACCTCCACACTCTCCTTCATGAAACTCATGCATGATTCTATCTGCATCATCTTCAAGTAAGTAGTTAAGCAAGATACCAACACTATTTTTCCAATACAAAGATCTATCTAGAACGTAGAAATTTACAGCCTTTAGTTTCAAGAATCTAGCCTTTGTTTTGGAAAAAGCAGGAGGAGCATTTAGATTAAAAAGCACATAAAATATATCAGCATACAAGAGTGAGTTCAAAAATGCTTCTTCAATAGATGGAGTCTCCATTTCCTCTTGTTCATCCAAAGAATGTATCATATTTATGTCTAGTGTTTGAAAGTTTGCTTCAACCATGATTTTGGCAAGTCCTTGCCCTTTGATCAGTTTAGTGGGTCTGATTTCTAAATCATATTATAAGATGACAACAATCCACTTACCCCTTTTACCATCAGGATCTTAATTCAGTATGTCCTTGACAACTGTGTGTGGAACAAAATCAATGACATGTGAATGCAAGATGTAAACTCTGAAATATTTCAATAATTTGATTAAGGCAAAGGCTTTTTTCTCCATAATGTTATATTTCAGAGGGGAATCTCTTAGTGCCTTGCTGAAAAAATTTATGGGTTGTTCTTGTCCCATCATGTTCTTTTGTATAAATACTGCAGCAATAGTGTGTTCTGATGAAAATGAGAAGATGAAGAAATCCTTGGTAAAGTCAGGGCTGATTAGAAGTGGTGTTTGGGTGAGTGCTTGTTTTACCACTTCAAAGGATTGTTTGGCTTCTCTGGTCTACTTGACTCCTATTTCTATTTTCATCATGTTTGTAATGTTTCTTAGGAGTTTAGCTAGGTTTGGTATGAACCTTCTTAGGAAGTTGATCTTTCCAATGAAATATTGAAGCTCGTTAATGTTCCTAGGGTGGCTGATTACAATATAACCTCAATCCTTTTTAGGTCTATCTTAATCCCTTCTTCAGATATGATGTGGCCTAATAGTTTTCCTTCTTGAAGACCAAACAAAGTTTTTTTAGGATTTAAAGATAAGCCATACTTCCTACACTTTTCAAAGACCTTTCTCAAGTGAATTAGGTGTTCTTCATCAATTTTATAATAGACAGTGATGTCATCTAGGTATATCACAATGAAGTAACCTATGTCTTTGGAAAAGGAAATGTCCATGCCTCTTTGAAAATTAGCCCCCGCATTCATTAACCCAAAAGGAATTTTGACATACATGAAGGGGCCCCAAGTTGTAGTGAAAGCGGTTTTGTGCTGATCACTTGGAAGTACTAGCACTTGATTGTAACCTGAAAAGCCATCAAGCAATGATATTCTTTTAGAGCCTACTACCCTTTGTAGTATATGATCCATCTTAGGTAAAGGGTAGTTGTCTTTTAGGGAGGCTTTGTTTAAGTTTCTAAAGTCTATGCATAGCCTAATCTTCCCTATTTTCTTTCTTACCGACATAAGGTTTGAAACCCATTCTAAGTACTTGAGTGGGACTATGATTCTAGCATCATACATATTCTTTATTTCCTTCTCAACTCGAGGCACTAGGAAAGGGTTTATTCTTCTCAATTTTTTCTTGAATGGTTTTTGGTTTTCCTTGAGAGGAATCTTATGTTGAATAATGTTTGTGTCATAGGACTTCAAGTCCTCATAACCCCATGCAAATACATCTTCAAATTATTTGAGCAGCTCAATATATTTATGTTTTATTTAGGGTGGTAGAGTTTTGGACAACTTTATCATTTTGGGTTCTTCTACACTGCCTATGTTGCATCTTCCACATCAGTTTCGATGGATTCCATTTTTGGCTTCCTAGCAACATCATTGAAATCGAACAACTCTTCTAAGGGGGAAAGACCTCTTGGTAATGAGTTATCTTTACATTGCAATACCTCGAGGTCCTTTTGATGTAAATCTTCAAACAATTCTGCCTCAAGAGGGTGTTCTAGCAGATTTATATCAGCAGTAGGAAATGGCTCTATTTTGTGTGTTTGTTCTTCATTAGAGCAATATTTTTGATGATATAAGTCTAGTTTTAGCATTTTAAATTCATTCTTAGATTGCAAAAAGTCCTCAAGTTGTTTTTCACCTTCAAACACTTGCCAATAGTCTATGTTGTCAAGTAATGTAGTTTTGTTTTTTTACTTTTACCGTGTATTTTTCATTTGCATGAGGTACTTGGAAAGTGCTGGCAGCAAAGGCTAGCTCATTGGCAAGGTTGTTTTGAGCTTTGGGGATAGAGGTGAGTTCATATTTCTCAAATGTCTTTAGGAGGTCTAGGGTAGCATTCCTATATTCTCTTAGCCTAGGGTTCTTGGCTGAATATTCTCCTTTTATTTGCCAATGATTAGCTCAGAATCTCCTTGAACATAAATCTTCTTAGCTCCTATGTCTTTCAGCAAGTGTAATCCTAGGAGAAGAGCCTCATACTCTGCAATATTGTTTGTGCATTGAAAATCTAGTTTGTATGAGTGGCCTTCATTGGTGTTATGTATCCAAACACCTACTCCTGAACTAGATTTGCCACAAGAGCCATCAAAGCTCATGTTCCAAAGTGTTTCAAGTTCAAATTCGCCATTATGTTTTTGTTCATGGCTGCTAGAGTTTTGGCTGTCATGTTATTCATTTTGTGTTTATTTTGACTGTTCTGATAGGCTTAGATCTTCCTCTTTTTCATTTTCTTTTTCATTAATTTCATATTCATTGTACAAGATAAATGATTCAAGGTCTGAATGGATAGAATAGAGAGGGGTGTTGTTTGGCCTATCTTGGCTACTTACCATGTATTTCATGTAGATTCCCTGTACAGTCTTCTTTTTTGGTTAAATACTAGAATGGTAGTGTATGTCATGTCCATTTGGAGGTTTCCTTGGAGTTTGGCTCCCCATGATGTAGATAAAAGCATGCCATACTTCGGGGGAATTTCAGCCACTACAATGTCCATGACGAGGCTCTTAGATGGTATTTGCACCAGATTAACACATAGATCCTTGATCAGACCCAAAAATTTGACTCTACTTGAATCGAAAGAGTACAAGTGTTTATATGGTTTGGTTATTTCAAGGCCTAATCTCTCCATCACAACCTTTGCCATGAGGTTGTGTGAGGCACTAGAGTCTAACATAGCATTGTGTAGGATTTTGTCATGAATGTTCAAGCTGACATAGAATGGAGGTAAAACTCCTTCTTTATATTTTCCCTCTACCTCAGGTCCAAACAACAACTCTGGCTTGTCATCAGTCAAATTTAGAGTGTCGGTGTCATTTCCTATGTTTAAAGCTTTCAAAACTTGAACTCTATATACATCTTGAGTTACTAGTTCAGTGAGGGGTATGGCTATTTTGATCTTGGCAAGTCCTCCCTCAAAACTGAATGGTGTCTGTGTTCTTGGCATATTTACATCAGTTTTATCACACATATTCTTTTCAACAACTTTAGTTTGCTGAGTTTTATTTGGAATGTCAGCTAGAGAAGTTTTTTCAGGGCCACTAGTTGATGTACTAGGGTAGCTTTGGTTACCATTTGGTTGGCTGGTTTTATCTTTGCTCTGAATAGGAGTCTTAGC
This sequence comes from Pinus albicaulis, assembly GCA_034641835.2. Taxonomy (NCBI): domain Eukaryota; kingdom Viridiplantae; phylum Streptophyta; class Pinopsida; order Pinales; family Pinaceae; genus Pinus; species Pinus albicaulis. The sequence goes on along the minus strand of CM076577.1, from coordinate 850,828,906 downwards.
CATTATGTTGGTGTTTTCTTATTTATTTTTAAGAATGTTTTCGGGTTCTTTTTTAGTAGAAATTTCTGGTTTGTTCTACCTAGGGGTGTCCTAATTTTTCCTACTTCAGAGGTCATACTGCCTATGAACCTCCATGATAGCATTTTCAAAGTCTAGATTGTACTCTTCAGAATCCTCATATGTTCTATTAGTTTGGTTTGAGGAAAATAGACCTTTTTCTTCTTCTGTGAGAAAAACATCACCCTCATTATTAGAGCCTATCATATTTACATGGTTTTCTTCTCGCTCTTCAGTTTCTCTTTTCTCTTCATCTACATAGTTTTCTTGGAAAGGAGGTCTGATTTGCTGTTCATTGTCTCTTTGTCTGTTTTGAGAAGGGTCTCTTCTGAATTTTTGGTTTCTATTTCTGTTTTGAGGATTTTCTTGGTTTTCCTTAGGGGGTGCTCTCTCATTCAAATTAATTTTCTCCATCATCCTTTCCATTACCCTAACTAGATTGTCAATTTTAGCATCAGATGTGGAGGCCATGGTTTCCTCTTTATACGTAGCCTTCTTCTCTGATCTTAATCTATCTCTTTTAGCATTTAGGTTGGCTTCTACACTCACTGCTCCTCTTTGCATGTCTTCTAAGGTTTGGGGGTCTCTTTCTCTTAATTGATAACACATGCCTGGATCAAATTCATCCAGAAATTTTGCTAAGGCTAGGCCTTGTGGGGGTTTCATGTGGGGAGGGAGTGCGTCATATACACTATTGAACCTAGTGCAGTAGTCTTGGACACTTTCCCCAACATTTCTCTTAAGGTTTTCATATTCTGATAGGATTTGAATAGGATTTTTCTTAGTCTCCCACTTGTTTATGAATGTTTGATAAAGGGAAGGGAGCTCATTAATGCAGTTAGGAGTTAAGTTTTTGAACCATTTCTTTGCTTCTCCTCCTAGGATTTGGGAAAACATTCTAATTTTTATGGTCTCTTCTTCTATCTCTTTGTATTCAAATACATCATTCATCCTATATAGATGTTGTTGGGCAGTGGTAGAGTCAGCTCCAGTAAAGTGAGGGATTTTTTGTTGTTAATCTTGAGGCATAAGAAGTAAAGGTTGTGGTAGGACCAGAGGGGCATACCATGCTACCATGATGGGAGGTAAAGGAACCCAAGGAAGGTTTGTAATAGGGGGGTTTATGAGTGGAGGTGAAGGATGAAATGGAGTGGTTTTCACAGTGGATGTGTGAATGGGGGTGGGAGATGTACTTGGACTAGCAAGATGAGATTGAGCAGATTTGGAATGAAAGGAGCCAAAGCATTGGAGAAGCTGAAAATCAGGAGGAGTGGAAGGAGAGGCTTCTCTACTAGGACTCTGCTGCAAATCTATAGGCTCAAGGTCTGTCTGGTCTATCCCACTTTGAGACTTAGTTCTGAATAGGTTTTTACTATGGTGTAAGTCAAATTGGGTATCTTGCAAGGCTGTGAGGTTTTTAGGGACAAAAATTGCTTTGTGAATGGGTCTAACAATAGTTGAATCTGCAGTCTGAGATGTTTTCCACAAGATTATTTATGGGTCATCAACTATGGTAGGAGGGTTTGGTTCAGGGTGAGATCTGGTGCTTATCCTTTGTGAAGCCATATTTCAGACCCAAAATGCAGAGAGGCTGAAAGTTTATGAGAGTTTTTGAAAAATGAGCCTATCTATAAGGTACTAAGTTCACACAGTGAGTGAATGTGTTTTTAGACTGTTATGACTGATTAGTGCATTCCTAGGGGACTCTGTGAGAGATAATGGGGTCAACAGGGCTACTAAAGACCAGTGGACTCACTAGGTGGATGATGTTTACTATTTTGAGGATGTACTTGTTGTCCACCATCAACAACAAAAAACCAATCTAAGGATGATTTTGGGTTTTCTGAGTTCTTCATGTAACACTAAGCTTTTTCAATGAGTGTTCTCCAGTATGGTCACCATGGTGCTAGTATGGAAAATCAACAAGATATGACTCTTGGCTAACACTTGATTTTTCTAAGTCTTGACAAGGGATTTGTGAATTCTTAAGGAATGTCTAAGCTTGTTACTTACTCAGAGTCCCCAGCGGAGTCGCCATTATGTTAGGTCCATGTAATTTATCATATTGGCAAGAGAAAATGTACAAGGGTAACATCAAACCAATATTTTTAGTTCTAGGACCTAGCCTTCCTGGACTTAGAGAGGGATCTCTCTATATTTGTGTAAAAGATGTAAACTTGATTGATTTTAGGGTTTTGATTTTAGGTTAGTTATAATAATTAGGGTTTTTTTGTTTGTTTTGTTTGGTTGGGTTGCTTGTCAAGAAGAACGGATAGAGTAGGAGAGGTTTAGACCATTGGGCTATGGAGTCTGCAAAAGGTATTAAAAGGTAAAACAATAGTTCAAGGGTGTTTTGGAGGGCAAGCATAACAAAGCCAAATGGATCTTTAAATCTTATGCGAGTGAAGTGAACAATAAATTGTGAGATTAGTAGGTTTAAAGGGCAGTTAAGAATCCTTTAACATATACTATAACAAGAAAAGTCTTTTAAGAAAGCTATGCATAAAGAAATAACCAAATACAAGGCATACCATAAGCTTCTTTGACCAAACCCTAGCAAGTAAACATTAAGACAACAATCCAGTAAACCATAAAGAGCAATAACTTGTAATTTCTCTAGCGATTTCACGTTTAGGCAAAGAAAACATTCAAGATAACATATAGTTATGATCAAAGAGGAGGGAACTCCTAAAATTCCTTAATCATACTACAAAGAACTTCAAATCAACTATTCAAGATGGACAAAAGGGCAGGGAAAACCATAAACCTCTTCAGTCAAACCCTATTTAGAAATAATTTAAAGAAAAGACCTCAAAAACAATGTTTTAAGTCATACCAAAGGAAGGGCTAACCATAAATTTATTTTACATGGGCTCCATTAAATAATTTTTAAGATAACAAGCTGAGTGGGATTAGAGAGCAACTAAAAATTCTCTAAACCGGCCTAGCAGAGGAAAACATACAAGAAATAGAAAGCAGATAGAGCTAACGTACCCCTGCAAGGTTAACTTGTTTTTCATGCAAGTTAAGTATGAAGAGCTAGTTAGCTTAGGGTGGTTTTTCACCTACTGTACCTTCTCACAAAAATAAAAGCATCCTACATGATTGAAACATTGAACAGTAAGGGGAGATGCCATTAGCTCCCTTGTGTTGCGGGGTTCAAACCTATTGAACTTTCGACCTTTGTGCTCATGCCTCCTTATCATTTGAGCCTCTCCTCCACTATAATTGTCTCCCTCTCTTTACATTTTGAAAACTGTGCCTTGAGAAAACCCTAGGACTACAAATGGAAATGAGATGAAGGGATGGTGGAATGGTAGCCTTTACAAGTGAATGAAATGAATGAGTGAGGGTTTAAGTATATGAGAATGAGGGATCAACTAAAAAATCAATGACTACCCTCTACTAACATGTTTATACTCTATTTTTCCAACCTTGGAGTGTAAATGGAAATGGAATGAAAATATGGTGATGAAATGGCAGTTTAGGCTAATGAGGGAATGAGTAAGAGAGGGTCTAGGTACATTAGGCTGAGTGAGAGGATAAAAAACTTAATGAAAACCCCCATCTATGTAATCACTCTTTTTTTTGACTGATACTCTTCATATGCAGATGGAAAGAGGTTTAAATAGTGGCTTCAAGCATGATTTTTAGGGTTTTATCCTTAGGGTTTGATTTCATTCATTTATAAAACACCAAATAGTTTGAAAATGTGGTTAGGTGATGGTACTTACCCTCAAGAATTCTTGGAAGACCCTTGGAAGAGATTTGGAGGTGTTTTGACTTGATTTGTATGGTAGAAATGCTTAGAAGGCTCTCCTAGCCAAGAGCACAGCACTTAAGCCAAGGGCGCAGTGCTCAATCCCAAGCGTGTAGCGCTCAGACCCAGGTGCACAACTCTTAGTCAAGATCTGTTGTGGGTGTCGAGCAAGAGTGCAGCGCTCTGCTAGGTGCGCAACGCGACCTCCCAAGCGCGCAGTGCCCATGTAAATTGGGTGGGAGAAAAAGGCCAAGGGTGCAGCACCCGATTCCAGGCTCGCAGCGCCAAGCTGAGCGCACAACGCCACAAAAAATTTGCCCTGATTTTCTTGAAAACTCAGTTTTTTTCTCCTTTGAATTCTCTAACTCTTTTTCAAGGCAAAAATGATTTGTCTAAAGTGTAGAAATTCTTTTATAGATTAATGAACTTTGATTTAATCATGAAACCCACACTCTAATGTTTTTTAAAGTCACTTTCTTTTTTACTTTCTCACTAACTCTTTTGACATTTTTGCTTTGCAGGTGACTTGAAAACATTGAGGTTGATCTTTCCCTTTCTCCTTTACGCATGTCAGGTTCACTTTGACAAGTTTTGGATCTGATTATATAGCAACTTCTTTAGAACCTTCCTTTACTTCCACCATGGAGTTTAACTCATGTTTTTCATCTTTTTTGACCAATTCTGGTTTGTAGGTGACTGAAATGATGATTTTTACCTTTATTTTACTCCTTCAGGTATGACAAGCTTATCAAACACTTTTCGGAGGATTTCACATAACAAAACCTTCAAAACCCTATTTTTCCTTCACCATGGAGTTTAGACCATGTTCTTACCTTCTTTGACATTTCTGATTGTAGGTGATTGAAAACACTGCCTTGGCTTTCTCTTACTCCTTGAAACATGATAATTTCACTTTTGACAACCTTAGGATGCTTACACAGTAGTTGTATCTCCAAAAACTTCTTTTGTTCCTACCTTGGAGCTCAAATCATCTTTTGTTTGGTAGGTGATTGAAAACCTTGAATTTACCTTTTTTACTAATATTCTCTACACCTTTTCTCTTTGAGGCATGACACATTCACCTTGGAAAATTTTGGGATGATTGCACACAATAGCACCTTCAAAATCCTTCCTTTGTTGTCATCATGAGGTTCAACATCATCATTTCAACTTCTCTGGTCACTTTTCCAAAACCCTAGGCATCTGGAGTGCTTTAAGACAATCATCAGTGTTGTCTTCTAAGTTCTCTATAGGCCTTTCAAGTTCATTCATTTCTGTCCAGTTCACCTCACCTTTTTCCCTATTTCATCAATATTTTTGACAGACTTTCTTCATGTTTGGTTTGGTGTGTCCTTTCCATGCCATTTCTGCAATCTATACCTTTTGTGGCATTCTACATGGGCCATCAAGCTCAAAACCCTAGTTGTCTACAATAACAAGTGTTTCTTGTATTCCTTGCTGCAAGATGGCTTCATTCAGGAGCAGACCTCCTACCTCACCAACTTTCTGCTAATAGACTTTTTAACACTCCTGCAGAAGTGTCAAAGTTTACATTTACCTCTTGTAGACCTTAAATTTAATAAGGTAGTCTTCTTTGGAAACTTTTATATCCTTTCTTGAATAACCATGTCTCAACATTTCAATACCTCTAAACCAGATTCTAACAAAGAAAAACAGTGTCTGAAACACCAATGATGACCTTGGAACATATGAAACCCTAATTGACCTAGTGGGATGGTTCCTTGACCTGATTTTTGGCTAAAAATTGGCTTGGGGACCTCTAGTGAAAAACAGAGTATTTTTCAAAGTGTTGTATTGAAGACCCAAAATCTAATGTACTTGATTTATCTAAAGAGCCCACATAGATAGTTTTGGGACCATTAATGCTTGAGGACCCCAGAGAACATGGGAAAGGCTAGGCCTTAGGAAACCCTAGAAGGAAAGTGGGGTTATGGACAGCGTAAAAAATAGGCCAATGAGGTTATAGGTAGAGAAGGAGACTAAAAATGATATGTATAAGCCCATAAGGATTTTGAAGGAGTGACAGGGATGACCATGTAAAGGCAAGTTGATGAATATTGAAAAATTTTATATAAGGATAATGAAGGCAGTGAGATTTCTGAAACTCACAATATTTAAAGGAATGTTGTTTTGAGAAATCTTAGAACCAATCCTTAGTCATCTACTCGTAGTGAAAAATACTGATGACTAACAGAAGTATCTACTGTAATATTCTCAATTATCTTTCAGCTAGTTGGAATATTAAATTTTGTTTCTGCTACTTAAATGAATAATAAGAAGGTAGGGAGACCCATAAATCTCATTAGTAGGAATAAAATCACTCCTAATTTGAATAAAGAGCATCATAGTAGCTGGATAAATCACCCTCATGTGTGAATAGTGGATGAATCATGTGGATGGGGTCAATTTTGACCAAATCAACAACGCTGGTATGGAGGGAATGGATAATCAATGAGAGACAACACAGTGTGAATGGGAGGAAGTCTCCATGAGAGTAGTGGCTTTAATGAATGGGGCCCAAGGTGAGAAGGCTCACAATGCATATAAGGAAGGGGAAGGAATCCATAGAAGCATGTTGATTATTATTATGTTTTTGGTCTGTATGACTTCTTGCACCCTTTAGCTATTTAGTGGAGACTATTGTGTTGTTTAGCACAAGGGTGTTCCCGAGCAAGAATCCCACCCTCATCCTCGGGGGACTTAGATTTCCCACTTAGAAGAGGCTATTGAGTTACATTTCCACATTCTGGCATCAGGCCAAGCTTCAGACTTCTTCTACATCGCAGTTTTTTCTAGGGTTGTGCTGTGTTGCAGGGTAGAAGGAGTGGAAGGTTTACAGGGCCATTTTCTGAGCTTGTTTTCAAGGGAGGAAGCCTTATTTCCATTGGGAGGCCATCAAGGGAGCTCCTTGGGAATTATTTCACCATTTTTCACCAGGCCAATCTATTACCGTCTCCTACAGTGAAATTTCCCTCATAGACTGTGTTATTTCAGAGGGAAATTGTAGGGGTGGTTTCAGTACATCATTTGGGGAGTTAGATTTTCAGTGAAGGGATTAGCCTTTCACTTGGAGAATATATTGGGAGGAGGCTTCATTATTTCCTACATCAGTTTAGCCACCTCTTTCCAGCTACTTAGTTGCAGTGAATCTTCATCTCTAGGACTGTAGTTCACCATTTGTATTTTGTGTATTTCGGGAAACCCTTTCTGGGTTGTCCTGGAAAAGTGTATGAAGGCCTACATATTTATTTTCGACATCTCTTGAGACATATATCAGTTTCTCTATATTATTTTATGTTTCCAGCTACAGCTATGTCCACTAGGACTGCACTGTATTGATCTTTCAGCATTTGTATAGCATCAACTCTTCATGTATTTGTCTATGTGTTTATTGGAGGCTTGAGTTGTATTGCTTGAGTGACTTGATGCTCACGATTTTATGCCCATTATTGCTGTTATGTTTAACAAGATGGCTCTAAATTTGTCTTAGATATTGGTATATTAACTGTTATTTTCCATTATTTTGTTCTATATTGTGCTTTTCCTATTTTGGAATATTATAGTGGTATAATCTTGGCCCAGCCTGTGTGTTTCAAGCCAATATGTCATTAGAAGAGGGAGAGGCTCTCACAAAAATAGAGAATAGGTATCTCAATAGAAACCGAAGATATGATTATACATATAATAGAGAAGACAAGGGAAAAACTCCCATATCAAGAGAAGAGGATGACAAGGAGTTTCCCAAGCTTCTTCTTCAAACCACGCAAGATATTTCAAGAGAAATCAAGGAGATGAGGATGGATAGACACAAATAAACCCATAATGGGTTCCTACATGGAGAAGGCTTCGGCATTTCACATCATTGGCATGATCAACTAGTGAAGCAGCAGATTTCCCAACACTCCACTATTCCTACATTCTTAGCAGTGTGAAATGGAGGATTTCAAGAACAAGAAACTCTTGAAGATTAATTTCTTGAGTATGAGTCTCAATCTCACAAATTCAAATATCATTTGAGCTTTCAGGAGTTTTTTCATATCAAGGACAATAGGATACCTCGGAATCACAATAGAGGTGGAGGATTCATACAAAACAATGATCTTCACTGGAATATGGGTATATTCTTCTTGCCTGCTTTTTATGGATCATCCAAATGCATAGCCAAATATTGGGTAGAGAAGTGAGATATCTACCTCCATTTGAACCAAGTACCAGAGATTGAAGCCATCAAAATAGCAATGCTGCACCTTGAGGGTGAGGCACATGATTGGTGGTTTCATAGGCTTTCTACATTGGGGCATGCCAATGTGACTACATATTCATATTTCACTAGGAGGTTGGTGGAGATATTTGATCGAAGAGACCCAGAGGCACCTTTTATTGAGCTAGCCAAGCTCAAACAGTCAGGTAATCCAAAAACTTACATTTCTGAATTTTTAAAACTTGATGTTATGGTTCCTGATTTATCTGCAGCTAGGAGGGTCTATATGTTTTTTGATGGGCTAGCAAAGCCTCTACATGGGTTGGTGAAATCAACCAAACCATCAACCCTTCAAGATGTTGTTGAAAGGGATGGAGATCTACGAGATTCTTTGCCTAGGGAAAAGGCACCATTTCTGTAAAAGCCCACTTTTCCATCAAAGGGAAAAGATGTGAAGGCTCCTCCTTCAAATGAGAACAAAAAAAAAGGACCTCTGAGTGATGATGTCCAAAGAGACTTGAGGAGAAGGGAGCTTTTCTTCACATGCCAAGAATCATGGGCACACGGACATAGATGTGCAGTGGGGAAGGAAAAATATATAAAGGTATTCTCTGAAGATGAAGAGGAGGAAGAAGAGGAACCAAAAGGAAGTCATATTGATGGGATATCAGGAGAGGATCCACCACCAATATGAGGTGGGAATGGAGCATTTTATCCAATTGGAGGGTGCCTTGCATCTTTGCGAGGAGTACCCAATTACTTGACTTTGAGAGTTCGAGGTTCCATTCAGGATCAAAGGGTATCAGTGTTGATTGACGATGGGGCTACACACAACTTTATTGATGCCAAGTTAGTGTAAAGGAGGGAAATATCTACTGATGAATGAAGGATTTTTAGTTTTGGTCCCAAGAACTAGAACCATGCAGTGCATGAAGTATGTTCTGGCATTATCTGTCACCATGGGAACATACACATTGACTGATCACTTCTTTGTGGTTGATATCCCTAACCTCAATGTGATATTGGGTGTGCAGTGGTTGATTAATTTGGGGAAGGTCACCACAGATTGGGATACTTTACAGATGGAGTGGATAGACAAAAGGAGTGTTAAGCATCAGGTGATTAGGGTCATGCACACATATCCCTCTAAGACAGTTTCCACATGGAAAACAGAGCTAGATTTGCGTAGTGGAAGCAAGTACCTAATAGTCCAATCAATTATACAGATGACTTTGGCCCATGACACATTACGATTTAGAGGCATTCCACCTGGGAGGCCCCCAGACCAGGAGTTGATGAAAGAGTTCTCACAACAAGTTAAACCACTCATAGATCGAGGAGGGGTGAGGACCTTGGGAGGACTTGAAACAATGTAGAGAGTCTTGGGTAGGCTCAAGGAGGATGGAGACATTCTCCCAATATCAGTATTTCCAACTCTCACCAAACATCTTGCGCTGAGAGAAGATGTTTGAGGGATGGAAGTTGGCACCATCATGGTGCAAGGAGACCACTCCATGGCTTTAAAGAACCACAAGATACTTCCACATACGAATGAATATTCCACATAAGGTAGAGGATGGTGGCCACTCATGCATACATTTGCCAAAATTCGAAGGTTTTGGATGGGTGATAGCTTCCTATGGAAGGCTAACCTCCAAAAAATTCAACCTTTACTTGAGCAGGAGCAGCTATAGGAGGGTCAATAGAGGCAGGATAGTAGCATCCCGGCATATGACTTTGGCATGGGATATGTCAAAGGAGAGGGTAGCAACATGACAGGTCCTTTACATTGTAGACCAACAACATTGTCATTATTGAGTATAGATCCTTATTGGAGAACCCAACTTTTGGTGGAATACTCCAAGGATCTCTTCACATGCAGAGAACCTGATGGTCAGTTGTCAGATGAGAGATATGCAGTGAGAGATGGATTCATATATTTTTAGAGTAGGATCTTCTTGACTAGAGCCTCTAAGCTCAAGGATAAGCTACTACATGCAGCATATGAGGATTTTCTCTCGAGCCACACTGATTTCATGAGGGCATACCAAACTATCATGGAGGGGTTCACTTGGGAAGGCTTCAAAGAGGAGATGCACCTAGCTTACTAGGAGATGCATGAGTTGTTTGGATATTAGGGAGAGACATAACTCCTTGGAAGAGTTATCACAACCACTTCCTTTCCCATTGGGAATGAGGGGAGGCCCATCTATGAGCCACTTCACCATATTTCGCAAGGTACATGTTAAGGATTGTGTTTTTGTGAATTATGATCCACTAACTGTGTATTTGTATTTCCTTACCATCCATGTATAGTTAAATGCTCCAAAAGGAGGCACTCTTTCCTATAGACTTCTTGGTCCATCTGGGGCCATAAGAAATCATGAGGATGGCCACTCGCTAGGATATTTTGGAGAAATTATATTTTACTCAGGGTGTGCTCAGTTGACACCACACATTATTCACCTTCTCCAAGCATGTGAGAGGTTTGTGGAAACAAGAAAGTGGTTGGGAAACCTCTCATCATACCATATTCTGAGGTAGTCAGGAGAAATGCTACACTGGTTCCACTTGAGGGACTATTATCCTCCTTCGATATTACATATTGTAGCTAGTATGTCCTTGATTCTAATCCCATATGTTGATGATGTTCTTATCATTTTTTTGGCATGATTGGAGGGATGGCACATGGAGTTGTTACATTAGACCTCTTTTTTCCTTATGAAGTGAGCCATTTGGTTGATTTGAGCACTTGGGAGGAGCATCTCATGAGCACTTTGGAGGTGAAATTCAAGGATGAATTGATTGGGGGACACTTGGTTCATGATGAGAGCCTATCATATGGAGGTGTTACAAGGGAAGGAGGAGAATTTTTGCAGCACTCACCTTTAAATTTGCTTGAGGACAAGCAACATTTGGGAGGGGAGGACTGTAATATTCCCAATTAGCTTTCAGCTGGTTGGAATATTAAATTTTGTTTTTTCTACTTATATAGAAGAATAAGAGGGTAGGGAGACTCATAAGTATCCTTAGTAGGAAAAAATCACTTCTAATGTGAATACGGAGCATCATAGTAGTTGGATAAAGCACCCTCATGTGTGAATAGGGGATGAAGCATGTGGATGGGGTCAATTTTTACCAAATAAACAACATTGGTATGGAGGGAGTGGATAATAAATGAGATAAAACTTAGTGTGAATGGGAGGAAATCTCCATGAGAGTAATGGATTTAATGAGTGGAGCCAAAGGTGAGAAGGCTCACAATGCATATAAGGAAGGGGAAGGCAGCCATAGAAGCATGTTAATTATTATTATGTTTATGGTCTGTATGACTTCTTTCACACTTCATCTATTTAGCGGAGACTACTCTATTGTTTAGCACAAGGGTGTTCCCGAGAGGGAATCCCACCCTTATCCTCAGGGGACTTTGAGTGCCCACTCAGGAGAGGTTATTGAGTTTCATTTCCACATTTTGGCATCAGGCCAAGCTTCAGACTTCTTCTATAGCGCAGTTTCTTCCAAGGTTGTGTTGTGTTGCAGGGTAGAAACAGTGGAGGGTTTACAGGGCCATTTTATGAGCACGTTTTCAGTGGAGGAATCATTATTTCCATCAAGACTCTAGCAAGGGATGTCCTTGGGCATTATTTCACCATTTGGCACTAGGCCAAGTTATTACCATCTCCTACAATGCAGTTTCCCTCATAGACTGCGTTATTTCAGAGGGAAGTTGCAGGGGTGGTTTTATTACATAATTTGGGGAGTTAGATTTTCAATGAAGGGATCAACCTTTCACTTGGATAATTTATTGGGAGGAGGCTTCATTCTTTTCTACATCAGTTCAACCACCTCTTTCTAGCTATTTAGTTGCAGTGAATCTTCATCCCTAGGGTTGTAGTTCACCATTTGTATTTTGTGTATTTCCGAAAACCCTTTCTGGGTTGTCTTGGAAAAGTGTATGAGGTCCTAGATATTTAATTCTGGCATCTCTTGAGACATATATCAGTTGCTCTATATTATTATATGTTTATAGCTGTAGCTATGTCCACTAGGACTGCACTATATTGATCTTTTGACATTTGTATAGCAACAACTCTTCATGTATTGGTCTATGTGTTTATTAGAGGCTTGAGTGACTTGATCCTCAAGATTTTATGCCCATTATTGTTGTTATGTTTAATAATATGTCTCTACATTTGTATCACATCTTGGTATATTGATATTCACTGTTATTTTCCATTATTTTGTTCTATATTGCTACTTTTCCTATTTTGGAATATTACTGTGGTACCATAGCATAATCTTGGCTCAACCTGTGTGTTTCAAGCCAATATGTCATCAGAAGAGGGAGATCCTCTCAAAAAAAGAGAGAAGAGGTATCTCAATAGGAGCTGGAGATATGGTTATACAGATAATAGAGAAGACAAGGGAAAAACTCCCATATCAGGAGAGAGGATGAAAAGGAGTTTCCTAAGCTTCTTCTTCAAACCATGCAAGATATTGCAATAGAAATCAAGGAGATGAGGATAGATAGACACAAAGAATCCCTTAAAGGGTTTCTACATGGAGAAACCTCCGAAATTTCACATCACTGGCACGATCAACCAGTGAAGCAAAACATTTCCCAATGCTCCACTATGCCTACATTCTGTCGGCATTAGACACAGCCATAGCTGGGGTGTTAGTCCAAAACGAACTAGATAATAAATAGCATGTAATATATTACATCAGAAAGAACCTATCTGGCCCTACTTTAAAATATGAACAGGAAGAAAAAATCGCCCTAGCCCTAGTACACGCAGTAAAAAAACTTTGAAATTACATCATCCTAAGGACTACAATAGTCATAGAAACTATCAACCCCATGAGATATCTTCTAACCTGTCATCTGATGAACCATAAGTATGCTCGATGGGTAGTCATACTATAGGAATTCGAACTGTAGTTTAGCTCCCCCAAGAGGAAAAAAAGCATTAATCTTAGCTAATTTCATCACTGGCCTTCCAAGTCTGACTCAAGGGTCCCCAGTTAACGACTCACTACTAGATGAACATCTATTAGTAGTGACGACCGAGGACCCTTGGTACAATGACATCCTCCTATTCTTGCGAACCGAAAATTTCAAATAACATCTCACCCATGATGACCAAAGGCACATATGCCATTAGGCCCCCCGCTACCTTCTCATAGGGTACATCCTTTATCGAAGAGGCTTTGACACTATTTTACACTGATGCCTCACACACGACCAAGCTGAGCAAGCCATAAATGACAGCCAAATTTTGGCTTGCGACGACCACCTCTTAGGGATGGCCACTGCCCAAAAAGGCTTGTAGGCTGGTTATTTTTTTCTCACCCTATTCCACGATTACATTCAAGAAGTCAAAATCTGCAAGATATGCCAATGCTTCGCCCATAAGGCAAGAGCACCTCTCGCTCCTCTGCACCCAGTCATTATAGTAGGTCCCTTTTGTAAATGGGGAATCTACTTTAAATGAATTGCAACCCTGCGTCATCTATAAACCACAAATATATTATTGTAGTCGTCAATTATTTCACCAAGTGGGCAGAAGCCATGCCTACTTATGACAACATGGCAGAAACCACAGCTCGGTCTCTCTTCAACTGTGTCATCGCACAATTTGGTGTGCCTAGGGAGTTAGTCTCTGACCATGGAAGGAATTTCAGAAACGAAATATTCCAAAAGTTGTCACATCATATAGGATTCACACACGAGTTTGCATCACCATACTACCCCTAGTCCAATGGCTAGATATAATTTGTTAACAAAGTACTCAAAAAGATGTTATAGTTGTTTGGGAAATATACTGAGAGGGGGGGTGAATCAGTATTTAGTGCAGACAATCAAACTTTTACTTTTTCCTTTCTAAAAAACCCATATGCTACTTTACTGAAGGAAACTAGCGTATATACGCGGATATCCTTTACAGAACTCGCGTATGTCCAGAGATCTAATTATGTGTTTGAATCTTAACTCAGATCATTGCATTATTCATTCATCAGATATTTCAGAAACAGTAAACAGGTGCAGACAAAACAGAATAATCATCACACATATGCAACACACATGAACACCAGGATTTTAAGGTGGAAACCCAATTCGGGAGAAAACCACCGTTGTCGTTGTTTCAACCTTCAAAATTTATTATTAAGAAAACTTCTTACAATCATGTATTGGTGCAGACTCAAACGAGCACGTAGGCACCCACCTGCAGAAGGCTACAACCTTCTCTTGTTTACCAGCCTCTCCTGGAAGGGAGCTACGACCCCCTGAACTCGTTTACCAGCCTTTCCTGGAAGGGAGCTACAACCCCCTGACTGAAGGCTTCGACCCTCAGCACCACTGCAGACCACATTTCATCAATTTTCAAACTGGATCAAACAGCTTCAACACAACCCTTCACTTATCAACAATCATACCTTGCTCATTGCTTCAAACAGAACAGTGAGACCACTGTAACCAGAATATCAGATATAACCCAGACTTCAGAATAGATATGTAGAAACACATTCAACCTTTAGCAACCATTAGATCAGAAATCATACGCGCTTTTATTTAAACAGACCCGCGTATATACGCGCTTTCCAGAAGACGAACCCGCATATACTTCAGTGCATTTTCAAGGAAAAACCCTAACTGCGCATACGCGTTTTTCCTTCCACAGACCCGCGTATACATGCGCTTTTCATGAAACGAACCTGCGTATAGATCTATAAAAGATAAACTTTGCAGCACAGACCAGATCTATAAACTTACCCAGATTTCTTCAATCTCTTCAACAGGATTGCGCCAGGTCTTCTTCACTTCTTTTCAGATCATCCTTGACATTCACCATTTCTAGATCTAGAGATCTTGAGCCTTCATCATGTTCATAGGTGCATTATAGATTCAGATCTATCAATTAGGAACAGGGTTCAACCATACAGATATACTTCAGAGAGAAGTATTCATCAAAGCCCAGACACATGCACACCTTTTGCACAATGATTTTCTTCTCCTTATATAGGGTTACCCTTCATCAATACCATGAGTCAAAACCACATTACTTCCAATGGTATTCCTGGACGGGATCACATAGGCGAACCATCATTCAATACAATGGGTCAATACCATGGTAGTTACCCTTGGTTTTACAAATTTAGAGCGCTTTTTCCCATACGCGACTTGGCACGTTATTTCCCGCGTGCATACGCTACTTCGTCTAGACAAATCCGCGTATGCCTTGAGACATACTCTTTTCATCATGTTCTGGCACATACTGACATTCCTTCCATCATCAGATTTACATCATTTAACAAGTTCATCAAGTCAAGAACAACTTTGTCAAGAAGGTTGCCATCATCTTCATCAAGTGGGTTGCCATCAAGGACAACACTCTGCATCATATTGCCAATAATCTCCCCCTTTGGACTTGATGGCAACCATGATGGTGTTTGATCACCATAACAGATAGATACATTAAGCACAACCATTATTCATGATATTCAAACACCATGTCACTCTCCCCCTTTGACATCAAGGGCAAAGGGCAGATCAAAACCAACACAAGGTTTTTCCCTTCATGTAGGCATAAGAGCTCTGCAGATCTAATGTGCACTAAAGTTACCATGCTCCCCCTGAGATCATGCTGAATCTTCAAACATATGTTTCAATGAAGTACATGATTCTATGACCTTCCTATCAACAAGATGCATACTTACGTCAAAGATCCAACCAAGTGGATTTACCTTTTCATTAAATAACTTACATGACTGAATATTACAATTTACATCATGGGTCTCAACATGACCTTTTCATTAAATTACAAGTATGACTTTTCACAACCAAAACCAAAAAGACCTCAAGAAAGAGATCAAGTTTCAGAACCATCATAATGCCAACAATGCATTATTCTCAGTCAGGCTAATGCTCCCCCTGAACCTGTGCACCCTTTCCATATGACCAAAACTCATCCTTAGCTTGAGTAACCTGAACACTTTCAACGGCCAATCATCAAGGCATCTTCACCCAATATTAGAGAATGAGCCACAAATATAAGAACTGAAACATCACCAGAGAAGCCATACAGCATTAGAGATACCAAACAACACCATAGCTTGTGATGAAGAATGCTGACCCAGAAACTTTGTCAGCAACCACCCATACGTGATTTTCTGTGTATGAACTCGCGTATATACGTGACTGTCTTTCAGGAAACCCGCGTATCCAATTTAATCTTCTGAAATTAAGCAGATCTGATCTTCTGAGAGGCAGAGACCATTCCCAGATTCTGTCTGAGATATTCGAATGCTTCCCTGGGCAGAGGTTTGGTAAATATATCAGCAACTTGTTCTTTGGAGGGAACATATTCCAACTTCACCTTTTGTTCAAGTACTTGTTCACGTAAGAAGTGATACTTGATGGGAATGTGCTTGGTCTTGGAATGCATAGCAGGATTCTTTGAAATACTGATGGCACTTGTATTATCACACATAATGGAGATAGGAGGTGAACATTTGATTTGAATGTCTTGTAAGGTTTGCATCATCCAGAGAAGTTGAGTGCAACATGATGCGGCAACCACATATTCTGCTTCTGCTCTAGATAAGGCAATAGAGCTTTGCTTCTTGCTGAACCAAGATACCAACCGGGGCCCCATATAGAATGCACCACCACTTGTGCTTTTCCAATCATCAACATTTCTAGCCCAATCTGCATCAGTGTAAGCATGAAGAGTAAGATCAGCATTCTTTGGATACCATAGTCCAAAGTCTTGAGTTCCTTGTAGATATTTGAATATTCTTTTGACAGCCTGAAGGTGAGACTCTTTTGGATTAGCTTGGAATCGTCCAACAATCCCAACTGCATGCATAATGTCTAGTCTAGTCTCAGTGAGATAAAGTAGACTTCCTATCATAGATCTGTATTCTGGTTGATTCACCGTGGGAGAATCATCATGAGAACTGAGATTACATCCGGTTACCATTGGTGTACTTACAGGTTTGCACTCTTCCATCCCATACTTCTTCAGAATTTGCTTAAGGTATTTTTCTTGAGATAAGAATATACCTTCTGTAGTTTGATGCACTTGTAAGCCAAGAAAGAATGTTAGTTCCCCAAGTAAAGACATTTCAAATTCTTGATGCATGACAGAAGCAAATTTCTGACTCATAGATTCTTCATTACTTCCAAAAATGATATCATCAACATATACAACCACAATCAATAGTTTATCATTTTCAAATTTTGTGTATAAGTTGCTATCAGCAGACCCCTTTGAAAATCCTTGTTGATGAAGATATTTGTCAAGACAATAATACCATGCCCTTGGAGCTTGTTTGAGACCATATAGAGCCTTTTTAAGTCTACAAACAAGATTTTCATCATCTCCCAAAATGAATCCTTCCGGTTGTTCGATATATACTTCTTCTTCTAGATCACCATTGAGAAAAGCAGATTTAACATCCATTTGATAAACTTTGATTTGTTGAAAACTTGAAAAAGAAAGAAACATTCTTATGGCTTCAAGTCTAGCTACAGGAGCAAAAGTTTCTTCAAAGTCTATACCTTATTGTTGAGTATACCCTTTGCAAACCAGTCTAGCTTTGTTTCTTATAACGTCCCCATTCTCATTTAGCTTGTTCTTGAATATCCATTTGGTTCCAATGACATTTTTATCATGTGGTCTTGGTACCAATTCCCAAGTGTGGTTCTTTCAATTTGATCAAGTTCTTCATTCATGGCCTGAATCCAACATTCATCTTTGCTAGCTTGATTGACATTGTGTGGTTCAATCGTGGATAGAAATGCCAAATAGCTAGGAGATCCCACAAGAGTCCTCCTTGTTTGTACACCTGATTCCTTGTCTCCCAAAATTTGAGATTCGGGATGATTCTTTTGAACATATCTGGATGGAGCCTTTCCAGATAAATCATCTTCAGGTTCTTCATTGGATCCACTGTCTATATCATTTCTATTTGATGTAGAAGGACAAAAGTCACCATCATCTTCTTTTGTTGTTTGTCTTTCTTCTTTAGGGACTGCATGAGACTCATCAATAACAACATCAATACATTCAACAATCTTTCGAAGCCTTTTATTGTAACATTTGTATGCCCTGCTTGTAGATGAGTAACCAAGAAGTATTCCTTCATCTGATCTAGGTTCAAACTTGCCAAGCTTTTCATCATTATTTTTGATAAAGAATTTACTTCCAAAAACTCTAAAATGTTTCACGGAGGGAGAATTACCATACCAGAGTTCATATGGAGTTTTGTCACTATTTACCCAAACATGTGCCTTGTTAAGAATATTTGCTGCTGTGTGAGCTGCTTCTCCCCAAAAAATATCAGGTGTTCCAGAATCATCAAGCATAGCTCTAGCCATTTGTTGAATTGTTCTATTCATTCTTTCTGCTACGCCATTTTGTTGTGGAGTGCCTACTACAGAAAACTGTCTTTTTATGCCATGTTGTTCACAAAATTCAAAGAATTCATTTGATGTATATTCTCCTCCTCGATCAGATCTAAGACACTTGATTTTTAGATCTAATTCATTTTCAACCAGCGCTTTGAAGATCTGAAATTTTTCAAATGCTTCATCTTTGTGTTTGATCAACCCAATCCAACACATTCTAGAGAAATCATCAATAAATAAGATATAGTATTCTTCACCACGTGGTGACTTTTTCCTCATAGGTCCACATATGTTAGTATGAACGAGTTCAAGAGGCCTTATTGATGAGCCTTCCTTGGAATTAAATTGTACTCTGGTCTGTTTACCGAATTGACAAGATTTGCATATGATACTCTCTGGTAGAGTAATATTGGGAAGACCACGAACAACTTTAAGTCTGCTTGATTTGTTGATTTGAGAGAAGCTCAGATGCCCCAGCCTTCTATGCCATAGCCAATTTTCTGAAGATTTTCTCAAGTAACATTGATCTTTGTAGTTCTTCAATACATACAGGTTGCTTGGAGTTCTTTTCCCTTTTATAATAGTTTTACCTGTATCAAGATCACGAACCACACATTCTTTTGAACTAAAGACAACTTCTGTTCCTTGATCACACATTTGACTTACACTTAACATGTTATGCCTTAATCCATCCACATACATGACATCATTAGCCTTCACCTTTTCTTTTAGAAACACGGACCCTTTTCCTTTAATTATAGCAGGAGTATCAATTCCAAATGTAACTTTCTTTTCCTTTTCTAGAGCATTATATACAAGAAGTTTTCTTTTGTCACTTGTCATGTGTCTTGAGCACCCACTATCAATGTACCATTGATTTTCTTCACCTTTTTCAAATAACGCTATCCCACAATTTTCAACCTATAATTCCTTCTTTTTCCATACTTTGGAACTTGAAGGAAAATGTTGTTTTGGCTGGACTTTGCTCCTGCATTCAGATTCTTCATGACCAAAGTTATTGCAATAAGCACATTCAACTTCATTTAGAAGAGGAGAAAAGTTGTTATAGGTATTCTTCTTTGTTTCAACATCAATCCTTTTCTTTCTTGCTTCTCTTGTCATGATGGTTTTATATGCAACACATTGAGCAGCTTTATGACCAAAATTGTGACATGAGAAACATTTTCCATTGAAGAAGAAATTTCTAAGATCATGAAATCTTCTATTTGAATTTACCTGTTGATTGGTGCCTTTTTGAAAGATATTCCTGTTAGTGTTCCTTGCATTAGGATGATCATGCTTTACTTGTAAAGATTCTTTATTCCCTGGCTGAGTGGCAGAATTTTGTAAACCAGTTGTAGCTGCTTTTAGATAATTTGGTGCTGAAGCTTGAGAGGATTCTCCAGTGTATCCAAGACCTGTCTTTATAAGAGGAGAACGTTGAACCTTGATAATCTCATCTAAGGTTTCAGATCCTTTAGCAAATCTAAAATTCAGAGTCTTTACTTTCTCAAATTATTTTCTTACACTTACCACTTCACATTCTAATTTCTCATTGTGTTTGTTTGCTTCTTCAACCTGCTTTTCCAGAGTCTCGATGGTTATTTTTATTTCTTCTAAGAGAATTTTATATTCTTCGAAGAGAATTTTGCTTTCTTCTAAGCGTCTTTTGAGTTGGTTGTTCTCTTCAAGAAAATCATTGTCCTCTAGAGCATCCACAAAAGTATCCTTTTATTCTTTAGATTCAAATGCCAAGAGAAGTCTAAGATCTTGTTCAAATTCTTCCTCACTATCAGATACTCCATCACTGTCATCATGAGTATAGTAACTTCTTCTAGTGCTAGACCGGTTCTTATTTCTAGCTACTTCCTTTCCTTTTGCAGGTGTTTCTTTGTAAGGACACTTAGCAACATAATGACCAACTCTTCCACAATTAAAACATTTGAAAGGAAGCTTACCTCTAAACCGTCCTGTACCAAGTTGAAGTTTCTTTACAAAATTTGCCTCATCTTCTTCCGAAATATATCCTGATCCTTCTGCTTCTTGTACTTCTTTCCCTTTTGTAGACGCTCTAAAAACAACTTCTCTGACTTCATATGGTCCTCCTCTTCTCATTTCATATGCAGTCAGTATGCCATGAAGTTGCACCACAGTAAGATTTTGAAGATCCTGTTTTTCTTCAAGAGAAGAGACTTTTGACTCAAATTTTGCCGTTAGCGATCTCAAAATTTTCTCAACCAAAGTAGTTTCGGTTATTGTTTCTCCCAGATTTTTCATACGATTTACAACATCATCAAGATGTAAAAATAAACTGGCAATACTCTCATCACTATGCATCTTTAAATTTTCATATTCAATTCTGAGAGTTTGGAGTTTTGCACTTTTTACCTTTGCATCGCCTTCATAACTTAGAATGATTTTGTCCCATATTTCCTTTACTGTATTCAGCTGCATGACTTTGACAAATTCTGATTCAGTTAGACTTCCTGTTATAGCATTGACCACTTTTGCATTTGATTCATAATTCTTCCTTTCAGTTGGATCTGTTGGTGTAGCAGCTGGATATTGATATCCTTGTTCAACAATGGCCCATACATCAGCTCCCATAGACTGAAGATAGGATCTCATCCTCATTTTCCAGAAGATTAAATTGCTCCCGTTGAAGAGCGGGGGCTTGATAGACGATGTTCCCTCATGATTGCTCATCTTGCTTGATCTTCCTTCTAGCGGCTAAGATTTTTCAGAAGGACCTGCTCTGATACCAATTGTTGGGAAAAATACTGAGAGGGGGGGGTGAATCAGTATTTAGTGCAGACAATCAAACTTTTTCTTTTTCCTTTCTAAAAACCCATACGCTACTTTACTGAAGGAAACTAGCGTATATACGCAGATATCCTTTACAGAACTCGCGTATGTCCAGAGATCTAATTATGTGTTTGAATCTTAACTCAGATCATTGCATTATTCATTCATCAGATATTTCAGAAATAGTAAACAGGTGCAGACATAATAGAATAATCATCACACATATGCAACACACATGAACACCAGGATTTTTAGGTGGAAACCCAATTCGGGAGAAAACCACCGCTGTCGTTGTTTCAACCTTCAAAATTTATTATTAAGAAAAATTATTACAAGCATGTACTGGTGCATCAAACGCACGCAGTATTCCACCTGCCGTAAGGCTACAACCTTCTTCTTATTTACCTCACCTCTCTTGAAGGAGCTACACCGAACTCAACAACAAACTTTCCGGAAGGGAGACACAAACTCTGACCGAAGTATTCACCCCCGCACTACCTCTGCACCACGTTTCATCAATTTTCAAACTGGATCAAACAGCTTCAACACAACCCTTCACTCATCAACAATCATACCTTGCTCATGGTTTCAAACAGAATAGTGAGACCACTGTAACCAGAATATGAGATATAACCCATACTTCATAATAGATATACAAAAACACATTCAACCTTCAGCAACCATTAGATCAGAAATTATACGTGCTTTTATTTGATCAGACCCGCGTATATACGCACTTTCCAGAAGATGAACCCGCGTATACTTCAGTGCATTTTCAGGAAAAACCCTAACTGCGCAGACGCGCTTTTCCTTCCACAGACTCGCGTATACACGTGCTTTTCATGAAGCGAACCTGCGTATAGATCTATGACGTCTATAAAAAGAGGTAAACTTTGCGGCATGCACGACCTATAAACTACCAACTTACCCAGAATTCTTCAATCTCTTCAATAGGATTGCGCCAGGTCTTCTTCACTTCTTTTCAGATCATCCTTGAAATTCACCATTTCTAGATCTAGATATCTTGAGCCTTCATCATGTTCATAGGTGCATTATAGATTCAGATCTATCAATTAGGAACAGGGTTCAACCAAACAGATATACTTCAGAGAGAAGTATTCATCAAAGCCCAGACACATGCACACCTTTTGCACAATGATTTTCTTCTCCTTATATAGGGTTACCCTTCATCAATACCATGAGTCAAAACCACATAACTTCCAATGGTATTCCTGGACAGGATCACATAGGCGAACCATCATTCAATACAATGGGTCAATACCATGGTAGTTACCCCTGGTTTTATAAATTTAAAGCGCTTTTTCCCATACGCGACTTGGCACATTATTTCCCGCGTGCATACGCTACTTCATCTAGACAAATCCGTGTATGCCTTGAGACATACTCTTTTCATCATGTTCTGGCACATACTAACATTCCTTCCATCATCAGATTTACATCATTTAACAAGTTCATCAAGTCAAGAACAACTTTGTCAAGAAGGTTGCCATCATCTTCATCAAGTGGGTTGCCATCAAGGACAACACTCTGCATCATATTGCCAAAAATAGTGTATGTTTAAACAACCATAAAAATAACTAGCACCATATGGTATTTTCAGCCTTATGGGCATACCACATAGCAGTCAAATACTCAACAGGGTTCACACCTTTCCAGTTGGTATATGGACTGGAGGCCAGGCTTCCCATTGAACGTGAAATCCCCAACTTACACGCAACCATCGAACTCCTCACTGATACCTGGCCTTTAGATTAAAGCAATGGTTAGTACAATTAGAAATCGTTGACGAAAATTGACGAGAGTATCTCCAACATAATAAGGTGCACAAAAAAAGGGTAAAAGCATCATTCGACTACAACATCACTCCTTGCTCATTTTAATAGGGGGAGATAGTCCTCCACTATGATGCTATAAAAGAAGAATTAGGAACCGTGAAGTTTAAAACATTATGGAAGGGTCCTTACATCATAAAAAAATACCTCCTAAAAGGAGTATACATCATGTCCAAGCCCAAAAATACATGCCTAGCTAACCCTGTCAATGGGCTCTACCTCAAAAAATTCCACCCATAAGGGCACGAAGTTTCAGCCTTAGAGATAATGTAATATCCCAAAAGGGAGAATGCAGTAATACACAAACACAATATTTGAAACAACAGAATATGTACAAATAAGATTATGAACAACACAAAAATATCCAAAACAGGTGAGCCATTTTATTATGTGGAGATGGATGATAAGTACAAAATTTCATAAAATAGAAGCACTCAAGCCAATAAAGTGGCCTAGAATGACCCTGAAATCATAAATGGAGTTGTTGGAAGTTGAATACTGCACTGTCCCTTCAGCTAATGATGTTCTTACAGCTGCTGGATAAAAGGTAAAGTGCAGTTCTATGGTGCTCTAAAGCTCTGATGATGCCAAGATTGCAAATATGGGCACTATGATGGAAACCCAAGAAAACCCAAAAAGGAAATCCAGATCTAAAAAGATCAAAAATTCACCCTCCTAAGGTTTGATCCCTTGGCTGTTGGGTTATGCAGATCTGACGCATAAACTGATGTAAGATGGCTGCAATTTTCTACAAATCAGGTATATGATTTGAGGGTTGATCCCTCCTTCAGATCTCCAAGCTAGAAGCTTGAGATCTAGATTATTCTTCCTCCTCTCAAAATGACAATTGCTACATACACAACAGCTGGAAAACCTGTGTTGTCTGGGGAGGAGAGGTTGATGTTTGCTACAAAATATGTCTGATCATCTCAATAATGATGGAAATGATAAGTACAAATTTAGGGGAAGATCCCTCATATGATTTCCAGTTGAAGTATTAGAAACTTCCCTCCTCCTTTGGATCTACAGGACCGGACTGTGCAATCCTTGATGGGACTACTACTGCATGGAGGTATGATATGTTTAGCCTGATGCCTGATATATATCTCAAGTGATGGAAGGATGATCTTGAAGCTCAAAGTGAAAGGATGAACCCTCCACTGGTTCCTTAGCTGAAATACTAAAGGAAAACCTCCTTCTCTCAAAACCTAATGCAAAAATTCATTATTTCTGAATATGTATGGATTGCAGAGAGTAGGAAAAATATGGTACCAATGCTTGATTATGAATGGAAATTCAAAATAACATTCCCAGAGTAGGCACTTGAAGTCCCCCGTGGTTAAGGGTGGGGATCCAGCTCGGGAACACCATGTGTTAAACAACACTGCAGACTTAGCTAAACATCATAAGCATGCATAGAAATGTCAAGTGAAAAATATAGATCTAAATAGATCTCAAATAAATAATATAAATCCTGCCTCCAATTTTTCGTTCATCTTCATTATATATATTGTGAGCCTTCTCATGCCTTGGCCCACCTCATAACCATGTTGCACATGTGGACATAGGTCTCCATGTTGACTGTGTTGTCTCTCCATGATCTCCATGATCTCTTCATTTAATGTTCACCCTCTCCATCATGTGTGCACTAATGCACCACTTCCTCCATCATCTCATAATTTATTTCTCTATGATCTTACTTTGATTCCTCCTAGATCTTATTTGATTCCTTCATCTCTCCATGTTCTTCTTATTAATGATGTTTTATCCCCACTCTTTGATTCATTAATAAACTTATCCACTATTCCATGATGTAGATTTATGAGCTAATTAACCATGTTCACGCTTTTCAGAGTGGATTTATTCATCTTAAGGGGTTATGGGTCCCTCCACCCATTTATTTAATTATTTAAGAAAAATGAGTAATAACTCTAAACTTTCTAATAAACAAATGTAAGATTTGGAATATTACTATCGTCCCTTCCAAAGTGTTGCTTGTCCCCAAGCAACTGCAAAAGTAGATGACCCATCCATCTATCTCCTTCCAAATGGCATCCTCACAAGGAATGCCTTCCCATTTGCTGCAATATGTTATGTATGCCCATCTCCAAAGTTGTCTCTCTAGGATGTCTTGAGTGACTTCCAAATGTGTAGTTAGATGCCCCTCATCTTCAATGAAGTTCCAAGTGACAATCTGTTGAACAATTCATGGTAAAACACACACAAGGAGAAAGATAAGCATTGATTGCATTTCTCTATTACTCATAGATATACATTTATTACATTAATATGACTCTTGGATTCCGCATTCCAAGGTCACTTGGACTCCTTTTGTCCATTCGACTTCCACACCTACCCATAGAGGATTAGGTGTCCAACATTCCCCCCCTTAATCCGAAGGGGTATGTGTGAGTCCAAGAAGAGAATTGTAATAAAAATATGCAAAGTATGCATGGAAACACTTAGGCTGAATCATCTCTCTGAAATGTTGGCATAAAGAGGTGGTTTAAGGATGACCACCAACACTGGAACGCTTAGTGAGATTCCCATAACTCTTCCAAATATGGAAAGAAGTTGGGGTTTCTGCTAGAGGAAGTGTCCCTCATATTTGAAGAGGGAGACCTTCAACCTAGAATAAGGGAGGTCTACAACCTGTGATGGTTTAAGGATGACCACCAACACTGGAATACTTAATTCATTTCACGGAACTCTACCAAAGCTGGCAAGAAGCTGAAGTCTTCTGCTAGAGGAAGTGCCTCGAATTATTTGAAGAGGAAGAATATCAACCTCACATGGTTGGTTTAAGGTTTTCCACCAAACAAAGGAATTCTCATGGGAATCCGTGTCTCTGGCTACAACTCAGAATCTGGAATGATAAGTTATGGCTCAGGCTAGCTTGAACTGATGTGTCTCTGGCTACAACTCTGAATCTGGAATCAGAGATTATGCCTCATGCTCGCTTGATGTGGCTTCGAAGCTTGTATATGACCACCATTTTCCCCCCTGTCAGGTATAAGGTGAGATAATGGTGAAAAATAAATTGCAAGATTGTTCAATATTCTAGAACAAGTTCTGACATATGACTTAAACGTCTTCTTGGTTGTTGATGCCCATTTCCAAGAAGCGAGCCATCCAAGATGAATCTTTGTTCTTGCAGGAGACTTGTTTCTGAAGCATCTGTGTGAAGAATGGGTGTGGCGACCACAATTATTGCATGGGTGAAGATCGAAACAGTGATATTTCATATGGCCAACTCAATCACAGTGTTGGAATTTTTCAATTTGTTGTTGCTACTTTGGAAGAGGAGAAAAATCTAGAAAAACTAAAGGTGAGTTGTCATGATGAAATCCGACACTCTGAAATTTTATGGGCTTGGAGTAGTCCGGGCCATGAAAGGACAAATCTGCTCCTAAAATGGGTACTGCATTTGCAATTTCTTGTTGTTGATGGGAGTTTGTCGTAATGTTATGAACAAGAACAAGTTCATAATGATGACTCCACTGTTGTAATTCTTCTTATTGTAGCTGAGATTCAAGCTGCAAAAATTCAATGTTTTCTTGTGTGTTAGGTAAACAGGTCTGAATGTGAGAGAGAGTTTCCTTGTTGACTATCACTATATCATGATCAGTGGAACGTATCAAAGTTTTACATAACTCTAATACTTCAGTAATTTGAGCCATTTTATTCATAATCAATAATGCACTTTAAAAAACTGATCACAGTTCACTCATGACCAACAAAATATGTTTTTAAGGTAAACAATACAAATAGTTTTTTTTTTTTTTTTTGAGGGAGACGAAGAGGCAATCATTCAGCTGTTATATTGAGAGAGTAGAATAAAGGAAATGGACTGCTATGAGCACCCACCAGCTTTGTGTTTTAAGTTCATTTTCTCATGCCTTTTTTCGTAGGTGTTGTAAGAGATAGGAAAATTCACTAGTGCTTATATAAACCAATGTCTATAAAATATACTTCACCATATTCAACACACATCAACACACATTCCATAATGTATGCAAAAACCTGAATTCGACACTCCAATCCACATTTCAACACTCGAAAACTACTAAAATTCATCCATAAATATATTTATTACTCAAGCGTTGATACAGTGGCCAGGTGATCTAACATATTCCATTCTCTTCGGCTATTTTAATTATGGAAATATTCCTTTCAACGTTCTTTTCAGATCAAGGGTTTTTTTTTCAGAGCGAAAATACAAAGTAAAACTAGAAAATAGAGGGTGTGGAGCAGGACAGAAACAACTTTGATGCCAAGAACTACGACACAAACATGCAGATAAGTGTCCTTGGAGGAGAAGAAATTTATTCTACCTGGGAGGAAGTCAATTAAACATTCGCCTCCATGGGGCTTCAGGAAAACCTATTAAGAGGAATTTATGCATATGGTTTTCAGGAGCCTTCTACTATCCAGTAGAGAGGAATTGTTCCTTTCTGCCAAGGTCTCGATGTTATTCAACAAGCACAGTCGGGAATATCAAAGACCGCAACTTTCTGTTCAGGAATTCTACAACAGTTGGACTACAGCCTCCCACAGTGTCAGGCACTAGTTTTTTCCCCAACCCGAGAAATAGCCCAGCAGATAGAGAAATTTATGAGGGAATTTGGTGATTACTTACAAGAGTGCATGCATGTGTTTTTGGAACGAGAATTCAAGAGGATCTTTGTATTCTTCAAGCTGGTGTTATGATATGTTGTGTAATCATGCCTTGCGTTCAAATTAGTGTTGTAGCACCTCCCGCAAACACTATCAAAAGATGTTCTTGGAGACCAAATCAATGCCCAATTCGCATGCCGCTACAATAGGCTTTGTTTTCAACCACCCAACACTAGCAGTCTGAGTCACATGCACCAGCTCTATTTGGATGCAGAGGTATGAAAACAGGATGGTGGTATTGAGAAGACCTTTTGATAAATATATTATGGACAACGTGGAGCATATTTGGAGGGTCGAGAGGCCAAGGTTTCAACGTCAATGGTCAGAGTGCGAAGGGAGGAGGCCTTGGGGCCGATATGAAATAGAGATCACAAACCCATTACCGAAAAGACGCAAGTGGCTCAGCACCTTCTACATGAGCGAGGAGGCAACCAAGGCTTATGACAAAGTCACCAGAAATATGAGAGCATCCAACGTCAAAACCAACTTTCAAGTTGCCTCCCTCCACAACGAAACTCTCATCATCTAGAGCGGCAAGATCTCCATTGCATGAACCTCTAGCTTGGAGAATTTTAGTTCTAGGCTTGTAATGGAAGCAATGACTTCATATGGAAATCTAAGGGTCGTTGCCTATCAAAAGGGCTCCAGGTCTCTAGATTTAAAATGCAAGAAGAAAAACAGTCAATAAAATAATGATGTTTATTTTCTTCTATACAAGTGAACAATTAAATGTTCATGATATTGCAGCCACCGTTGAGTGATGTGCATTATTTTTCCAAAAGAGTGGGTGAGATAAATGGCAGACAGAGTGTTCCCCTTTTTTTTAATAACGGATAGATGCCAAGGTAGCGATAGCAACAGAAACGTCAGCCTTGGAGTTTATAAAGGGCCCAGAAACGTTAGTGTAGTGTGAAAGGCACAGAAAAATTATGGCAGTGACTGATAGAAACACTTGAGAAATCTAGATCGTAGCTTTAACCAGCTCTATTCAAGGATCAATGTGAGGGAATGAGAAGGGAGTGTTATGGATTGACAAGCTCAGAGAACACAGCTAGAATTTAGCTGATTGGAGCAGGGCCATCAATCACCCGCTCTGATACCATGTTGAACAATGCATGATAAAACACACACAAAGAGAAAGATAAGCATTGATTGCATTTACATTGCTCATAGATGTACATTTATATTACATTGATGTGACTCTTTGATTCCACATTCCAAGGTAACTTGGACTCCTTTTGTCCATTCGGCTTCCACACCTACCCATAGAGGATTAGGTCTCCAACTCAATCACATGTTTTCCAACATCATCATCAATACATGAGATACATGAAATGAATTGGTTCTTCCCACAAAAGTAAAGTCCCAATTCACAAAACATTCCTCCACCCCATGCTTCATGAAGTAGACTATGTCTCTCCATGCCTTCATCTTTAGCCCTATTAGCCTTGTTGAATCCAAAGCATCATCCCAACATTGTGCAAAGTAAGAATTAGAGACATATGGGTAGGCATAAAAGATGTCAAACCATATTATCCCAATAGGAGCCATTGCAACAGAGCTCCTTGGTGCCACACCATACCATCACTATACCAAGTGGGTTGGCCATATTCTCTCAAGAGAAGACAATGCAGCAAAGCATACTGCTGCCCAACCAAATCATCATCATACCAAGTATGGTGTCCATACTCTCCCAATAAGAGCCATCAGAGGAATTCCTCTTGCTGTCATCCTCCATCATTACCATTCAAGTTAGGGGAGTATGTAAATCCAAACTCTCCCAAGAGTAACCATAGCAACAAGATATCTTGTTGCTTCTTCACAGTATCATGTGAATCATGGAGCAATAAAAACATACAAAATGTCATATCAGCACAATACAAACAAACTCCATTATCACACATCATAAGAGTGTTATGCCATATTCCAAAAAATATAAAACACATAAACATGGGAGATTTCGTGTGATGGCCAAACTCTCTCAACAACAACCAAAGTAAACATGCCTTATTTTTCTGCATTCTTCCATTGATATTTAAGGCATGGGCCAAAGAAATAAGAGCTATTACATAGTAACCATACTCACCCAAGATCAGCCAACGCAACCATGCCTCCTTATTCATTACATCAGTGTTGTGCAAGGCATGGATCATGGGAATGTGTGTTGTTGGGTATTAACCAGACTCACCCAAGAGAAACCAGCACATCGAAGCTTCTTGCTGGCATATATCATAACTCTACAAGTGGATTTGCAACCCCTTGCTCCAAATCAACAACCATTCATCCATTCATCCCAATGTGAGTGATGGATCTCATTCTGCATCAGCTTAGTACCCTCCCATTGTAGTACACCAACCTCCTCAATCTATTGAAGACCTTTGCACTCCATGATATGTTTAAGTGCACCTCCCATGATAGCTCTCCATGAGATCCTCTCATCATTGGCCCTCCAAAACCCATATGGTTCTGAATATGTTGTAGGTATACATTTCTCTTTGAGCTATGAGATGCTCATTGAGAAAGTTTCATCTTGAAAAGGAAAAATATTACCCATCCCAAGATTTCTACGATCTATCATTTGACTCTCTAATGCTTCATGAGTGAAGTTGCCATTGGAATGCTCCAACAATGAATGGGTCCTCTTCTCATCACTGCTGCTCATTAACAGTGATGTATCTGTTGTCTCATGGCAAGGCACAATGCTGAATTCATAAACAATCATTGTACATAGGATCATATTCATCCCATATTCTGAAACTCCACACTTCAACTCAAAGGGTTGAGTGTAGCTCTACAATGACAAACTGGGATAGCTCTTCATACTTTCCTTTATCAGATCAAGGATCCTCTATGCAGTGATAGGTTGCTGCTTGAAATTAGCATGTGGCTCTAATCCTTGGT
The DNA here is from genome assembly GCA_034641835.2 of Pinus albicaulis. Lineage (NCBI taxonomy): Eukaryota > Viridiplantae > Streptophyta > Pinopsida > Pinales > Pinaceae > Pinus > Pinus albicaulis. The sequence goes on along the minus strand of CM076577.1, from coordinate 850,798,217 downwards.
TATGCAATGGCCCTAATGGCATGACCCCACAAGCTTCAATAAGAGGTACTAAAACAATATGGGATGGAAATGATTGCAAACCTTAGACCAAATGATTTTTTGGAACATCTTGAAAGACCACAAGAGTTCCTTCACCTAGTGCAATGTTCTCTCTAAATGATGGTAAGAGTGATGGATGCTCTTCTATCAATGTACCAATGCTGAAATATGCCTCCTCTTCATCATGCATCTCATGAATCATGCATGGGACTCTATAGTAAAGAGCTTAAGGCTACCTTGCAAAGATGCAAGTGCCTCTTCTCCTGATACAAGTACTTTTGGAGTTGGTGGTGAAAGAAGTGACTCTTTGTCTAGAGTGACAAGAATGACATTCTCCCTTATCTTCTTAGGAAATGTATTTGGTTCTCTTCTATCAAACTCCTTCCTTATCCTTTGAAAGAAGTATGAATATTTAGTCACTTTTGCATGCTCCATGTGACCCAACCACCATTAATTTGCCTCACCTTGAAGGTGAAGAGCTGCAATCTAAAAAACCTATTTCTCAACTACAGGATGTAGCCTCAAGAATGCATCCAACTCTCTCCTCCAAGCCTTTTCAGTTCTTGAGGAAGATCCATCAAATGTAGGCAAATAGAATCTATTATGCCTCTTTCTTCTGGTACTTCTATAGGATCTTCGTTCTTCCTTGAGTTGGAAAAACTGTTGGAGAGTTAGATTCTCCTTGAATGCTCTATATTGTGCTTTGTACTCTTCAAGATATAGACTTAGAGCCTCATGAGTTTCAAGCTCCAAATTTATCCTATCTCCATACCATTCACTTTCCTCTCCAAATAAAGTGGGAATAGTAGATCTTTGAGGAGCTCTATGCTTCTCTGGTCTTCTTTGTTGCTGATAAGAAGTACTGGGACCTTCTTCATTTTGAAACCTTCCTGAGGTTTCTCTCCGCCTTTCTCTTCATTTCATTGATCTCCTTGGAGAGATCCTTCATAGTTCTAAAGAGAGATGCAGTAAAACTTAATCCCTCCATTATTTACAGATCTCTAATATCTTCTTTTCTTATGTTTTCAAGAATGTCCACAAGCAAAGCCAAAGATCATGCTCTAATACCACTGTAATATGCAAAAAGGGAGAATGCAGTAATACACAACAAAATATTTGAAACAACAAAATATGTACACATAATATTATGAACAACACAATACTATCCAGAATAGGTGAGCCATTGTGTTATGTGGAGATGAATGATAAGTACAAAAATGCATAAAATAGAAGCACTCAAGCCAAGAGAGTGGCATAGAATGACCCTAAAATCATGCCAAAGTAGGCACTGTGTAACTGGAGCTACTCGAAGCTGAATACTACACTGTCACTTTAGCTGACGATGTTATTGCAACTGCTGGCTGAAATGGAAAGTGTATATCCATGGTGCTCTAGATCTTTGATGACACCAATATTTCATATCTATGAATTATGATGGAAACCCAAGAAAACCCAGAAAGGAAATCCAAATCTAAGAAGATCATAAATTCACCCTCCTAGGGTTTGATCCCTTGACGGCTGGGTTATGCAGATCTAAAGCATAAACTGATATAAGATGGCTGCAATGTGCTACATATCATATCTATGCTTTGAGGGCTAATACCTCCTTCAAATCTCCAAGCTAAAAGCTTGAGATCTAGATTCTTCTTCCTCCTCTCAAAATGATAATTGCTGCATACACAACAGCTGGAAAAAATATGCTATCTAGGGGGTTTATTATTACTGCAAAATATGTCTGGTAAGCTCAATAATGATGGAAATGATAAGTACAAAGTGAGGGGAATATCCCTCACAATATTTCCAATTGAAGTACTAGAAACTTCCCTCCTCCTTTGGATCTACAAGACTGGACTACGCAGTCCTTGATGGGACTGCTACTATATGGAGGTATGATATGTTTGGACTAATTCCTAATATAGATCGGAAGTGATGGAAGGTTGATCTTGAAGCTAAAATTGAAATTATGGACCCTCCACTGGTTCCTCAGCTGAAATACTGAAGGACAACCTCCTCTTATCAACCCCTAATGCATAAATGTGTTATTTCTAAAGATGTATGGGCTATAGAGAGTAGGAACAATATGGAACCAATGCCTTATGATGAATGGAAGCTCATAATAGCATTCCCAGAGTAGGCACTCAAAGTCACCCGTCGGTAACAGTGGGATTCCCACTCAGGAACACCCTATGCTAAAAAACACTGCAGACTTAGCTAAACAGCATAAGCGTGCATAAAAATGTCAAATGAAAATTCTAGATATAAACAGATCTCAAATCAATAATACAAAGCCTACCTCCAATATTTCCCTCATCTTCATTATATATATTGTGAGCCTTCTCATGCCTTGGACCACCTCATAAATGCACTACACATGTGTACATAGGTCTCCATGTTGACTACGTTGTCTCTCCATGATCTCCATGAAATCTGCATTTAAAGTTCACCCTCTCCATCATGTGGTGCGTTACATGTGTGCACTAACGCACCACTTCCTCCATCATATCATCATTTATTGCTCTATTATCTTACTTTGATTCCTCCTAGATCAAATTTGAATCCTTCATCTCCCCATGTACTTCTTATTAATGATGTTTGATCCCCACTCTTTGATTCATTAATAAGCTTCTCCACTATTCCATGATGTAGATTTATGAGCTAATTAACCATGTTCACACTCTCAAGGGTGGATTTATTCATCTTAAGGGGTTATGGGTCCCTCCACCCATTTATTTACTTAGTTAAGAAAAATGAGTAAGAACTCTAAAATTCCTATAAACAAATTTCAAATTTGGAATATTAAATTCCTCCCTTCCAAAATGTTGCTTTTCCCCAAGAAACTACAAAAGTAGATGCTCCAGCCATCTATCTCCTTCCAAATGGCATCCTAACAAGGAAGGCCTTCCCATTTGCTGCAATATGTTATGTATGCCCATATCAAAAGTTGTATCTCTAGGATGTCTTGAGTGACCTCCAACTTTGTAGTTAGATGCCCCTCATCTTCAATGAAGTTCCAAGTGACAATCACATGTTGTGCAACATCATCATCAATACATGAGATACATGAAATGAAGTGGTTCTTCCCACAAAAGGAAAGTCCCAATTCACAAAACATTCCTCCACCCCATGCTTCTTGAAGTAGACTATCTCTCTCCATGCCTTCATCTTTAGCCTCTTGGCATTGTTCGATCCAAGCATCATCCCAAAATTGTGCAAAGTAAGAAGTAGAGACATATGGGTAGACATAAAATATATAAAACCATATTCTCCCAATAGGAGCCATTGTAGCAAATCTCCTTGCTTCCACACCATACCATCACTATACCAAGTGGCTTGGCCATATTCTCTCAAGAGAAGCCAACACAGCAAAGCATCCTGCTTTCCCAACACATCATCATCATACCAAGTATGGTGTCCATACTCCCCTAATGAGAACCATCGGAGGAATGCCTCTTGCGGCCATCCTCCATCATTACCATGCAAGGTAAGGGAGTATCTCAAGCCAAACTCTCCCAAGAGTAACCATAGCAACAAGATCTCTTGCTGCATTTTCACATTATCATGTGAATCATGGAGCAATAAAAACATACTAATTGACATGTGGAATGTCATATCAGCCCAATACAAACAAAATCCATTATCACACATCATGAGAGTGTTATGCCATGTTCCAAACAATACAAAACACACAAACATGGGAGATGTCATGTGATGGCCAAACTCTCTCAACAACAACCAAAGTAAACATGCCTTATTTTGCTGCATTCTACCATTGATATCTAAGGTATGGGTCAAAGAAATAAGATCTATTAGGTAGTAACCATACTCACCCAAGAGTAGCCAGTGCATCCATGCCTCCTTCTTCATTACATCAGTGTTGTGCAAGGCATGGATCATGGGAATGTGTGTTTTTGGGTAGTAACCATACTCACCCAAGAGAAACCTTCACAGCCAAGCTACTTGTTGGCATGTATCATAGCTTTTCAAGTGGCTTTGCAACCCCTTTATCCACATCAACAACCATTCTTCCCAATGTGGGTGATGGATCTCATTCGACATAAACATGGTACCCTCCCATTGTAGGACACAAACCTCCTCAAACTATTGAATATATTTTCACTCCATGATATTTTGAAGTGCACCTCCCATGATATCTCTCCATGAGATCCTCTCATCATTGGCCCTCCAAAACCCATATGATTTTGAATATGTTTTAGGTAGAAGTTTCTCTTTGAGCTATGAGATGCTCATTGAGCAAGTTTCATCTTGAAAATGAAATTTTTTTCCCATCTCACGATGTCTACCATATATCATCTGACTCTCCAATGCTTCATGAGTGAAGGTTTTATTGGAATTATCCAACAACGAATGTGTCCTCTTCTCATCAGTGCTGCTCATTAACAAAGTTTTATCTATTGTCTCATAGCAAGGCACACTATTGAATTCATAGCCAGGCATTGTACATAGGATCATACTCATCCCATATTCTGAAACTCCACACTTCAACTCAAAGGGTTGAGTGTATATCAACAATGACAAATTGGGATAGCTCTTCATATTTTCCTTGATCATATCAAGGATCCTCTGCACAATGATAGGTTGCTACTTCAAATCAGCATGTGGCTCTAATCATTGGTTATGAAATGGCCCTAATGGCATGTCCCCACAAGCTTCAGGAAGAGGTACTGAAACAATATGGGATGGAAATGATTACAAACCTTATACCAACTGATTTTTGGGAACATCTTGCAAGACCACAAGAGTTCCTTCACCAGGTGCAATGTTCTCTCCAAATGATGGTAAGAGTGATGGTTGATCTTCTATCAATATACCATCATTGGAATCTGCCTCCTCTTCCTCATGCTTCTCCTAAATCATGCATTGGACTCTATATGTCAATAGCTTAAGACTACCTTGCAAAGATGCAAGTGCCTCTTCTCCTGATACAATTACTTCTGCAGCTGGTGGTGAGAGAAGTGAATATTTTTCCAGAGTGACAAGAATCACATTATCCCTTGTCTTCTTAGGAAATTTCTCTTTGTGAAATGTCTTTGGTTCTCTTCTATCAAACTCCTTCCTTGTCCTTTGAAATATTTCTGAATATTTAGTCACTTTTGCATGCTCCATGTGACCAAACCACCATTCATTTGCCTCACCTTGAAGGTGAAGAGCTACAATCTGAACAACCTCTTTCTCAACTATAGTATGTAGCCTGAAGAATGCATATAACTCTTTCCTCCAAGCCTTTTCAGTGCTTTAGGAAGATCCATTAAATGTAGGAAAATAGAATCTATTTTTCCTCTTTCTTCTATTATTGTTGTAGGATCTCCATTCTTCCTTGAGTTGGAAAAAATGTTGAAGATTTATATTCTCCTTGAATGCTCTAGACTGTGCTTTGTAATCTTCAAGATATAGACTTAGAGTCTCATGAGTTTTGGGCTCCAAATTTCTCCTATCTCCATACCATTCACTTTCCTCTCCAAAGAAAGTGGGGATAGTAGATATTTGAGGATATTTATGCTTCTATGGTATTATTTGCTACTGATAAGAAGTATTAGGACCTTCTTTAGGTTTCTCTCTGCCTTTCTCTCTTCATTTCATTGATCTCCTTAGAGAGATCTTTCATATTTCTAAAGAGATATGCAGTAAAACTTAATCCCTCCATTATTTATATATCTCTACTATATGTTTTTCTTATGTTGTCAAGAATGTCCACAAGCTGAGCCAAAGATCATGCTCTGATACCACTGTAATATCCCAAAAGGAAGAATGCAGTAATACACAAACACAATATTTGAAACAACAGAATATGTACACATAAGATTATGAAAAACACTGAAATATCCAGAATAGGTGAGCCATTTTATTATGTGGAGATGGATGATAAGTACAATAGTGCATAAAATAGAAGCACTCAAGCCAAGAAAGTTGCCTAGAATGACCCTGAAATCATGCCAAAGCAGGCACTATGTAACTGGAGATGTTGGCAACTAAATACTACGTTGTCCCTTTAGATGATGATGTTGTTACAGCTGGTGGCCGAAAGGGAAAGTGTAGATAAATGGTGCTCTAGAGCTTTGATGATGCCAAAATTGCAGATCTGGGAACTATGATGGAAACCCAAGAAAACCCTGAAAGGAAATCCAGATCTAAGAAGATCAGAAATTCACCCTCCTAGGGTTTGATCCCTTGACTGCTAGGTTATGCAAATCTAAAGCATAAACTGATGTAAGATGGTAGCAATGTGCTACAGATCAGATCTATTCTTTGAGGGTTGATCCCTCCTTCAGATCTTCAAGCTAGAAGCTGGAGATCTAGCTTCTTCTTCCTCCTCTCAAGATGACACATGTTCCATACACAACAGCTAGAAAAAATATGATGTATTGGGGGGATGATTCCTGCTGCAAAATATGTCTAATCAGCTCAAGAATGATGGAAATGATAAGTACAAAGTGAGGGTAAGATCCCTCATGGGATTTCTAGTTGAAGTACTGGAAACTTCCCTCCTCCTTTGGATGTACATGACTGGACTCCACAATCCTTGATGGGACTGCTACTACATGGAGGTATGATATGTTTGGGCTAATGCTTGATATAGTGTTGAAGTGATAGAAGGGTGATCTCTAAGCTCAAAGTGAAAGGATGAACCCTCCATTAGTTTCTCAGTTCAAATGTTGAAGGACAAACTTCTCCTCTCAAACCCTAATGTAGAAATGTGTTATTTTTGAAGATGTATGGGCTGCAAAGAGTAGGAAAAATATGGCACCAATTACTAATGATGAATGGAAACTTAGAATAAACTTCCAAGAGTAGGCACTTGAATTCCCCCGTGGGTAAGGGTGGGATTCCTGCCCGGGAACACCTTGTGCTAAATAGCACTGTAGACTTAGCTAAATAACATAAGTGTGCATAGAAATTTCAAATGAAAAATATAGATCTAAATATATCTCAAATCAATAATACAAATCATGCCTCCAATGTAGCCTTCATATTCATTATATAGATTTTGTGCCTTCTCATGCCTTGGCCCACCTCATAACTGCGTAGCACATGTGGACATAGGTCTCCATGTTGAATACGTTGTCTCTCCATTATCTCCATGATATCTGAATTTAATGTTCACCCTCTCCATCATGTGTGCACTAATGCACCACTTGCTCAATCATCTCATCATTTATTTCTCTATGATCTTACTTTGATTCCTCCTAGATCTTATTTGACTCCATTTCTCCATGTTCTTCTTATTAATGATGTTTGATCCCCACTCTTTGATTCGATCATAAGCTTCTCCTCTATTCTATGATGTAGATTTATGAGCTAATTAACCATGCTCACACTCTTAGGAGTGGATTTACTCATCTTAAAGGGTTATGGGTCCCTCCACCCATTTATTTACTTAGTTAAGAAAAATGACTAAGAACTCTAATATTCCAATAAACAGATGTAAATTTTGGAATATTACAGTCCTCCCTGCCAAAATGTTTCTTGTCCCCAAGCAACTACAAAATTAGATTCTCCAGCCATCTATCTCCTTCCAAATGGTATCCTCACAAGGAAGGCCTTCTCATTTTCTGCAATATGTTATGTATGCCCATCTCCAAAGTTGTCTCTCTAGGATGCCTTGAGTGACCACCAACTATGTAGTTAGATGCCCCTCATCTTCAATGAATTTCCAAGTGACAATCACATGTTTTCCAACATCGTCATCAATACATGAGATACATGAAATGAAGTGGTTCTTCCCACAAAAGGAATGTCCCAATTCACAAAATAGTCCTCCACCCCATGCTTCATGTAGTAGAATATGTCTCTCCATGCCTTCATCTTTAGCCCTTTTGGCCTTGTCCGATCCAAGCATCATCACAACATTGTGCAAAGTAAGAAGTAGATAAATATGGGTAGACATGAAATATGTCAAACCATATTCTCCTAATTGGTGCCATTGCAGCAAATCTCCTTGTTTCCACACCATACCATCACTATACCAAGTGGGTTGGCCATATTCTCTCAAGAGAATCCAGTGTAGCAAAGTATCCTATTGCCCCACCACATCATCATCATACCAAGTATGGTGTCCATACTCTCCCAATAAGAGCCATCACTGGAATTCCTCTTGCTTCCATCCTCCATCATTACCATGCAATGTAGGGGACTATGTCAGGCCAAACTCTCCCAAGAATAACCATAGCAACAAGATCTCTTGTTGCTTCTTCACATTATCATGTGAATCATGGAGAAATAAAAACATACTAATTAACATGTGGAATGTCATATCAGCCTAATATAAACAAACTCCATTATCACACATCATGAGAGTGTTATGCCATATTCCAAACAATACAAAACACATAAACATGGGAGATGTCATGTGATGGCCCAACTCTCTTAACAACAACAAAAATAAGCATGCCTTCTTTTGCTACATTCAGCCATTGATATCTAAGTCATGGGTCAAAGAAATAAGAGCTATCGGGTAGTAACCATACTAACCCAAGAGTAGGAAGCATAGCCATGCCTCCTTCTTCATTAAATCAATGTTATACAAGGCATGGATCATTGGAATGTGTGTTGTTGGGAAGTAACCATACTCACACAAGAGAAACAAGCACAACCAAGCTTCTTGCTAGCCTGTATCATAGCTTTTCAAGTGGGTTTGCAACCTCTTTCTCTACATCAACAACCATTCATCCCAATGTGGGTGATGGATCTCATTTTTCATAAAAATTTTACCCTCCCATTGTAGGACACCAAAATCCTCAAACTGTTGAAGATCTTTGCACTCCATGATATGTTGAATTACACTTCCCATGAGATCCTCTCATCATTGGCCCTCCAAAACCCATATGGTTCTGACTATGTTGTAGGTAGAAGTTTCTCTTTGAGATGTGAGATGCTCATTGAAAATTGTCATCTCGAAAAGGAAAAATATTCCCCATCTCAAGATGTCTACCATCTATCATCTGACTCTGCAATGCTTCATGAGTGAATTTTCCATTGGAATGCTCCAAAAATGAATGGATCATCTTCTCATCACTGCTTCTCATTAACAATGTTGTATTTTTTGTCTCGACGCAAGGCACAATGATGAATTCATAGCCAAGAATTGTAGATGGGATCATACTCATCCCATCTTCTAAAACTCCACAATTCAACTCAAAGGGTTGAGTGTAGCTAAACAATGACAAACTGGGATACCTCTTCATATTTTCCTTGATCATATCAGGGATCCTTCGCGCAGTGATAGGTTTCCGCTTCAAATCAGCATGTGGCTCTAATCCTTGGTTATGCAATGGCCCTAATGGCATGTCCCCACAAGATTAAATATGAGGTATTGAAACAATATGGGATGGAAATGATTGCAAACCTTGGACCAACTGATTTTTGGGAACATCTTGCAAGACCACAAGAGTTCCTTCACCTGGTGAAATGTTCTCACCAAATGATGGTAAGAGTGATGGTTGATCTTGTATCAATGTACCAACGTTGGAATCTTCCTCCTCTTCCTCATGCATCTCCTAAATCATGCATGGGACTCTATATGTCAAGAGCTCAAGACTACCTTGCAAAGATGCAAGTGCCTCTACTCCTGATACAAGTACTTCTGGAGCTGGTGGTGAAATAAGTGACTCCTTGTCCAGAGTGACAAGAATGACATTCTCCCTCGTCTTCTTAGGAAATGTCTCTTTGTGAAATGTCTCTAGTTCTCTTCTATGAAACTCCTTCCTTATCCTTTGACAGAAGTTTGAATACTTAGTCACTTTTGCATGCTCCATGTGACCAAACCACCATTCATTTGCCTCACCTTGAAGGTGAAGAGCTGCAATTTGAACAACCTCTTTCTCAGTCAGAGGATGTAGCCTGAAGAATACATCTAACTCTTTCCTCCAAGCCTTTGCAGTGCTTGAGGAAGATCCATAAAATGTAGGCAAATAATATTTTGTGCCTCTTTCTTCTATTACTGCTATAGGATCTTCGTTCTTCTTCAGTTGGAAAAACTTTTGGAGAGTTAGATTCTCCTTGAATGCTCTAGACCATGATTTTTACTCTTCAAGATATAAACTTAGAGTCTCATGATTTTCAGGCTCCAAATTTCTCCTATCTCCATACCATTCACTTTCCTCTCCCAAGAAAGTAGGCATAGTAGTTCTTTGAGGAGCTTTATGCTTCTCCGGTCTTCTTTGTTGCTGATAAGAAGTACTAGGAACTTCTTCATTCTGAAACCTTCTTGATGTTTCTCTGTGCCTTTCTCTCTTCATTTCATTGATCTCCTTGGAGAGATCCTTCATAGTTATAAAGAGATATGTAGTAAAAATTAATCCCTTCATTATTTACAGATCTCTAGTATTTTCTTTTCTTATGTTGTCAAGAATATCCACAATCTGAGCCAAAGATCATGCTTTGATACCATTGTAATATCCCAAAAGGGAGAATGCAGTAATACAAAAACACAATATTTGAAACAAATAAATATGTACACATAATATTATGAACAACACAAAAATATCCTGGATAGGTGAGCCATTTTATTATGTGGAGATGGATGATAAGTAAAAAAATGCATAAGATAGAAGCACTCAAGCCAAGAAAGTGGCCTAGAATGACCCTGAAATCATGCCAAAGAAGGCATTGCATAACTGGAGCTGCTGGAAACTAAATACCGCGTTGTCCCTTCAGCTGATGATGTTTTGACAACTGCTCGTTGAAAGGGAAAGTGTAGATATCTAGCGCTCTGGAGCTCTGATGATGCCAAGATTGCATATCTGGTCACAATGATGGAAACCCAAGGAAACCCAGAAAGGAAATCCAGATCTAATAAGATCAGAAATTCACCCTCCTAGGGTATGATCCCTTGATTACTAGGTTATGCAGATCTGAAGCATAAAATGATTTAAGATGGTTGCAATGTGCTAGAGATCATATCTATGCTTTGAGGGTTGATCCCTCCTTCAGATCTCCAAGCTAGAAGCTTGAGATCTAGCTTCATCTTCCTCCTCTCAAGATGACAACTACTGAATACATGAAAGCTGGAAAAACTATGATTTCTGGGGGGGAGAGGCTGATGCTTGCTGTAAAATATGTTTGATCATCTCAAGAATGATGGAAATGATAAGTAAAAAAGTGAGGGGAAGATCGCTCACAGTATTTCCAGCTGAAGTACTGGAAAATTCCCTCCTCCTTTGGATCTACAAGACTGGATTGCGCAATCCTTGATGGGACTACTACTGCATGGAGGTGTGATATGTTTGGCCTGATGCCTAATATAGATCTGAAGTGCTGGAAGGCTGATCTTGAAGCTCAAAGTGAAAGGATGAACCCTCCACTGGTTCCTCAGTTGAAATATTGAAGGACAAACTCCTCCTCTCAAACCCTAGTGCATAAATTTGATATTTCTGATGATGTATGGGATGGAGAGAGTAGGAACAATATGGAACCAATGCCTGATGATTAATGAAAACTCAAAATATCCCTCCTAGAGTAGGCACTCAAAGTCCCCCATGGGTAAGGGTGGGATTCCTTCTCGGGAACACCGTGTTCTAAACAACACTGCAGACTTAGCTAAACAGCATAAGCATGCATAGAAATGCAAAATGAAAAATCTAGATCTGAACATATATCAAATCAATAATACAACATTTGCCTCCAATTTTTCCTTCATCTTCATTATATATATTGTGAGCTTTCTCATTCCTTGGCCCACCTCATAACTGCGCTACACATGCGGACATAGGTCTCCCTGCTAACTGCGCTGTCTCTCCATGATCTCCATGATCTATGCATTTAGTGTTCACCCTCTCCATCATGTATGCACTAATGCACCACTTCATCCATCATCTCATCATTTATTGCTCTATGATCTTACTTTGATTCTTCCTATATCTTATTTGACTCTTTCATCTCTCCATGTTCTTCTTATTAATGATGTTTGATCCCCACTATTTGATTCATTAATAAGCTTCTCCACTATTCCATGTAGATTTATGAGCTAATTAACCACTTTCACACTCTTAGGAGTGGATTTATTCATCTTAAGGGGTTATGGGTCCCTCCACCGATTTATTTACTTTGTTAATAAAAATGAGTAATAACTCTAAGATTCCAATAAATAGATGTAAAATTTGGAATATTACAGATAAGATGCATGTAACATAAATTTTTGAGATGATCACAATCATCATGGACTTGTTATAAAAAATTATCTTGTGTCATAGATGGATCGTTCCCCCACCCACTATTTTGGATTTACTGATGGAGCGTCTTGATGGTGACAAAATCTAGCAAAAGCCACCTGGGCCATATACTCTCCTGGTCGTTCACCTTTCCTCACCAATGGAGTATGTATTGGATTAGCTACCAACAATTAAGTGATGCCTCCAACTAGGGCATTCACCATCTACATGTCTTTCCTGATTCACGGCTAGTGGTATCACAGTTAAACCAAGATTTTGAAGTATGGGATTCATACCTATTTAGGAAATACTTCCATGCACAACGATTGAGTATTAATTTTGATCACATTACATTTACACATATACCAATAAATCAAAACCAGATATCCAATTGCATAGAAACCATATCCTAGACTGGAATGCATCTCGTATAAACCATCATCCATAAAAAACAAGGACATAAATCTTAAATATCCATCATAGGAACATAACATCCATCATAAACATATATAAACATAAACCAAATAATAAATATAGACAAATCATAAGAGCCACAAAAATATACATCTTGCATGTATACATCAAAAAATATATGAGTCTCAGTATACAAAATAGGTCCCTCACCATCATTTCAATCAAACTATATACATGTCATCAAAATAGGGAAGAATACTCATAATGGGTCCTTTCCCTAACCATAAAAACATCTCTAGGGATGAGCCCCTCTTGGTGAGTCCTCTGGACTCACAGAAGCACCTGGTGCTAGTATAGGTGCAACATCCATAACTGCAAGTGCCTCCCTGCGTAAAGTTGAGCGATGCACCCTCTCTTGGCCATCACTGTCTCTAGCTAGACATCATCTAGGTCATCAAAAACCCCCTGGTCGCCATGCCTTGAGTCAAACTTTCTAACTAACTATTTCTTGGCATGAAATCATGCTTTTTCATGTATTTCTCATTTTTTATGTATCAGGGTCCATAGAAAGTATGAAACATGGGTACTCCTTGGATGAGGAATTAAATTTTGCATCCAACGAATACTCCGACTCGAAATTTAAGTAAAACCCTAGGGAGATAAGTTGAAAAAGTAGTTTTATTAATTTATTATTTTTTAATATTTTTACATTTTACTCCAAAAATGGTGAATCATCCCCCATGGTTGACATAATCAACTTGAATCCTATTGGTTCTTATAAAGTTTATTTTGGTGGTACATTTTTCTTAGGAGGCCCATTTTAGACCTCAAAAATTTCCATAATGACCCTCTCATGAGGGACCTGTTGCACCACCCTGTCCCCCAACCGGGGCTTGACTAGCCCCAAACGGGACCCTCCTCAGAGGTTGGTGACCCACAAAAATAGTGGTAGGACACCATGCCGAACTTACATATGCAATAGAAACCAAAAATAATATCAGTGTCACCATCAAAGACATATAGATCTATATATAATAAAAATCCTCAAAATGCAGAAAAGCATCAAAAGTCATACCTACTGGACCCCAAGCATAACTTGCATGAAGACCCATATCTGGGTCCCCTGGAACTCCATCCTTTAGTATGGGTAGTCAAGAAACATCAACGGGTTCTAATCGAACCACGCCTCAACTGTTGCATCCCAGTAGTGACCCGCCTCTCCTCCTCCTCCACCACGGGGCATCACAGGCGCCCACCGACGCATCCTAAGATCCCTTGGAGGACCCAGGGGTACTAACATAAAAGTTCAAAGCATCACAACCCTCTCATACATGATGCTTTAGAGGATACTTGCATAAGCGAAGGCCTTAATGGCCCCCCTCTATGTTAGGTCCCCGTAATTTGTCAGATTGGCAAGACCAAATGTAAAAGGGTAACATCAAACCAGTCTTTCGAGTCCTAGGATCTAGCCTTCCTAGACTCAGAGAGGGCTCTCTCTATATTTATATGAAATATGTGAAATTGATTGATTTTAGGGTTTTGATTTTAGGCTAGTTATAAGGATTAGGGTTTGTTTGTTTGGTTGGGTTGCTTGTCAAGAAGAATAAATAGAGTAGGAGAGGTTTGGACCATTGGGATATGGAGTTTGCAAAAGGTCTTGAAAGGTACAACAATAGGTCCAAGATGCTTTGGAGGGCAAGTATAACAAAACTAAACGTATCTTCAAGGCTTAGGTGAGTGAAGTGGACATTAAATTGTGAACAAAATAGGTGAAAAGGGAAGTTAAGAATCCTTTGACAAATACTAAAACAAGAAGGGCCTTTAAGCTCATTATGCATAAATAAAAAACCAAAGATAGGGCATACCAATAATTTCTTTGACCAAACCTAACAAGTAAACATCAAGGAAACAATCCAACAAACCCTAGAGAGTAATAAAAATATAAAGTCTCTAGTGATTTCACCTTCAGGAAAAGAAAACATTTAAGATAACAAGTAGTAATGATCAAAGAGTAGGGAAATCCTAAATTCCTTAATCAAACTACAAAGAACTTCAAAGCAACCATTCAAGACGGACAGAAGGGCAGGGACAACCATAAACCTCTTCAGTCAAACCCTAATTATAAATACTTTAAAGAATACCAATTGATTGAAGAAAGAGTACCCATGTTTCATAGAAAGTATGAAACATGGGTACTCCTTGGATGAGGAATTAAATTTTGCATCCAACGAATACTCCGAGTCGAAATTTAAGTAAAACCTTAGGGAGATAAGTTGAAAAAGTAGTTTTATTAATTTATTATTTTTTAATATTTTTACATTTTACTCCAAAAATGGTGAATCATCCCCCATGGTTGACATAATCAACTTGAATCCTATTGGTTCTTATAAATTTTATTTTGGTGGTACATTTTTCTTAAGAGGCCCATTTTAGACCTCAAAAATTCCCATAATGACCCTCTCATGAGGGACCTGTTGCACCACCCTGCCCCCCAACCGGGGCTTGACCAGCCCCAAGCGGGATCCTCCTCAGAGGCTGGTGACCCACAAAACCAGTGGTAGGACACCAAGCCGAACTTACATATGCAATAGAAACCAAAAATAATATCAGCATCACCATCAAAGACATATAGATCTATATATAATAAAAATCCTCAAAATGCAGAAAAGCATCAAAAGTCATACCTACCGGACCCCAAGCATAACTTGCATGAAGACCCATATCTGGGTCCCCTGGAACTCCATCCTTTAGTACGGGTAGTGAAGAAACATCAACGGGTTCTAATTTAACCACGCCTCAACTGTTGCATCCCAGAAGTGACCCGCCTCTCCTCCTCCTCCACCACGGGGCATCACAGGCGCCCACCGACGCATCCTAAGATCTCTTGGAGGACCCAGGGGCACTACCATAAAAGGTCAAAGCATCACAACCCTCTCATACATGATGCTTTAGAGGATACTTGCATAAGCGAAGGCCTTAATGGCCCCCCTCTATGTTAGGTCCCCATAATTTGTCAGATTGGCAAGACCAAATGTAAAAGGGTAACATCAAACCAGTCTTTCGAGTCCTAGGATCTAGCCTTCCTAGACTTAGAGAGGGCTCTCTCTATATTTATATGAAATATGTGAAATTGATTGATTTTAGGGTTTTGATTTTAGGCTAGTTATAAGGATTGGGGTTTGTTTGTTTGGTTGGGTTGCTTGTCAAGAAGAATAAATAGAGTAGGAGAGGTTTGGACCATTAGGATATGGACTTTGCAAAAGGTCTTGAAAGGTACAACAATAGGTCCAGGATGCTTCGGAGGGCAAGTATAACAAAACTAAACGTATCTTCAAGGCTTAGGTGAGTGAAGTGGACATTAAATTGTGAACAAAATAGGTGCAAAGGGAAGTTAAGAATCCTTTGACAAATACTAAAACAAGAAGGGCCTTTAAGCTCATTATGCATAAAGAAAAAACCAAAGATAGGGCATACCAATAACTTCTTTGACCAAACCTAACAAGTAAACATCAAGGCAACAATCCAACAAACCCTAGAGAGTAATAAACTTATAAAGTCTTTAGTGATTTCACCTTCAAGCAAAGAAAACATTTAAGATAACAAGTAGTAATGATCAAAGAGTAGGGAAATCCTAAATTCCTTAATCAAACTAGAAAGAACTTCAAAGCAACCATTCAAGACAGACACAAGGGCAGGGACAGCCATAAACCTCTTCAGTCAAACCCTAATTATTAATACTTTGAAGAAAAGACCTCAAAAACAATGTTTAAGTGATTCCAAAGGGCAGGGCTAACCATAAAAGACTTTGGCACTGACTCCATTAAATCATTCTTAAGATAAACAATCTGAGTGGGATTAGAGAGCAACTAAGAATTCTCTAAACTGACCTAGTAGAGGAAACATGAAAGCAAGAGAAGCAGACAGACTTAATGTGATTTTGACAACATACCTTAAGCTAAAATTTCTGTTCTAATGCAAGAGAAAGATGACACAATATGTATAACATAAGAAAATGAGAACAAAAAGAGAAAGACATCACCATTAGCCATGTTCATGAATCCTCATTGATATTCAATTCAAAACCTTCACAATGCTCCAAAACCAAAACCTCCTTACAACTCAGAGCCTATGCTCAGTTCAACAACTAACCAACATGAAAAATGAGGCCCTCATGCAGTATTTAACTTTCAAAGGAGAGTCAAAACCCTAGCTAGGGTTTTGGAGGCCATTAATTTCTCATAAATATCAATTTTTTCCAAAGAAACCATGCAAGGCCCAAGGCACAAAATATCCTAACATAATAAATGCAAAATATCTTCAAACATAAATTTTGACCTAACTAGGGGTGATTTGCCTCAAAATTCCTCGAAAATATATTTTTCCATAAATTTGTGTCTTTTGTTGACATTGTAGGCAAGGGTGCAGCGCCAAGGCCAAGGGTGCAACACCTGCACCAGAAAAATAGGCCGTCTTGCAGCTGAGGTTTGAAGGCCTTCCCAGTGTCCAAATCAGCTCCACGTAGCTCATTGGAAATATTGTGAAGTATAATTTACAAAAATTGTTTTGTTTTTTAATTTTGTGTCCATTTTCTGGCCCCAAAAATAAATCTCCCAAGAATTCTCACGGCACAACGCCAACTCTGAAAATAAGGCAGAAAGGTGGTTTTTTGGGTGTTTTTTTGCACTTTTGGAGGACCAAATCTACTCCAAATGATCTAAGATTTTGTGTGCATGATTCCCTTAGACTGATGAATTTGAAAATGTAAAACACTCCTCAAAAGAGTGCTCCAAAAAAGAGAGCAGCGCCAGTGGCGCTGCGCCCTTGGCCCTCTAAAATAGTCAAAATTCCAAAATCTTCAAAATTCTACCAAAATGTGGATTTACCTTGCTCATTAGGTTTGGGATGTTTGTAGGGATAGACCAGCCAGGTTACCAAGTTTTTATTTCCCTCTTGCCTCATTGGTTCCACCATATTCTTCATAGGCCTCTTTATCATGCTTAATGCTTTCTTCACGGCTCTTTGACCTACTACTATCTTCACTCTTTGTAACACTGCTCTTACTGCTCTTATGTTTGCCATAATCACTACCCACATCATCACTTATTTCTTCTTCATTTACATTAGCCTCATTGCCATTTGATTTTTCCTAGATCCTTTTGAGTTTGTGCCTTCAAACTTGATTTACCTTTACTGTTTGCCTTACTACTATATGTACTACCCTCGTCACCTTTCTCATGTCTCTTTGACCTACTGCCATGTTATTTACTGCTTTTTTACCCAATGCCATCATTATCAATGATATGTTATTTACTGTTTTTAGGTTCATTTGCATCTTCTCCACTACTTGATTTCCTATTGTTGCCTTCTTCATTGGCATTTGATTCATTTCTCTCTTTGACTGACATATGCCCTACTGATAGATTTCTCACTGCTATCTTCATCACCATCATCATTTCTGCTTTCATGGATGCTCTCATCACTATTTGCCTCACTCCTCTGAGCTTTACTATGTTATTCACTTACATGTTCTTCGTTGCCTTCATCTGATCCACTTATTTGTGCCTCATCACTACTTGGCTCATTTCCTTCCTCTTCATTGCTTGATTCATTATTTCCCTTTCCCTCATTTTCATTTGATTTCTCATTGTCATTTCCCTCATTTTCTGATGCATTATGAGAGGGTGATGAAGGAGGCTTGTCCTGAGGTGGAGGAATATGTGTGGAGGGTGAGGTGGATGAGTCATGAGGGAATGTGAATGGATGGAAAAAAACATGATTAGCAGGAGGTGATGAAGGAGTAGGGATAGGAGGCTGAGAAGATGAGGGTATATGTATATTAGGCATGAGTGAGAGGCAAAACCCAATGAAAACCTCATCTGCTATGTCAAACTCTATTTTTCCAACCTTAGACTAATGAAAATTTGAGATGAAGGAGGGCATGTAATGTCAATTTTTTTGCAATGTAAGGGGCTAAGTGTATGAGTATTATGAGGAATAGGTGTAGGCATAGCTTTGGGTGAATGAAAAACCTCCCATAATGTAATACTTCTGTCTATTATTGATTCTCTTTGCAAGAAGATGAAGAAATATTTAAACAGATATTTCTAGTTTCAAACCTTAGGGCTGCTCCTTAGGGGTTCATTCCGTTAATCAAATTATGAAAAAACACTTGGAGAGGAGTTTATGGCCTGCACTTACCTTTGCTAGTGCTTGGAGAAGCCTTGGTGATGATTTGAAGCATACTTGAGTTGATTTGAGTGTTTGTAGGGTGTAGGAGGCCCTCCTGGCCAAGTGTGTTGTGCAGGTCCTAAGCGTGCAGCGCCAAACGCCTTCTTTACTGGGCCTTTTAGTCAAGTCGAGAAAAGGCACAACGCCTTGCCATGCGCGTAGCAACTTACGAAAAAACAAAGGAAAAAATGGCAGGGGTGCAGCGCCCGACTCTAGGCGCGCAGCGCCAAGCCAGGCATGCAACGCCAGGGAATATTTTTCAAGTTTTCCTTGAAAACTCAGGTTTTCATATCTCCTTGAAACTTCTGATTCTATGCAAGTGACCAATGATTCTCATGAAGTGTGAAATGAGTTTTAATGGGCCCATGAATTCAACTTATCTTTGCAACCCACTTTCTAAGGTTTTCAATCCTTTTACCTTTTCTCACTAACATTTTGTACATTGTTTACATGCAGGTGATTGAAAATGATGAGCTTGACCCTGCTTTTACTACTTGAAGCATGACAGGTTGACCTTGGAAACTTTAGGATGTTTTCATAGTAGCAGCCTCTTCAAAGACCTCCCTTGTTTTTCATTACAATACTCAATTGATCTTTTCTCCTTGGCTGATAGTTTGCTGGAGTTATGATATTTATTTTCCTTTTGATTTTAAGGTTTTTAACTATTCATCTCGACATAGTAGCAGCCTTAAAATCCTTTTTTACTTCTACTTTGGAGCTCAACACATCTCTTTTTCTCATTTAGTTAGGGCAAGCTCATTAAAATCCTTTGAGAGGTTTTCTTATAGTAGTACTTTCAAAACCTTCTTATGTCTGTACCATGGAGTTTCAAACCATGTTTTTTTTATCTCTTTTGACACTTTTGTTTAGTTCACCTCACCTTTCTCCCTATTTCATCAATAATCACTGATAAAATTTTCTTCATGTTTTTTTTTTGTGTGCCTCCTCTAGGTCACTCTACAATTGATCACTGTTTGGCACTCTACTTGGAATATCAAGCTTAAAAACCCTAATTCTTCTTAAGACCAAGAATTTCCTGCCTTCCTTGCTGCAAGATGTCTTTATTCAGGAGAAAACCTCCTAAGGTAGTCTTCTTTGGAAACTTTTTTAGATCTTTTCTTGAATAACCATGTCTCAACATTTCAAAACCTCTGAACCAGATTCTAAAAATACAAACAGTGTCTGAAACAACAATGATGACCTTGGAACATATGAAACCCTTATCGACCTAGTGGAAGGACTCTTTGACCTGGTCTTTGACTAAAACTTGGTTTGGAGTCTTCAAGTGTAAAAACAGAGTATTGACAAAGTGATGCATTGAAGATCCAAAATCCAGTGTACTTGATTTAACTAAAGAGCCTACATATATAGTTTTGAGACCATCAATGCTTGAGGAACCTAGTGAACATGTGAAGGAATAGGCTTATAGGTAACCCTAGATGGAAAGTGGAGTCATGGGTAAGGGAAAAATAGAGTAATGAGGTTATAGGTAGGAAAAAGGATGGAGATGAGTGGCACAAGCCCATAAGGAGTCCTTTAGGAGTTGTAGGGTGACCATGGAATGGAAAAATGGTAGAATAGTGAAATATTTTCTATATGGATAATGAAGGCAGTGAAATTTCTAAAACTCACAATATTCAGGGAATTTTGTTTTTATAAATATAGAAGCAATATTTAGTCATACACAGATAGTAAAAATTATTGATGACCAATAGTGGCTGCACTTGGGGAGGGCAGCTCCTTTTCAGTGGGTGCCTAGGACCTCAGAGTTCAGATCTCTGAGTTTTGAAGACCAGTTTCTTACTTGTACTTGGCAGATCCCTTTTTCTTCATTTGTTGGTGCTCTTGAAGTGATGATCTCATAAAATCTTAAAAAAAGACATGATTTCTTCAATCTCAGTTCTACCTAGCCATCTTATTTTGCCTAACATTTTTTCTTCATTTGGGTGCACTTGGTCTGGCAAACTCCTGACATTATTTTCTTTTGAAAGCATAAAAAAATATCTACTTGTACCCATATCACTTCCAAGAGTTCAGATTAGGCAAATGAACTCTCATATTCTCTACCTAGTCTACTCATATGTCAAGATTAAGCTGTTTGACAGGCTTTATTTTTTATCCTCCTAACATGAAATTTAAAATATGACCAAACCAGGATTAATAAATCTGATTTTCCATGGGCTATGGAATTTGGACAAGATGCACACAGACTCTATTTTTGTAAAATAAAAAACTAGAAAACATGAGGTCTGTGATTCAGAATTGGTTATGCATCCCTCTCATTTTCTTTGGTTCAGATTTATGCTTTGGGAACCAACATATTTTTCTAATCTAATATACCAACAAGTCAAGCTTAAATGATTTGACAAGTCTTCTTTCACTAACCTATCAACAGAAATTTAAAACATGTTCAATCATGATTAGGCTAAATGATTGAAAAAGCCTTTCTCTTTCGAGTAGTGGAATTTAAGCTAGGCTAACTTTCATAAGTACTATTTTTGGTATGGGGTTGGTGTATGGTTTTGGTACGTGGGAACACATTTAAGAAGACAAACTTCTAATAGGACTGTCTTAGTCCAGATGTCCATTTCCTTGTTATGCAACCACTTCAAGAGTCCTAATGTGATTCCGATAAGGAAAGACAATGTTCCTGAAATTGTTGCAAGTCTTGTTATTTACATTTGTTATATAAACACTTGGGAAACCGAGAGCTAGGCTAGATTTCATTCCAGATTTTGCTTAGATTTTGTGCTACATTTCTGAAGACGCAGAGTGCTCTGTTCAAGTTATTTCACTTTTAATGAAGCAGACAGTGTTGTTTTAAAAGCGTTGATTTGATTTGGAGTTAGATTCCGTCAGGTGGTAGAGGGCCCCTGCCTCTTGCACGGATTTATTTGCGTAATTTAGATAAGTATTCTAGCTGCCTTTACGTTTTTGAATTTGAATTAGTAGTTGTTTTCATTAGCTATTGTGGTTATACTCATTCTAAAAACTCTTCCAAAAGAAGAAGCTCTTCCAAAAGATTATAATGATGAATGGGAAATGGCTATAGTATTGTAGGGTTTAATTGTAGTCTCTTTTATTCACCATCACAGTTATACTTATGATAAGCACTCTTCCACAAGAAGAAACTCTTCCAAGAAGTCTTTATACCGTCTTAAGCATGATTGTGATCTTGAACGTTTTAGTTGTGTGTTTTCACTAAGTACCATAGTTGTTCTTGCTCTTAAACGCTTGTCAAAAATATCATAATGATGGGTAGGAGATGGCTATGATATCTTAGTTTTTCATTGCTTTCAGTCTTTATGTTTGCATTTGCACTCAATTACACAGTCAGGATTGTTCTAGAAACCCTTCCAAAATAAATAACTCTTCCAAAATACCAATCATGATAGACAAACAGACTGTATTATTCCATAGAATAATGCATGATAGCTTAGTTAGGATGCTCCGGAGTTGAATTGCACTTAACTCATGTTCAGTTGTTTTGCTTTAAGTTTGATAATGACTTGTAGTTTAACACTATTTTAGGCTAGTGACATTTTAGGTTTGGTTGTAGTTCAACTCATTGCATTTGCACTCCATATTCAGTTGTCATTCACTGCATACTAGATTACTTCAGTTGTTAAATTTAACAAAACAGCCTTCATTATTCACAAATATCTTCTTGTTCTAAAATCCATAATTGATTCATAACCATATGAACAGAAGACCATATCATTTTAAGGCCTGAAGTACTTCTGCAACTTCCTTATCATCTTACAAACAAACATTTTCCTCAATAGACTATTTCAAAAATCTATAACCTTTGAGTGAAGTGTAGTGCTATAAAACTGAGTTGCAGAATAGAGTTAGGAATTATATTTAGAGTAGAAGATCTTATGATGGTATCAATGTTTTACTCCAAACGTACTTCAACAAATCTCTAATCAAGGATAAAATGTTGCATCATTATAAGTTAGTTGTTTAAATTGTTTAGTTAGGAAGATTTGCATACTTAGTGACCATGTTTCAAGCTCTCTCTCAAATGCCTTTGATGAAAGAATTTGACAAGTTTAGTTTGTGTTTTGAATCATTTGCTTAAAATTCATTATCAAGCTTTGCTTTTGCTTATTCATAAGTTTAGATTTAATTCTATTTTTAGTATTGCATTTTCATTTACCATTTGACATCAACCAATTAGGTTTCACCTTGTTTTTAATCATTAGCTTCCTTCCATTAGCTTTCTAGTCATTTTCCTTGTGAACATAAAACCACCAAAAGATCAAAAACATCAGAAATCATCACAAAAGACCAAAAACATCATAAAATACTACACACAACGCATTAAGAAACAAACACCTAGGTACATACAATACACTTCACTTCAGCAGTTTACCAACCCTGGTTGACAATTAAATGAGCTCAATTTAGGAGACTAGATTGAGACCAAACATTTTGGCGCCGTTGCCGGGGAAGTGAAAACTAGGTAACCTTTGTTTCTTAGCATCCAAAAACAATTATATGCATAGGGAGAGAGATTCAAGGGGAAGATTCATAAGCAGAAGAGGCAGAAGTTTGATTTCTAGAACACCACTTGTTTCACCTAGATCCAGAGCTAGTACACCTTTAACTCAAACCCATATGAAATCCTCTCTTGATTCTGGACTTTTAGAAGATCTAAGGTCAACTATCCCATTAGAGAAACCTTCCACTTCATCCACTGAACCTACCATAGAAGAAGATCTAAAAACTCTTGTTAGGGACACAAACCTTTCCACTTCCACAAGAGAGTCAACCATGGCAGAAGAAGGAGGAGGAGGAGTTTTTAATGGAGAACACACACTATTTGGAGGTAGAGGTAGAGGTAGAGGAGAAGGAGGTAGAGGAGAAGGAGGTAGAGGTGCAGATGGAGGAAGAGGTAGAATAGGAAGCTCTTTTGGGTTCCCTATAATTGATGAAGAAACCAATACAACCATGAAAAATATTTCACCTTCTGTCCTTCCAAACTTCTATGGACTTAAAACTGAAGATCCTGAAACCTTCTTATTCGAATTTGAAGTGCTTTGTAGAACTTATGACTACTTACAAGATGCTCAAAAACTGAAATTATTTCCTTCAACTTTGAAGGGAGCAGCATTGAAGTGGTTTATGAGTCTAATCAGTAGTTCTATTAGAACATGGGAAGACATGAAACAAGTATTTCTAGAGAGATATTTGGATTATTGTATGCTGGTTAATCATAAGGAAGAAGTGTTCAAGATGTTACAAAAAGAAGATGAAAATTTGGAAGATTTATTGGAGAGATTTAATTACAACATAAAAAGGGCAAAAATGGAAAACCTAGATCAAGACACCTTAAAAGCTCTTTTGTTGAAAACAATTAGGGATGAATGGTTGGATATCCTTAACATGATGGGAAAAGGGGATATATCACAGCTCACATTACCTGAAATATCCGAGTTATGTATCAACCTTTCAAGAGGGAAATCTAAAACTGTCAAAGGTCCAAGAGATCCTGCTCTTGCAAGGGCAAGTAAGTCTGCTTCTGGGACAGTAAGTAGATCAGAAATAGGACACATGCTTGATGATTTTAAATCCGACATCTTAGGGAGTCTTAGTGAACAAATAGACACCCTTAAGATACAAAACAAGCAGAAGGCTGAATCTGATGCCTTGGCAATCTTTTGTCCCAAATGTAGAAAGAAACATGCCTTGAGAGAGTGTCCTTTGGATGTAAAAGTTGTAGAAACTTGTGTCATTTGTTCTGAGAAACATGAGACCAAGAATTGTCCTTCTCTTCCTGGTCTCAAGGCTGTCTTTCAGGAGGAAACTCCTACAGATTCCATAGAGTCTCTCAATTTTGTATCTAGAAGACCTTGGCAGGGACCTCAGACACAAGGATTCCATGATCAAATGTATAATCAACCTCCACCTTGGAATCCTTGGCAGCAACCTTGGCCCCAATTTCAAAATCAATCTCAGTCCTGGGCACAAGGAACACAAAGTCCCTATGGAAGATACTCTCCATACTATCAATATCCACCATCCTATCCACCATACCCACATTTTTATCCTCAAAACCCTCAACAAAATTTTCCTCAAAATCTTCAACAAAATTTTCAACAAAATCCTCAACAACATCATCAAAACCAACCACATCAAAATCAACCACTTTCATTACCATTCCCTCAAAAATCAAATCAATTGCCCGCTCAACCCATACCAAACCCCAATAATAAGAACCCTCAGAATACATACATGATAGAAGGTCAACAATTTCCAACTTATTTAATTACTCCTCTAGACCTTAGTGATGTTCAACTTAGGTCTGGAAGGATACTTGAGAAGAGGAAACCTTCTGTGATCATACAAGAACAAGATAATTATGAGGAAGACTCCCTACGGGTTAATAAAAGTCTTGAGGAAGAAACATCCTTTCAAGGCCAAAACATTGAAAAACTGAAACAAAAAGATCCAATAAGCCCAACTCCAGTATTAGAGCAACTATCCACATCTACTTCTATACCTCCCTTTCCGGAAAGATTACAAATTGACAAAGGTGTAGAAAAACAAGTAATGGTGCCTAATTATGATTTCTTGGATGAATTGAGAAATGTTTGCATTAAAATTCCATTATTGCAAGCCATCAAGGAAATCCCAATTTTAGCCAAAACAATAAAGGAGTTGAGTATGAAGACAACAAAGAAAAGAATAAGAGAAACCAAGAAAATTCAACCGGTAGGACAAATAGCAGACATTATGATGGGTAAGATTACTATTCCAAAGTACCTTGACCCAGGAAATCCAGTTGTCAAAATTCACATCAATGGAATTGAAATTCAAAACACACTCATTGACTTAGGAGCAGCAATAAATATCATGAGTAGACAAATCATGGACAAACTCAAACTTCCTAATCTTCTCTTTACACCCACACTATTACAATTAGCAGATAGATCTGTGATCAGACCAGATGGGGTAATAGAAGACATTCCAGTGTCCCTAGACTCTTGGGAGTACCCTGTGGATTTCATGATCCTAACTCCCAAGAATAATTTAGGAGGCCATCCTGTTATACTAGGAAGACCTTGGTTGGCTACAGCTGATGCTTTTATTAGTTGTAGGTCCGGTGATATGTATATTTCTGATGGTAGTTCAACCAAGAAATTCACTTTATATCCTCCAGCTAGGACAATTACAGATCTAGATGACACTCAATGGATAGAGGATGAAGAATATTTACAACCACTCTTCACAATTTTAGAAATTAGTGAAGATAATCGAATTCTGAATACTCTAGAAAACTTTGAATATTCTCCAGAACACAAACATGAATCATTTCAGGAGGGATCCAATATTGAATTTTTGTCATCTAGGCAGATGTCTCTTCATTCTATGGACAAATTTGGCAGCTCTATAAGTGAAATTTTTCCAGGCAAAACTTTGAACATAAATAAGAACCTAGAAAAATCTCAACAAGAAGAGTTAGTCAGAGTATTACAGAGACATTCTTCTGCACATGCATGGGAATACACTGACATGAAAGGGATAAGCCCCAAGACTTGTACTCATCACATCTATATAGAGGCAAATTGCAAACCAATCAGACAACCTCAAAGACGGATGAATCCAAATCTTAGGGAAATTGTTAAAGAGGAATTGCAAAAATTTTTAAATGTTAATTTCATCTATCCTATTTCAGATAGTCAGTGGGTTTCTCCTTTGGTAATTGTGCCAAAGAAAAATGGAAAATGGAGGGTGTGTGTTGACTACCGAGAACTGAATAAAGCTACTCTTAAAGACCATTTTTCCTTACCTTTCATAGATCAAGTATTAGATACATTAGCAGGTAAAAAGTACTTTTCATTCCTGGATGGATTTAGTGGTTACAATCAAATCCAAGTAGCACTTGAATACCAAGATAAAACCACATTTACTTGTCCTTGGGGTACCTATGCCTACCGAGTATTGCCATTTGGGTTATGCAATGCACCTGCAACATTCCAAAGGGAAGTATTAGGAATTTTTTCTGATCTGATACATGACTGTGTAGAGGTGTACATGGACGATTTCACAGTTTATGGGGATACATTTGAAGAGGCTTTAGAAAACTTGGAAAAGGTCTTAAAAATATGTCAAGAAGCAAACCTTTCTCTTAGTCATGAAAAATGTTTTATGATGTTCACTGAAGGTATTGTTTTAGGGCACCACATTTCAAGGGATGGGATTAGAGTTGATGAGGCGAAAGTTGAAGTTATTTCTAACCTATCCATTCCAAGTTGTCAAAGAGATGTTAGAAGTTTTCTAGGATTTACAGGGTATTATCGGAGATTTATAGAAAACTTCACCAAAATAGCATCTCCTCTCTTCAAATTACCCACCAAAGATTGTGAATTTAAGTGGACTTCTGATTGCCAGTTAGCTTTTGAAACCCTGAAAACCAAAATTTCTGAAGCACCTATATTAAGGGGACCTAACTGGAAGTTACCTTTTCATATCTCGACAGATGCTTCCGATACATCTCTAGGAGCAGTATTGGGACAGAAAGATTTAATTCCCTATGCCATCTATTATATCAGTAAAAATTTGACTCCTGCAGAGTTAAACTATACTGTAACTGAAAAAGAGTTTTTAGCTGTTGTTCATGCCATAAACAAATTTAGACACCATATAACAGGCTATGAAACTTTTATTCACACTGATCATTCTGCAATTAGATATTTAATGAACAAATCAATCACTAATGGCAGAGTTATAAGATGGTTGTTACTCTTACAAGAATTCAACATTACTATTCTAGATAGGCCTGGAAAACAAAACACAGTGGCTGATTTCCTATCTAGACTCCAAAATATCAAATATGACACTCCAGTTTAAGATCAATTTCCTGATGAATATCTTTTTGCAATCTCTACTCAAACTCCATGGTTTGCCGATATTGCTAATTATTTAGTTTCAGGAAAATTTCCTTCAATTATGAATGCAAGGGATAAAAGAAAAATCATTTGTGATAGTGCAAAATATTCATGGGTTGCTAATGAGTTGTACAAGACAGGTCCAGATTTGATCATTAGAAGGTGTGTTCGTGAAGATGAGATGCCTGAGATTCTCAAGGCATGTCATGACGAACCTTGTGGCGGACACTTTGCAGATAAGAGGACAGCCTATAAGATCCTTAATCTAGGATATTATTGGCCATCTTTGTTTAAAGATGCTAAAGAGTATGTCAAAAGGTGTGACAGCTGCCAAAGGGTAGGGAAACCTTCTCCTTCAGGTGAGATGCCATTACAACCTCAGGTACATATTGAACCTTTTGAAAAATGGGCTTTGGATTTTGTAGGACCTATTAGTCCTCCATCAAGACAAAAGAGATATATATTAGTTTGCACTGATTATGTTACTAAATGGGTAGAAGCCAAGCCATTACTTGTTGCTAATGAAGCATCCGTAGTTACTTTTCTTTTTGAGGATATTTTTACTCGTTTTGGTGTCCCAAGGGAAATTGTTACAGATCAAGGAGCTCAATTTACATCAAGGCTAGTGGAGCAAATGATGGAGAAGTACAAAATCAGACATAGAAAATCTAATCCTTATCATCCACAAGCAAATGGTCAAGTGGAATCTACTAATAAGATCATTGAAGGAATCCTAACAAAGACTGTTCATTTACATAGAAGAGATTGGGTAGATAGGCTTCCTGAAGCCTTGTGGGCCTATAGAACTACATGGAGAAACACAACAGGCCATACTCCTTATGAGCTTGCTTATGGAAAGCAAGTTTTGTTTCCCATAGAGTTCCAAATTCAAACCTTCAAGATGGCAGTTCAGCTAGGACTTGATTTAACGGAGGCACAAAAGCATAGACTGGAGCAAATTAATGAATTGGATGAGATCAGACAAGATGCAGTTCAGAAAACAAGTCTAGTCCAATAGCAAAGGGCTAGATGGCATGACAAGTACATCAAGGAGAAGAAATTCAAAGAAGGTGACTGGGCTCTCTTGTTTGATTCAAAATTCAAGGATTTTCAAGGTAAATTTCAGACACATTGGCTTGGGCCATATGAAATTGTTGAAATTTTCGATAATGGGGCAGTAAAAATCAGAACTATAGATGAAGAAGAGGTCACTTTTCTTGTGAATGGTCATAGATTGAAGCTGTATCACAAACCACTCTCAAGAGAAGAATTTTTCAAGAAGTTCCAAGAATGCAGTGATGTGAAGTTAATGAAGAAGAATTCTTCTTCTTCATCAACTTGATTAAATTTTCTGAAGTATTTCTTTGAAAAAAAATAAAATAAATAAAGGTATAAACATGAAAACCAATCATTGATTGGCATGTTTATACAGAAAATATAGGGTGAAAATCAGAGTCTCTCTGACACTCTAACTTTTCCCATTTTGTTTTTACAAGCAGCTGTTAAAAAATCATAAGTTCAGATCCATAGTGCTTATGATCCATCTCATTTCATTTCACTTCACTCACCTATCCATCCATACTCCATTTCATTCATTCATTCATATTCTACTTCATTCCATGTTTCATTCATCTCATTCCATACTCCATCCATCTCATTTTCATGTCAAGATTTAAAATCTGATGTCTTGCTGTAAATAAATAAGACATGTCATGGATTGCAGGGCAGTTCTTATGTTCTTTCACTCCATTTCATAAACTGAATCCATTCCATTTCATCATCCACTTCATACATATCATGTCTCATCATCCATATTCATTCATACCATATAAAATTTCACATATATTCCCAAACCACTCCATTCCATGATCAAAATGATCTACAGGTACATTTTGCAGCTTAACAGACATTCTGCAGCTGTTCAGCCTTTCCGTAGCTAGCCAGACATTCCGCAGCTACAAATCCTGAAGGCATTAGTCAGCAGACATTAGAATTACAACAAAATGATCCAGTGTATCCATGAATAAAAAGCATCAAGAAGGATTATGAAGACTCTTCCAAAGGAGAACAAAGAAGACAAAGACTACAAAAATCAAATGAAAAGCAGAGGTAACAAGTTTATATTATAATGGCATTTCATAAAGTTTAGCATAGTTTTAGTTATGAATTGTTCGAAAAGGTCGTTTTAATTATTTTTATTGATCAAGACAAATAAACCCTCCACAGACTTTGGATTAAAATCTCTCATTTCAAATTCCATATCTGACATCATTTAAGCGGTTAAAATGGCCGAGGTGTTTGAATTCTTCACGTCACTTAACCAAATCATTCAATGATGATTCTCTTTTCCGTTGTAAAAATCTTCGGCGTCTTTTCAATCATTAATTCGTTTCCTCCACCTCACTCCATTACCCCATTCCGTGACTACTTCCATCACTCCATTCTGTAGCCGGCACTTCATTCCGCAAACAGAGATATCCTTACCACCGAGAGCAGAGCAAAAGGATAAATGCAGAGGTATAGCAGCGTGAGAATTTGAAGCCATTTGATTCCGTGGGCAGACAAAGTATCACTGTGGGCAGAGATTGAGCATTATCACTATAAACACAGAGGTATAGCAGAGAAGAATTTGAAGTCATTTGTCACTGGGAGACAGAGGTATAGCATTGAAGAATTTGAAGCCATTTGTTACCAAGAGACAGAGATATAGCAGTATGGGAATTTGAAGCTATTTTCCACCGAGAGACAGAGGTATAGTAGTGTGGGAAATTTGAAGCCATTTGTCACTGTCAAACAGAGGCATATCAGTCCAAAGTTCAATTGTCAACAGAGGCATATCAGTCCGAAGTTTTGAAGTTGTTTTCATTGTCAACCAAAGGTATATCAGCTCGAAGTTTGAAGCTGTTGTCACTGTCAATCAGAGGTATGTTATTCCGAAGTTTGAAGCCATTGTCATTAAGAACTTGAAGCCATTTCAATTCGAAGGTGAAAGTTATTGTTTCTGTGGATAGAAGAGTGTTAATCTGAACATTGAAGAAGCAATCATGGGTTTCATTGTAAGAATTGAACCAGTGGGTTCAAAATATTTAGAAGGCTACCCTCAATGCAAAGAAATGTTGCAACAGATGATAGGATGGCTTCAATTTTTGGGGAAATTTAATGGCTTCCACAAAGAAGTCACTAAAACATTTGCAAGATCATTTCAGGCTGATTTAAAAACTTACCACAGGGAGAAGAAAGAATTTTTTTGGGATGGCCTTAAATCTGATATTCAAAAGTTTGTGGCGGAATGTTTGGTTTGCCAGCAGAATAAAGTGGAGACAATTAAGACCCCGGGACTTCTACAACCTTTATCCATTCTAAGTCAACGTTGGGAGGAGATTTCAATGGATTTTATCACAGGTTTACCTAAGTCCGAAGGAAAGAGTGTCATCATGGTGGTAGTTGATAGACTTACCAAGTATGCACACTTTTGTGCATTATCTCATCCATTTAAAGCAAGTACAGTTGCTACTACATTTATGGACACAATTCAAAGGCTACATGGAAGCCCAAGGGTTATTGTGAGCGACAGAGATCCCATTTTTACTGGAAATTTTTGGACGGAGTTATTTTCTTGTTTGGGTACTCAATTAGCTCATAGCTCACCTTATCATCCTCAATCTGATGGTCAAACTGAGATAGTAAATAAATGTTTGGAAGGATATCTTCATTGTTTTGTATATGATAAACAAACACAATGGGTCAAGTGGTTACCTCTCGCTGAATGGTGGTATAACACTTCCTTCCATACTGCAGCAAAAATGACCCCATTTATGGCACTTTATGGATATCATCCATCATCCATCACATCATATTTAAGAGAAAATTCGAAGGTTCAAGCAGTGGAAGATCACATCGAGCATCAGCAAGAAGTTCTCCAACTCTTAAAGGATAACCTGAATTTGGCACAAAATCGAATGAAACAAAAGGCAGATCAACATCGCAGTGAGAGAAGTTTTGATGTAGGAGATTGGGTATTTTTACGGCTACAACCATACAAACAAATGTCCCTCAAGCAAGCAAAGAAGGATAATAAATTATCGCCAAAGTACTATGGTCCTTACAAGGTGTTGCAAAAGATTGGTACTATGGCATACAAATTGGAGCTTCCTGCTTCTTCGCGAGTACATCCAGTTTTCCATGTTTCATGCTTAAAGAAGGTTATAGGCGAAAATATTCCGGTTCAAACAATATTGCCAGAAATTTATGAGGAAGGAAAAGTCATATTGGAACCTGAAGCAGTCATGGAAACAAGAACTCGACAGCTACGGAATCGATCAATTTCAGAGTATCTCATCAAGTGGAAGAACTTACCCACTGAAGATTCTACATGGGAGGATGAGAATTTTATACGGAAGCACCCAGAGCTACTCAAGTGTTGAGGACAACACTTTTTTGAAGGAGAGGGGCATGTTAGGTCCCTATATTACTAGTATAGTCCCTTATTGTTGTTAGTGTAACCCCCTTATTGTTATTATTGTACCCCTGTAACCCCCATATTATTATTATTATGCCCTTAAATTATTATTGTTTGGTCAGCTAGGATTACATTGTGGCCCCACTAAGATTACATTGTGGCCCCATGAACTCCTATATATAGAAAGGAGGTTTTGTAATTTGAATCATCGAATAATTTTTCATTCATGTAATGTATTGGAGGTTGCCCCCTCAAAGTGGCTTATTTCTAAGGCGTTGATATCTCTTTTCTTCTATTTTTGGAGCTGGTTTCACAACACTCGATTTACTGGTACAGGTGATGTTCATATTAATCTGGTCATGTTTCCTACAGGAAAGATTCATCTTCTCCACTCAGTCATTGTTGATGAGTTGCAGTACCGTGAATAAACCGCACAGACGTAGATCCAGGATGCACAACGATAAGCTTCACAAGCACAAGAGCATAAACGACAGGTGACAACAACATATCAAGAAGCAGAGGCCCAACGTGCTACACTGGAAGCCAAGATCAATCAAGTCTGCCAGGATATTCTAGAGGTCACATCCACCACTGCTCTTATAGAGAAGTTGGACAGACTAGCTGCTGCAATCAAGGTTGCACACACAGAAGCTCACACCATTCGAGTAGAATATAAGAAAAAAATTGTAGACCTTTAGACCAAGATACAGTCGAAGACATCGCTCGAGGTCCGTGCCAAGAGAGATGCAAAGGTGAAGCATGCTCAAGACAATATCGTCACTGCAATCACTCAGTGTGACCAGTCTTTGGTTGAGGCCATGGAAATTTGGGCCTCTGTCTAGAACGATCCAGTCATGCAGCAAATGCATGACACACTCAGCACCAAAGAACAATAGTTCGAAGAGATACTCATAGTAGCGCTCACACTAGTAGCTTCGCAAATAATTTATTGACTACAAGAAGGTCACAGACTCCAGGAAGAAATTACAGAGTTGCGCCGAAAAGAACAAGTGTTCACAGAATGAGTGCAACCATGGGAATAGGAAGCACTAAAACTCTCACAGACACTGGAAAAGATGCTCAAGATCATCCATCAGACCCAGAACAGTGTGGAGATGGCCATTGAACGGCCCACGATAGATAAGATGGTTCAACATGCACAGGGTGCAGCAGGGCAGAGCCTTGAGTTAGTGCTCCCTCTCCAAACTTCTGTCAAGACGCTCCGAGAAAAAATGAAGGATACAGTTGGAGTGCCTCATTTACTTGGGATGAGTCACATGTTTGTGTTGGGGGCCTGTTGGAGCGGGGTCCCCTGAGGCACAAATTTCAATGCTCTTTTTTGTATGTTTTTATGTTTGTGCCACACAGGGGTAGTCAAAGGGATTTTTACCCCAATTTTGGGATACATCTAAGCTTAAATATAAAATATGGGTCTAAAACCATGGTTTGAGACCATAGTATCGGCGCGCTAGGCGTATTATAAATAGATATTTTTTGTCTAAGATAATTAGTGAGTTTATGTGATATCTGATAGTGATATTCAGATAATATCTATGTCTGTAAGGGTTTTGGGTTGGGTAAAAGGATCATGTTGGCTATGTGTGCTAAGACCTAGTCCTAGCTGTGTGCGGACTCCACTGGCTATATGCGTGGAAGGGATTGTAAGGGTTTTGTAAAGGTTTTTGAAGAAAAATTTGATGTATTGACAGATCTGAAGGATTAATAGAAGGAACAATTTTTTTCGAATTCATTGTGTTATGTGTATAGTTTCTATTATGCTTTGATGAGATCACACTATCTTTTGCTTATTGATGAATGATGTTGGCTTGAGGGGTCCTGACCCAGGTTCAAAGTTTATGGATAAAACAAAAAACCCTCCAAATTATTATCATATAATAAGACCAAACCCCCAGGTGGCGCGCGAACTTACTGTGATATAATAAGACTAAATCCCCAACCTAGAATACCTACTGTCTGATGTGATGATCATGCCATGATTTTTTGTGCACCTTCTGGACTTGCTTGTGATAACTTGAAATAAACCGATCTTCTTCCAAAGCAACCAATTATGCCAATTTTTCTGTCACAACATCTTATTTCGCCATAGTTGTAAATGTTGCAATGCGCTGACTAGGGACGATGAATTCCATTGGAAACACAACCTCTTTCCCATACACGTGTCTGAAATGTTTCCATCCCGTCAAATTCTTGGAAGTTTTCCTGTACGCCCAAAGAACCACAGGTACTTTTTCATCCCAATAATTTCAGTTAGCATTACATACCTTAGTGAGTGCTTCCTCCAATATTTTTTTGAATTCTTCAACTATGCCATTTTCCTGTGGGTGGTACGGGGTACTATTCTAATGGTGCATCTTGAACTCCTCTAGGAGTGATTCGATGGTTTCATTGAAAAAATGTGTTCCCTGGTCGCTGATAAGAATATTGGGGCAACAAAACTGTGTCACAATATTTTCAAATATAAGTTGTGCAGTGGTATCGGCAGTGCAGTCCCTTATAGGTTTGGCTTCAACCCATCTGGTGACACAATATGTTGCTGTGATGTTGTAGTGTGCACCATTGTGCCTTCCAGGGGGATTTATAGGGCCAAAAAAATCAATATACCATTTTTCAAAATATTGCAAGGCCATCTGGGGGTGCAGGGGCATGTCATCTCAATGCAAGGGCTTTCCTGTCCTTTGGCAAACATCACATGTGCGGCAATGTGCAGCAGCGTCACTATGCAATGTGGGCCACCAGAAGCCAACTCGCAAAATATTTTGTGTCATCTCCTTACCAGTGTAGTGACCCCCAACAATTCCTCCATGGGCTTCATCCATAATTGTGTGTCTTTGATACTCAAGGACATACCTGTGCAACACTTCATCTACACCTAGTTTGTATAATTTCCCGGTGATGATGGTGAAGTTAGTTGTGCATGCTACGATTTTTTTCTTCTATTGGACTGTATATTCATCAGGTGCATGTCCATTAGTCAATAACTAAATGATATCTGGAAAATTCTCATCAACCACCTTTATTGCAAAAATATGCGTGTCGGGCAAGCCATCCTCCAGGTTGGTCGATTCTTCACTAGTTTCAATGCGCGACAAGTGATATAGCCCGAAATTTAGGCATCTGGGCTTTACCAAAATCTCAAAATCATACTCCTGAAACAATAACAACCATCAGAAGATCCTCCTCCCCCAACACAGGCTTTTTGACCATGTATTTCAAAGCAGAATGGTAAGTAAACATCTTGAAGTGGCCTCCTAATAGGTAGTGGCGCAAGTTTGAGACATGGTTCTTCAAGAGTCCAAATATAGTCCAGTCATCAAAATATACTTCTAAGAACTTGTGGATAAATTATTTGAAGGCAACTACAACCACGCCTGAGAAAACAGCAGGAGAATTATTCAATCCAAATGGCATTACTGTATATTGGAAAGACCCCCATTCTGTAGAAAGGTTAGTTTTATAGCGATCTTCCAGTGCAATCTAGATTTGATGATACCCAGAAAACCCATCAGTAAAGGAATATGCCTCTTGGCCACGAAAATTATCCAAGATTTCATCAGAAATTCGGGTAGGGAATGGATCATGCACACAATAGCATCATTTATTTTGCGTAGATCGACACAGATCCAGATTTCACACTTAGTCTTCTTGTCTTGCATGACCACAGGGTTGACCCTTTCAGATTCTTATACTGGCTCGATGATGCTTGCTGCAACCATTTTTTCCAATTATTCTTTCACCTTCTACTTATACCAGGGATTCAACCTATATGGGCATTGTTTAACTAGTCACGCATCCGGCTTCAAGGTGATATTCATGACCCCAAGTTCGTCGATGATTCCCTTTAGTTCAAAAAAATTCATAGGGAACAAATCTTGGTATTCTATCAGCAACTCGGAGACTTTGCCTATAGTATCATCATCCTAGTAGTCTCCAATATTCGCCAGTTTAGGTTGTTCTTTGGAGCCAATATTCACTTGTCTAATCTTTAATGGCTTTGTTAACTCGGGCGTGGTGAGTGACAGACCGACCATTGCACACTGGCCCTCAAATTTTGGCATCAAGATATTCATAAGGTTCTCGTCATGTTCTTCAATGGTCAAATTCTGGAAGTTTACAATGTCCTGCATCCGCGCATCCCATGTTGGTGCAACAAATTCTACCTGTGGCCGGGAGTCATCAAAGATAACTGCCTCAATATCCTACAAGGCTTCGTCTAGTCCCTCTCATCCACTGGCCAACTTGAAGGTTAACATAAAGCTTTCTATCATTGTAACCCAATTGAGAGTTCCTCGAGATATCTCCGTCTCCAAATACCAAGCAGTAGGGATTGGTCCCAATGCATGAATAAACATGTGAGCCGACTCTAACCTGGGCTTCTTATCCCATACCTCCATCATCGTAGCCAGGTGTTTACGCTGATCACCCTGGCCACAAAAAACCTCGATTGTTTGGGCAGTGGGCTGCTCAAAGTGCAACTGCATAATTCTACTACATTCATCCCATGTGTGCAGGTTGTTCTTATGGGTCTCCCACCAACGGGCGGTATTAGCGCACAACCCCAGATTCAAAGCATGAAATCTTTATTCTTCGGGAAAATCACCTCCAATTTCATGATAAACCTATTCACATCAGATGAAACATCATAGTGTTTTAGATTACATACCTTTGATTTTATACAGCATAGGTATCTAGTCACACGATTACAGTGCAACGCATACACCTCATGCAATCGGTTCTGCCAATTCACGAACCGCTCATCAGAATCTAAAAAACAAGATTTTTCCTTCTCTCACTTAAGACTTCCATCTACTGTCGGTTAATCCAATCCTCTTTGTGCAAGCTTAGGTTATATATTTGCGCAATTTTTTCCTCTATGTGCAGAGGCTTCGTATATCTGTGTCCTTCGGCAGGGTCTAGAGGGATGATAACTTGAGATCCATTATTCACAAACTCCATCCTTCTTTTCTTCAACTCTCTGACACCATCTATGTCAATAGCCCAATCCAATCCCAACAACACAGGATAGGGATATGTATCATCCACGATCTCTATCACTTTAAAGTTGGCTTTCACATTGATGCCCTCAATACTGACTAAGACTTGAGGCAACTGCGCCAGGGGAATGATCCTCTGCTGATTGGCCATGCACAGTTGGATCGTGGAGAATTCTAGCTTGGGTTCGCCCATGCACTTCCATATTTGTTTTGGTAGAACATTAGTATCTGATCTTAGATCAATAATTACCTGGTCCATCTCATAAGCTCTTATTTGCGCAGTCAGGCACATCTCTCTACCTGTTATTTTCTTGTTTTTGTAGATTTTATTGATGGCATGCTGCTCTACCATTAGTGGTCCCTTTTCTACGCAATTATTTATGAGAGCCTACAAATTCTCCATTGCCTTCTTGTTGCACAGTAATTTCATACATGCTTGTAGGAAGGGTTTAATCTCTTCATTTTTTCCAGTGCCTTGCAACGTTCTACTTGATGTTGATCCACCACCCTCGGTGAATTATTTCCATGCCTAAATAAAGGTTTCTTTTGTGCACTAAAGATCAAATCATGTTTTATGCTCTTGCACTTTATAGATCTAGATATATGTAGCTGATTGCTTTTCCTTATCTTCATTGGTAGTTATGCTGCTCCTTGTTACTACATTCACACTTGGATCCTCCCCACGGGCTTCAACGTGCACCATATGAAAATTATGTGTTGGGGTCTGCATCTTTCTTTCCTACATTTTAGCAATTAGGATAGGGAAATATTCAAGCACATGATCAAGTTTCCTACAATACCTGCAAGAATGGCGAGGATTTGGACAATCGCGCGCATAATTTCCAGCATCCCCGCAATTATAACAAAGGAATTGTTCTCTTCCTCGACCGGATGATCCACCTCCTCAACCTATTCCTCTGCCCGGAGATCCTTTGCACCTAGAAGGGGATTCTGGTGAGAAGGAATTAGCCTACACCCTGTATATTTTAGATTTATCCATCATCATCTCATAGGTGTGACAACGCTACTCATCCTGCCCTAATGGCGAATAGAACCTGAAAAACAACTGCTTTAGGTCAGGCTAGTACTTCCCAATCCTTGGACAGGAATCTATGTCATGCAATCCAGCAACCTGGAAGATTGTACACCAGACAGGGCTCTTCAAGGGGTTGGGACCTCCGGAATTCAAATAATTAGTGAAAACAGGACATTGATCCTTATGGTGCCCGAAATAATTTCATTTTATACAACAGAACTATGTGCACGTTTCCTTGCCCTTATCGTTGCACAGGATTTGAATTTACAAGTGGATGGCTTCTAGCTGATTCCGTATT
Organism: Pinus albicaulis; assembly: GCA_034641835.2. NCBI lineage: Eukaryota > Viridiplantae > Streptophyta > Pinopsida > Pinales > Pinaceae > Pinus > Pinus albicaulis. The sequence continues at coordinate 850,759,670 of CM076577.1, read as the reverse complement.
TTTTGGGCCCCAAGCTCAACAGGTGTTGGGGTAGCTTCTAATTTCATTACGACCTCTACAACCTCAGCTAATGTGCCAATATTTTTTTTCTCCTATTGGTTGGCGCAGATGGGGGAGCAACATAGCAATGAACCATTCTTTATGTTGTGCATCGTCAATGATGAACCCTCCATCCCTGATGACATGCTTCAACCATTGGCCTGCTTTCCATACTGACTCATTAACCTCTTGGTGGATATATTTCATCTCAATTACGAGTTGTGAATATGATTTAGGCTTTTTGAACTGCTCTTTTATGGAAGTCTTTATCTGTTGCAAGGTAGCGGCAGGGTTATCTTGAGCATACCTTATATACCAATCCAATGTTCTATCCTGGAAGGCAGTAGTGAGTTGCGCTTTCTGGATATCATTACTGTGAACCTCCTGCACCTGCCACATAGCCTCAGTCACAAACTAGAAGTGTTTGGTGTCCTCATTCCTGATACCCTTGAAATTAGGTAGCTTCAATGACGCGACCATGGCTACTTCTGGGAGAGGAGGAGGAGATTGACTGTTCGGTGGAGTAGGTGGTCTCTGGTGCAATGACATAAATGGATTGGATGGGGTAGGAAACAAACTTAAAGGTCTCTGCTAGAAAAATATTTCTTCGTCAAGTTCACTTGAGCTAGAAGTTTCTAGTTGAGGCTCATTATCAAATCTAAGCTTCAGAGGGCTATGAGGGACTTCTTCAGACTCTTCATGGTAAATTTTTCCACTGCGCGTAGCTGAACCCTTCTGATGCATTCAAGTATTGTGTTCTCATAGACAACCCTTTTCACACAATAACATCTTTAGCGACAATTGCAATGATTGTAGGAAATTACCTCTAGGGCCTTTGAAAAATATTCTCTCTGCTTCAGAGTAGGACACAAACTGATCAATCGCAAATTCAGTCACAAAGCCACCCAAGAGCCGGTTGATCTAATGATCTACCACATGAGTGATATTATTATCAAAATTTTCTACTTTTTGGATCAATTCATAAGTCCACTTAGTGACTGGGTCGTCTCTTATACAGCGATGGAATTCAACTAAGCGCAAAAACCACTCATAAAGCTTGTATGCAAAGGAACTAAAGGAAATTTCATGCACTTTTGTATAAATATATTTTCCAACTAACTGTTTAGAAAATAACTTATTTTTCTTATTCTCTTGAAGTGAAAATTCCAGGATCTTTCTATCCAGCCAATCCTATAATTTGTTTTGTGAGGGTTGCTACAGCATCAAATTTCCATAAAAATGAAGATCTCGGTCCTGAAAACGGAACCATTTGTTGGCTTGAGGGGTCCTGACCCAGGTTCATATTTTATGCATAAAGCAACAAACCCTCCAACTACTAGCCCTTTCGGCAGTGATCTACTTGCATAGACCAAAGTCTCACCCATAGTATGGGGGTGCTGGAACCAAGTTTCCGCACCCTGAGGGAGAATCGATGAGTGGTCCTCGGTAAAAAACCGTAGCAAACTTATACAGATGCGTGCACAGAGACTGCACAAACACTAACAAAATACCACAAAATTCGTATCACTTTGGCGTAGACAGAACAAAATCCAATCTGAATCACAACACATGAAAGACTTAAACAAATCTATTATGTATCAGCATTTAATCGTAATTTATCCAAAGATATTTTTCAATAACTTATAATATAACACATAGATAGTATCACATAAATAGGGTTGTTTCAGCGCAGACAACATATCAAAACCAGATCTCTCTCTTACTTAACATAAGTCAATATTCATGCATAAACATATCAATTAGCTCTACACATTCATCAGTAATAAAACAGATAGTGTGATCTCATCAAAGCATAATAGTAAGAATAAGCAATAATTAACCACATAGCACAGATATTTCACCAAAATTTCTCCTTCTATTAATCCTTCATATCTTTCAATACATGAGATTTTACTTCACAAACCATTGCAAAACCCTTACTATCCCTTCTGTGCATACAAGCAGCGGAGTCCGCACACAGCCAGGACTAGGTCTATGCACACATAGCTAGCATGAGCCTTTTACCCAACCCTAACCCGACAAGACTCTTACAGACTATTTCCAAGAAAAATCATAAACTATCTTCCACAATCATGGAATACTTAGCTTAGACATCTTCTATCTATTTATATGCGCTTAGCGCGCAGATACTATGGTCTCAAACCATGGTTTGAGGCCCACAGTTTACATTAAGTTCATTTACACAAAAATCGGGGACTTTGACCACCCCAAAACCTTTTGAATCCCTTTTCGCAGTGCGCACATACCATATTACCCAAAATGGAGCTTTTAAAATTGTGCCACAGGGGACGCTGCTCCAACAAATGCGCAGAGCTAATTGATATGTTTATGCATGAATATTGACTTTTGTTAAGTATTACATTGGATAAGATCGAAATTTGGTTCTGAAATGTTGTCTATGTTGAAGTGAACCCTATTTATGTGATACTATCTCCTGTGTTTCTGTTATAAGTTATCGCACACATATGATTACAATAATTAGGGAAAGATCTGGTCATGATTTATTATCTAAGACAAGTACTTCTGTGTATTCTATGAACGATCACACAAAAATTTGTAATTCTGTTATAATTCACTGTGCACACCTATGGAACATCAATTAGGGTTTTTCTGAGGATCACTTCATTAAATTCTCTCTTAGAGTGTGGAAACCTGGTTCCAACAGCCCCCCATACTACTTCGGGTGAGACTTTGGTCTGCGCAAGAATATCATTGCCGAAAGGGCCAATAGTTTGAGGTTTTGTTGGTTTATCCATAAAATCCGAACTTGGGTTAGGACCCGTCAAGCCAACAATAAATAAAAAATAACCTAATCGATGATTAATGTTACTTCCTTTATACTCCCCAAAAATCAAAATAAATCTGGTTCGTCTGGCCCTCATCTTGGTGGGGGATCTAAAGATTCTAACAAATAATGAATATCATATCATGGAATTGTAGGGGTGTGGGCAGTGAGAAAATGGAATATGAAATCAAAAGCTTAATTAGATGTGAGAATTCCCATGTCTTCATCCTCCAAGAGATGAAATTAGGGGAGCACAAAGCTCTAGAAAAATGTAGAACAATTTGGAAAGGGAGTAAAGAAGTGGAAGTAAGTTCAAGCAGTGCTTCAGGTGGATTTTACACTTTATGGGAATCCTCCTTCAGTCTTATACAAGAACAAAAATATCAATATTTTGTCATCACTATATTGATTCATCTCTGATCCGGGAAAATTTGCAACATAGTAAACATTTACATATTAAATATGTATCATGAAAAGGTAGAATGTTGGAATTCTCTGTTAGGACAAGGGAAAACACTTCTGAAATCCAACTTCATTTTAGGAGGGGACTTTAATGTTACAATTCACTAATGGGAGAAGAAATCTGGCAGTATTGTAAGAGATAAGTTTCAGGAAAAGAAGGAGGATTTGATTTTTTTGGTTAGACTTGGTCGATATCAAGCCTAAACTCTCCAAATTTAGTGGGAGCAACAAAAGAGTTAGCCCTAGACACATTGCTACAATATTGGATCAATTCCTAGTAGGGAGCGATATTTTAGTTTATAAAATTTCTCCATCTTCCTTTCCTTTGTCCTAGTGTGGTTCTGACCATCACCCAGTCAAGCACCTATTATATTTGGAATATTTAAAGGGTCCCATCTCATTTTGTTTCAACCATTTGTGGATGAATGATGAGGATTTTAAGACACTAGTGCTTCAAGCATGGTCAAGGTGGGTTATTGATTCTTAGATATTCATATGTGAGCATAAAATAAAGGGATTAAAAGAAGAAATAAAAAAGTCGACAAAGAAAAGGTCCAAATATTATAAAAGGAAAGTGGAGAAAATCGGATCCAATCTGGAGGGAATCCTTTTTGAAATGGAAGAGGCTCTGTTCACTGAGGATTTTCTTGCTAAAGAGAAAAATTCATTTGTATAATTGAATAGGAAATTAAAGGAAGAAGAGGAGATATGGAAACATAAGTCAAGAAGTTTGTGGTTGAAATTGGGAGATAAAAATAATATTTTCTTCCACAAATAAACAAAAATAAGGGAATGGAAAAATAGACTAAAGTATATGGAACTTAATGGAGAGATTATTTTAGATCTAGATAGAATAAAGGATGTCACTCTTAATACCTTTGAATTCTTATATAAATAATATGGGGATGCTCCTGCAATTTAGTGGAATATTTTTTAGGCCATATTCCCCAGCTAGTTTCAAAATTGAACAATGCCAAGCTTTTTCTCCCTATCACAGAAGAAGAAATTTAGAAGGTGGTTTGCTCTTGTGATCAAGATAAAGGTCTTGGTCTTGATGGATTCACGAGGCACCTTGATCATAAATTTTGGAACACAATTAAATGTGATCTAATCAAAATGATGGACTTCATCCAAAAAATTGGTCGAATGGGGGGTGATCTCAATATGTCCTTTCTTGCTCTAGGTCCCAAAGATGTAAGGCCCACTTCATACCTGTTTCTCTTTGTAATTTATCATATAATATTATTACAAATATTATTTCTTAGAGACTAATGCTTCTTCTTCATGTTATGATCTCTAAAAATCAAGGGTTCGTTAGTAAGAGGAATTTTATGGAAAACTTTGTTTTAGTACAAGAAGAAATACACTCCAAAAAGTCCAGAGGAGACAAAGGGATGGTCATAAAGTTAGATATGGCCAATTCCTTTCATCATGTGTGTCATTATTTTCTCATTATTATTTTAAGAAAAGTGGCATTCTCTTATAGTTTTAAAGATTGTATCTATGCTTGTGTTTCTGAGCCTTGGACTTCCCATATTTTTAATGGATATTTGATTGGTTTCTTTAAATCGTCCAGGGGCCTTAGGTGTGGGTGTCACCTCTACCCCATTATATTTACATTCTCATGGTTGAATCTTTGAGTAGGAAGTTTGACTTTGAACGTATATGTCACACCCTCCCTAGAATCTGATTCTAAGAAGGTATAAAGAGCATAAATTATGCCCAATTCACTATTGACATTATCCTTCTTGGTGATGTATTTTTCATTATAGCGTGGTGTTTCAACTTTTTTTTGGATTATTTTTTAATTTTTTTCGGGTCTCACTAAGATTGATAAATGAGAGTAAAGTCATCGATATTCTTGGAATGTCATCAAACTATTACATGGAAGGGTATTAATAATTTTTGGGAAAGTAGGAAGGGATGAGTGGACCAATTTCAGATATTTTTACATCAAAATATCAAAAAATGTGTTTCATGACATAATGGCTCCTCAAGCCTACATCAATGCAGAAAAGTAAAACTAAAGGCAACTATCCACCCACATTTTTCTCATGATAGCAAGTGACCGCCCAGATAACTCGAGATAGTAACTGGAAAAGTCTACCTAAGACTCCTATGGTGTGCCTCTAAAACCAGAACGGTATGTCATCAAAAGTCACGTACTCAGGAATGCCTCTAGTCAAGCCCTCCAGGTTGTGCTCAACCTCTATGTTTAGGTTTGCTCCCTCCTCGTAAGGAACATCCTCGATCTGTCCCGCTACCCTCCTCGCAATCGGGTACATCCTTGCTGGCCTCTCTGGTCCAATATCTGTAAGATAATCATAAATTTAAATCTCATAACACATAACTAAGAACATCAAAAAATAAAAATTCCAAAAATGAGTTTTTACCTGCATTGGTCCGCTATGCACCAGGTGGAAGTGGAATATTTTTATCTCCTCGAAAACTTGTACCGTCATATGCGTATTCATCTACTACGATCAACTGACAACGTAACCAACTTAAAAATGTTGTAGGAGTAACACTTTCAATCTCATCTAGGTCCAAATGGTGTTGGTGTAACACTTCCAAGCTCATCTCGACACCGAGTGAAATTCTTCAAGTATTTTTGGATCGTGTTGCCCTTCTCAATTATCATCGTCGTGAGCTTGTTTTTTAACACCAACTTCCTGTGGTCGCTACTATTCTGAAACAAATCTATCAAGGCCTTCCACATAGCATATGGAGTCTCCTTCCCATGGAAACTCAAGACAATATGATCTCGAACTCCCTCTAACAAGATCCTTTTTTCCTTTGCTACATTCTTCTTCCATGCATCAAGTTGTTAATAATTTGCTGCGGTGAGTTGATGAATATCACTGTTAATGAAAGCCTTCAGTCTGTTTTCCTCAAGCACTACCTCCATCATGTCCTTCCATGCTATTTAATTCAAACTTCCCTCAAGGGCATATTTGATTCTCAAGCCATTGAAAGACATCTTGATCTGTTATTGGGCCTTGAAGAATAAATATACAAATTCGAACCTATTCAAAATAGACTTCTTTCTTCATTTCTATTGTGATTCCTCGCGCTATGATACCATGTAGTAAATATAATTATGGGGTTAAAATTGATATTTTAATGTACTAAAAAAAACTATTTAATCCTTCTACAGTTTGCAGAAATAAAACACAATTGCATAGTCATATAACAAGTAAGAGAAAGAAACAATCAATCACTCAACACAAGATGTATCTATGGAAAGCACACTTCCTAAAACCTCACTATTTTTATATTGTATAAAGTTAAGGCCAGGAAGAAATAAATTGTTTTCCTCTCATGAAGAAACTCCTACACTCTGACAAATGTCTCTCTCTTATCTAGAAAAAATCAGTCAAATACTTAACAAATTCTCAGCCTCTTCTTAGCCAGCCTTGCTCATGCATTCTTGGAGGAATTATCAAACCTTGGAAATATCACAATAGAAATCATGAATGAAATGTCTTCACTTAGGGCATATACCAACTAAAATATAAGAGGATGATAGGCCCTATTCATTGGTATTAGGGATGATGTCCAGTTTGACCAGGTCTTGCGGGATGATGTCCAAATTGACCTATAACACTCATCATGTCATTTCTCAAAAGGAAATGTGATGTCACACTGCCACCAAAGAAAAAAACCGATTTTAAAGAAATAAAAGGACCATCCAAGCATTCAAAAGCTTCATTACATCCTCCAAGAACAATTCTCTGCCTTTTTTCTTCATCTCATCCATTAGTGCCTGAAATTTTCCATCACTAAACCCTTGCCATCAAGTAAGTTGTGCTTCTGCCCCAGCATGCTTCGCTTCTGGGAGCACAGTGGATTTTTGCGTTTGGGGGAAAAAGTAGAGAAAAAATAGGCCCATTTTTCCATTTAACATCTTCAAGGACTCTTCAGCAAGTAAGTACAACCACTCATCAAATTTGATATAGTAGTTTTCTTCAAAAAATGATGAAATCCCTCTACAAGGGTTTTTCGCTGTGCTTTTGGTTTTCTTGGTTTTTGATTTTAAGTTCAATGATAAAATCCCTATTTTTTAGGGTCTAATACCCTTTTACACATTTCATAAACCTCCCCTAATAATTTCCCACACTCATTTCCTTAATTTCATCTTTTTCCCCCAAACAGCCTAGCCCACGCTATGCTTCTGCTATACTTCTGCCTTGGACTTCCCCTCTTTTTAATGGATATGTGATTGGTTTCTTTAAATTGTCAAGGGGCCTCAGGTAGGGGTGCCCCCTCTACCCCATTATATTTACATTATCATGGTTGAATCTTTGAGTAGGAAGTTGGACTTTGAATGCAGATGTCACTCGCTCCCTAGAATCTGATTCTAAGAAGGTATAAAGAGCATAAATCATGCCCAATTCACTATTGACAAGATCCTTCTTGGCGATGTCTTTTGCATTATAACGTGGTGTTTCAAATTTGTTTTGGATGATTTTTTCGGGTCTCGGTAGGATTGATAAATGAGAGTAAAGTCATCTATATTCTTGGAATGTCATCAAACTATTACATGGAAGGATATTAATAATTTTTGGCAAAGTAGGAAGGGATGAGTGGACCAATTTCAGATAGTTGTTACATCAATATATTAAAAAATATGTGTTTTGTGACATAATGGCTCCTCAAGCCTACATCAGTGCAGAAAATTAAAACTAAAGGCAACTATCCACCCACATTGTGCTCATGATAGCAAGTGACCACCCGAAAAACTCGAGATAGTAACTGGAGAAGTATTCTTGAGACTCCTACAATGTGCCTTTGAAAGCGCAATGGTGTGTCGTCAAAATTCACATACTCAGGGATGCCTCTAGTCAAGCCCTCCAAGTTGCGCTCAACCTCTATGATTGGGTATTCTCCCTCCTTGTAAGGAGCATCCTCGATCTATCTTGCTACCCTCCTCACAATCGGGTACATCCCTGTTGGCCTCTCTAGTCGAACATCTGCAAGATAATCATAAATTTAAATCTCAGAACACATAACAAAGAACATCTAAAAATAAAAATTCCAAAAATGAGTTTTTACCTGCATCGGTCCACTATGCACCAGGTGGAAGGGGAATACCCTAATCTCCTCGAAAACTTGTACCATCGTATGTGTATTCATCTACTATGATCAAATAACAACATAACCAACTGAAAAATGTTGTAGGAGTAACACTTTAAGATATTTGGGCCTACACATAAACCAATTCCAAAATCAATGGGGTTTGGGAATAAGAGACCACCTTCTAATGAATATATCCCTCAGGGAAAACCTAGTTTGGAAACTAATCATAGGGAATAATTATTGACAGAAACAAATGCTTCATAAATAATATCTTGATGGGGCAAGGGAATCTTGTATTCGTCATATCCCTCACAATAGAAGCATCTCCCAAATTTCGCATTTGATGTTGCCTTCTATTCCTTTAATTAGGTATAATATTACTTGGATTCTAGGAAAAGGGAAATCAATAAATTTTTCGAATGAGAAAATTATGGGAAATCATCCTCTGGGGTCAAATACCTTAGCGTAATTAGTTAATTTCCCAACATAAAATCTCTCTATGGGATATCTACTCTTGTTCATCTAACGAGCATTGGTTGAGTTGGGCTTAGAGTAACAGTCCGAGTCACCTTGTTACTATTTGTAGATCTCTCAAATCCACTCTTGTTAGATGTTCTCCTTCCTCCTTGTCAGATCGAGACTCTCGGGGTTGGGTAGTTGATTTGTATTCTGTTAAAAGGGGTTATCAATCTTTATTCTTCCTTGATATTAGACCTCCCTCTTCACAACTTTGGGACTTTATTTGGATCATAGACTACCTGCTAAACATTAAAAAAAATTGTTGGACATTAGCTCATAGGAAGATCCTAACATCTAATAAACTATTAAAAAGGGAAATTGTTGGACCTTCTGAGTGTGCCTTCTACAAGCACAACACTGAAAATGTAGATCATCTCTCTTGGAATACCATTTCGCGCTTGAATTTTTGGGAGTAATCTTATCTCAATTAAAATCAAGGGTAATATGGCCTTCTTCGTTGCAAGACTTGTTGGGAAAATGGGGAAAATGTTATCATGACTCTTTTGCAAGGAAAATATTAATGATGAGAATTTGGGAAGTGTTGCCTAAATGTGCGTGTTGGAAAACCTGGTTGGCTAGAAATCAGGTTGTTTTTTAAGATCAAAGGGTGAATGTCATCAGTATGACAGGATCAACAATAGGGCTTCTTGGAGAATATTTTCAAGCTAAGAAAATAAATGAAGAGGATCAAAAGTTGGATGGGGAGGAACCATAATGGATTAAATTTTTTTATCCGAGCTAGACCATCAGGGAGAAAACACATCTCAGCGAGAGGTAGAAAGTAAAATTATCTAAGGAGGAATTTCATCAGTGGCTCTTAGAGCAGAAACATTTATTCTTAAGCTTCGATGGAGCAACAAAAGGAAACCCATGGGTGGGGGGGGGGTAATTATTTTCCTTGAGAGTCAAGAAGGGTGTAGGTATGCTTGGGTTTGAGGTTACACTTCCAACAATGTTGTTGAATCTTATGCCTTATATCAAGGTTTAAGGAAAATTATGAATCTGGGAATTCAGGATGTGAATTCTTTTTTGATTCCATGAAAATAATTCACCATTTATATTCAGGATCTCTCCCATCAAATATAAAGTTAAGTCATATTTTTAAGCGTATTTATTAGTTGCATCAGTTTATCCCCAAGAAGAAATGTCTCCATGTTCTCATATCAGAAAACTCCAAGGTTGATCATATGGAAAATTTGGGATCAAGGATAAATCAAGGTGAAATTTGGTGGAAGGGGCAAAAGGGGTATGTTCCCCTTCCTTAAATGATTAATCGAAGACTTAAAAATCAAAGCGAAGGAATAATTCCTTTTGGTTTAATGTAATATTTTGATACTTTGTAAATTTTGGTTTTTATTACCTATTGATGAATGTACAAGAGGAATACTATAAATATTGTTCCACTAACGAAGGAAATACTTTTTAATTATTTTATTTTTTAAATTTATTATATATATATATATATATATATATATTAAATTTGAAATAAAAAAGTATAATGAATTATTGAATATAAAATAAATTAATAGAAAAACCATATCATATAGTGAATAAGTTCAAAAACTGTTTGATTAAAAACCCAAACTTCGATAATGTAGAGCTTTCCAAACCATTCAATTTTTCAAGCATTACCTCCCACAAATAATGAAAGATCCAAAACATAAATATTACATTTTGACCTAATTTAAATTTAATCTTCCAGCGTGGGTGGGTTGTGCTTGAATGAAAAACAACTTGCAGTTGCCCCTGCAAAATCACCTCCAGTGTGCGGTTCGACTCAAAGTTGGAATGATTTTTCTAGTTCCAACTCACCAGCGCTGACCCAAAGGTCCATGCGGTGTTTATGGAGACTTTTCTGTAAAAGGTAACATGAATTTTGTCAGGTTACAGAATTACCTGAATGAGTGAATGATTTTAATGACGTGCAAGACAGTAAGCAGTTTAAGAGACCAGAGAATAATAACTTAACTCAATCTTCATATTTATCTTTTGTTATATTTGATTGATTTTATATTTAAATGATATATGTTGTATTTTTTTGTTATAAATTTTGATTAGAAAGTTAGCAATTTTTATAAATTTTGATTAGAAAGTTAGTAATTTCATTGATTTTATTTTTATTTAAATGATATATATGGTCAAAAACATTATATATGATAAATCATATTAAATGGTTTCAAAAACATTAATAATTTTTTCAATTATATAATGAATTTGAAAAACAATCATCTAAATCAAATTTGAAATTATAATTGTAACATCAAACTTCAGTTTCATTTACCTGCAATATAATTTAATGATTAAAAGTTTAAAATATAATTTAATGATTAAGAGTTTAAACTTTTGTGATCTATATATTTTGTGAAAATCACATCATCAATTAAAGAAAAATGTCTTTCAAACTACCTCATATAATTTATCATCCGAAAAAATGTTGAATAAGTTAATCAAAATTAATCTATATATTGCAAAAATGAAACGATCATAAATAAATAATGTAACTAAACCATTAATGTGATTTTCCCAGAAATTTTTCTTACTTAGTCACTGTCAAGATTTATGAGTTTAATAAATGAATTAGTTGGCGTAAATGTAATGTATAAAAGAATCCGTCAGGTGTCGAGGCTACTGGTTCTCCACCAGGTGGACGATTAGCGAAGGGAGTTGCATTGATAGAGTGATTAATGTATGTACAGTACATTAAATAGTCGGGTAATGACTTTCCATTGCATTGAACAATAACTCAAGTTGCATGCACTCTTAATTCTACGTACAGATGAAACTCGTTGCCTGCAACATTAAATCAGATATTGTACGTGGGCTGTGTACGTGGCCGGGCTCACATGCCTTTCCCAGACGTTCGTCACCACCGTCACAAGCGGTGAAGAGCGCTATGGTGTGTCACGGCTTTATCTATTAATATAGTGATATGTGATTTAACTCTTAGTTTTGTTGGTAAGGTTCAAGGCTTCTTCTTTTTTTTTTTTTTTTTTGTTAGTTGAGTGAAATCAATGAGACTAAAGTTCAAATTTTATTGAGTATACGAGCTTCCTCTACTTTTTTGGGGTCTCTGCTTTTGCTAAATCATAAGATTCCGTGTATCTTTGCAAGTTGCTAGATATGCTATTGGTGTTATAAGACAGCCACGAGGATTGATCCTGGGACCTCCCTTAGATTAGTCTAAAGAGTTACTAATTCACCATTGTCAAAAAAAATATAATATTGTGGCTCCGAATATGTCTCACAAATCAAACTTAAAAAAAAAAAAAAATTATCATTATTTCTAATTAGAACGTTGAAAAGGGAAATATCCAGTTTTAATACTTAGTACTAGGTTGTTGAGGTGAATATTAAGGCAATAGTTTAGCCATTAATATCATGGTGTTAAGGGTAAATATCAAGCATCGTGTTATTTTTTTTTAATATTCTTAGCACTATGTAGTATTATGTTGTTGAGGTGAATATTATAGTAGTTGTTTATTTGTTATAGGTTTTGAAAATTTTATTAGTATATTTTTTGAGTAAATTGTCTAGAAATTAATATAGATTTGTTGGAATTACAAGTTTAAGTTGTGAACTTTCGGTAATTTTAATATTTTAGAGTTTTTTCATAGTGTTGAATCTATACATAGTCAAAAACCCATTTTAAACAACAAAAAACAATATCATAAATCTCATATAGATTATAAAATTGATGATAAAACATGTTTATTAATAAACAATTATATATATATATATATATATATAAGTGTGTCATATTAAAACCTTATTATAAATCTTTATATAACTATGAACATGTTTAATTTTATTAAAATTATGTAAATTTAATTGTTATTCTATGAAAAAATTTAAATAAAAAATAATAAGCCAATAAGTATTTGTGAGTACAATGATCACTAACTGATCACTAACCATATTCAATTATAGATACAGATTATCATATGTATATACATAATTGTTGAGTGTGGATAACTCTAGATGTTGTCAAGTAATATTACATTTAAAAATAATACTTAAAAAATAGTAATAACAAAACACATTAATGTTGGTCATAAATAAATTACTTCAATTTTCACCTTAATTTTACATGAACTTATATAGAGATAAATTAATTGAAAGTAAAAAAATAAATTACTTTTTAGTATGAGGGAGATATGTAATTCCTATGGACATAATGTGAAATTCAAAAATGCATATAAAAATAATACTATGTTATGAAGTTGAAAGATACATGTAAAAATAATATCATGTTTAGTAACATATATATATATATATATATATATATATATATATATATATATAAAGAGAGAGAGAGATTATTCCATTAGGAGATTTGTAATACCTTCAGTGTTTAATATGGCATTGTGACATGTAATAATAACACACATAATTCCATGCATACATACATATAATATAGATAGAGATAGATAGACAGGTAAAATTTTAAAAAATATTAATTACAAATCATTAATGTGTGTGTGTGTGTAAAGGGAGAGAGATGTTATATCCTATGAATATATATTTTCTACTTCATGAGAGGACATCTATTAACATTTTAATGTGGAGAATGTGAATCATAAATAAATAAAATATTTCAATGTTAAATAAATATAAGCCTCATAGGTTCATCTTAACTCCATATATATATTTCAAAATTGTTGTTAAATCAATATAAATCCATTTTAACTCTGGATCTACCAAGAGCGTATAGGAATCAAATATCTCATGGTACAAACATTTCCTCAAGTTTTAGACTCAAAAAGATCTTTTCATCTTGAGAGATTTCATCTGTCTAGAGACTTGGTAGATCTAGAATTAATGAATCTATACTAATTACATAAAGTTCACAAATCATAAGAATGAAAAAAAGTCCATAAAATCAATGCAAGAAGTTAAACAAAAATAAGTTATAGCTCAAAAAAATGTTTTTTTTTTTTTAATTAGAAGTGAAAATAGTTTAGAAATATTATAATAATGGTTTTTTAGGGATAAGAGGAATATTAAGCATAAAAACACCGGAAAGAGTTAGGAAGCGCTATCATCAAAACTCAAACTAAGCGAAAATAGTTTAGAAATATTATATTAGTGGCTTCTAAAAAGTAGCACATTGACCAGAATAAAAAACACAACCTGATAGACATCACAAGGACCACATAAAGAGTTAGGAAACGCTAACATCGAAATTTAAAATATGCAACACGGGCTGGTTGTTGGATGAGTCTGGAATATTTAAATCGGCTTGGAGAGTTCTGAAGGCAATAACCTAGAGGAGAATTGTAGCTATGGTAGGAAACCCTAGCATGGCATTTCTGCGTATCCTGAATCTTGTTTTATGCTGCCTTCATCCATATTTTCTTCCTGTCGCACCTAATTTGCCAACCTGTTTTTCTCGGGAAATACTATTATCCTTCGCCACGTAGTAATCTTGTTTATTCGATATTTTCCTTTGTATTTCCATGATAGATTTGTTGGCCTTTCTCGCGTATGGAGCTAGTCCTGTCGGAGTATAATATGGGTGGGCCTCCACGTGGACTGGTGACAACATCTGGAGGATTTGGTTAGCATAGGGAGCTTTCCCCTTCTGAACCCCTTTATTCTCGGATAACCTTGCAAAGTGGAAACAGAAGGACCAAGGTATTGAATGCCACAGCAGAAACCCCATCTCTATCACTGGAAGGAGATTAAGAAGTGAGTCGGGTTATTATTATTTCGACCTAAGTCGTGATGGGTAAGTTATACTATGTTTCCCTACATAGTTGCAGGTTCATTCGTGGGTTCTGAGGAAGTGGAAATCTATTTTTGGCTATACCCCCAACTCTAGTCTTCTTATGAACAACTGGTATCACTTCCATTTTTTAGACGAGGGAGATTTGTTGTTAGTTATGCAAAAAGCTTGTGTTTTGGGTTGTAGATATTTGTGGCTTCAAAGATGGTAGGTTGGATTTAATCTAGTTATGAAAAGAGCAATTCTATATACCTTTATGTTAAATGGGTGGCATTTCCCTTGGAATTTGGACGCATAATATAATTATACATGTTACGAACTACATTGAAAAAATCATATATTTTGATGGTAAATCATAGGTGGCCTTTGATAATCGCATATTATGGGTTTTGGTGGAAATGAACACTTCTCTGGGTTTTCCAACCAAACTTTTGATTCACCATGGTGGGTGCTCTTTTTTTCAGTGTCTGGACTTTTGGAAAGTCCCTGTTAGGTGTTCCCTTTGTTGCCAACCTGGCCACTTGAAAGAAAATTTCATATATTTTGTGGGTTCGGGATAGGGTACATCTCTGGAAGTTGGTAAGAAATCAATCCCACCTAGTCTAAACTACTTTTTTGTCTTGTCTCTTGAAGCAAAGTGGAGCTAGATAATATAAAGTGTCTTTTTTGGGTTGTTCTCTTTCTCCTTAGAACTGTTCAAATGGTGGTGGCTAGGTTTTTGAGTGAGGTAACTCGGGGATTTGACATTCTGGCAGGAGGCCTCACATTTGGCTTCCTCGGCTAGAACGATTTCTTCCTTCGACACAACCTCAAATTTACAAGGAAGCTTAGATGGTGTGGGAAAGTTATTGGATCTTCTCAGCTCACAATGCGTGAAAAATATGCAAGGATCTATGGGTCTATCTACATTGGCAATGGATAGCCATCTTCCTCCTTCATCCTTTCCTGAGGTGCAAGCATCCACACTTGCAAAAATCTCAAGAAAGAATATAAAACGCCTTTCTACATAAGATCTTTCTCAAATCCACAAATTATTTGAATTCAATCGTGACTCATATACCATCAAAGAGGTGGTTTCATAGCTAACTAAAATAGTAACTAGTTATATGCACCATTTCTGCCCTCTTAGTGGCCCTTCCTACTCTCTATCCAAATTGTTGGCCATTGATCCCTCTTGTGTCAACCTTACTCTCAGTTTTGGAGGCCTCCCCAGAATGTCCTTCTTTCGGAGCCCCCAATTTTCTCAGTTTGAACCTCCTACATGTTTGAATACAACCCTTCCTCCCAGGTCAGGGTCTTGTCCGAGCTCAGTGAATTCATCTGCGATCTCCTATGGTTTCTGTTCCCCCTCTTTCATCTCTTCCTACAAGGATTCTCCTCCTCACTCCCATCCCATACTTTCCCCCTTCCCTTCCTTATGAAAGTCCCTCTGCGGATTCCTCTTTCTCTTTTCATAATGTAACCACACGAAAAAAAAAATGAACAAGAAGGAATTAGCTAGAGAGGGTGTGAATTTGGGTGACTTGTTTACAAAGAACCCTCAAACATCTTCCAGGGCCCTTAGAGCAGAATAACCCTCTGCAAAAGGTTCCCCATGAAAAATTCTTCATTAAATATCAGGGGGCTGGGAGGATCTTCTAAACACCATTCCCTCTATCATTTGATCAATGGATAGTGTCCCTCCATTATTTGTATCCAAGAGACCATGATTCCTGGGGGAAAGGCTAGGGAATTATTAATTAAATTGTGTCATGAATGGCACCTTTGTACATCTGATTCTTCAGGGTCCTCAGGGGCTCTTGCAGTCTTGTGGAACTCTCAGGATGCTAACCTTTCTTCTTACAACTCCAATGTCGGGATCATTATGGAAGGCCTACTCAAAGGACTGAACTACCACATTGTCCTTCTCAATTTTTACAACCCTTATGATAATAAGGCCAATTTATAGAACCACCTCCAACAAAGTGGTTTTCTTAGTGAGTGCTCTCGTATTATAGTAGGTGGTTTAAATTTCACGGTATCTACTAGTGAAGTTTAGGGTCATAATGTTCATTGAGACCCCTTTGCACCTGTAATCTCACATATATTACATGACTCTAATCTTATTAACGTCTTCCCTATCCCTTTGGACACTACTTGGACCAATTTCAAAACAAATGATCGAAGGATAGCCAAAATACTTGATCATTTTTTTATTATAGAAGACCTGACAACTCATTTATATAGATATAAATATTGGCTCGTTCATGATACTCTCTCTAATCACTATCTTGTTATACTTCAATCAGACCTTCAAGTTGTTCCTTCTAATCTCTTGTTTAAATTTAATTGTTGTTGGTTAAAGGAGACTTCATTTTTCAACCTCGTTTAATCTGTATGACTCAGTACTCAAGTTGATTCTTCAATATCTATTATGGAATCATGGGTATATAAAATGTCCATCCTTAAATAATAGGTTAAGAAGTGGGCTATAAATTATACCCTAGAGAAAATACATGAGTTTTCTATTATTGAGATATCGATTAAAATTATTAATGATATCTTCTTATACTCAGGTTTTCAGGATCCCTATAAGCAACAACTCACGACATTATCTGAAAGGAAAGCCCAAATCCTAAAAGTTGAAGAACATTGGAGGCCTAAAAGAAGGGCTTTATGGATAAATAAAGAGACGGTAATACTAATTTTTTCCATAATTTTTCAAATCATCGTAGGATTAAGAAATCTATTTGGGAAATCAAAGACAATAGAGGGAACTCTTGTTTCTCATGGAATCAGATGAAATTTTTCACAAAGGATCATTTCTATAATCTTTTTAAGTACCCTAGAAATAATAATATGCTTGATCAGTTGAAGGAAATCCAATCCTTTCCCCGCTTCTTCTCCTAAGTCGATTTATATAAACTAGGTTGTTCGATCACTCTTGATTAATTAAAATTGATGCTCAATTCTTTTGCAAGGGACAAAATTCCTAGTCCATATGGTTAGATTGTAGAAATGTTTCTATTCTTTTATGATATTACTGGGGATGATATCCTTAGCATTGTTGAAGATTCCAAAAACATGAGATTTATTACAGGGGCTATCAAATGCCAAATTTAGTGCACTTATTCCCAAAAGTTCCAAACCTGTCTCTTTCATGTTCTTCCAACCCATATCTCTTTGCAACTTGATATACAATATTATTGCAAAGGTTATTTACAATCATCTCAAATGGAAGATTTCAAATATTCTCTCTCCATAGTAATTTGGGTTCCTTCTAGGTTGAATGATCCATGATGCAATTGGAGTAGCCCAAGAAGATATACATTCCATTAAGACGAAGAAGCTCAATGTTATGTTGCTCAATTTGGATCTAGTCAAAGGCTATGACCGCATTAATTGGAATTTTCTTTGTCTTTTTCTCTCTCATATTGGCTTTGGTGGATTAGTGACAAATTGGATTATGACTTGTGCAATGTTGGAACGGGGTCCCATGGGGTATATTTTTTAGTAACATTTTGTATATTTTTTCATATGCGCATTGCATGGAAAGGTTAAGGGGCTTTGGGGCAGTTCAAAGTCCCTCTTTTATGTAAAAGGGTCTTAAGGGTAAACTGTGGGCCTCAAACAATGGTTTGAGACCATAGTATTTTCACGCTAAGCTAGTATAAATATGTAAGGGTTGAGTCATTAAGAGATATATCTTTTTGTTAATGCTTATGTTGATGAACATTGTGTAAAGGTTTTTGTCTGAGTCTGGGTTTTTGGGTAGAAAGGCTCCTACTAGCTGTGTGCGTGGAGACCTAGTCCTCAATGTGTGCAGACTCCTCTTGCTGTGTGTGCGGAAGGGTAATTGTAAGGGAAGAGCATGTTTGTATTGAACTGTTGGAATCTAATACAAAGACTGTTTTTGGAGAAACACTTGTGTTATGTATATGTGTTATCTGTTTACTGGTATTACTTTGAGATCAATTTACTTCTGTCATATCTGCGCAATAGATTTTTTCTTTATGCATGAATATATGTTGATTGTTGAATACATGAATAAATATACTTAAGTAAATGCGCATTGTGAAGATATGGTCCAGTACATATATATATGTGATGAAGTCGATCTGCTATCCATCTGTTAATTGCATTCTCTATATTGATTTGAGAAGTATTGTTCTATATTTGCATGCATCTGTTTCCGGTCTACAATAAGTTCTGCAATCAACCTATTTCGGGCCACCACATTATTTTCTTCCTTAGGGTGCAAAAACATGGTTCTAGCACCTCCCCATATTGCTTCAGGTGAGACTTTGATCTTCACAAACAGGTCATTGCCGAAAGGGCCAGTAGTTAGAGGGTTTGTTGGTTGGGAGGTAAAATTTGAACTTGGGCCAGGATCCCTCAAGCCAAAAAATGGTTCTGATGCTGGGGCTGAGATCATTTTGAGGGAGATTTGATGTTGTGGCACCCTACGCAAAACGAATTACAATATTGGTTGCATATAAAGATCCTTGAATTCGCGATCAAGAGAATCAAAGCTCTAAGATATCTGCTGAAAAGTGGGTTCAAAAGTACATTTATATAGAAGTTCACGAGATATTATTTTGTTCCTTTGCAACTAAGTTGCATGAGTGGTTGTCACGATTGACTGAATTTAATACCTACGCGAAGGATGATGCAGTCACCGAGTGGACTCCTGAATTAATACATCAATTAGAAAAGATAGACGTAAGATCACCTGCGTGTTAGATCATTGGATCGATCTTTTCTTGGGAGGATTTGTGACTGAATTTTCCATTGATCATTTTGTGTCATACTCTGAAGCAGAAAGAAGGTTTTTCAAGGGTCCTAGAGGTAATTTCCTGCGCTCTTTGAATTTATTGGTGAAGATGCTATTATGTGAACAAGGATCCCTGTGCCAACATATTGCGTGAATGTCCCATAGAGGCCCGACTATGCGCAGTGGAATAATTTACCGCGAAGACCCAGAAAATGGATTTATTTATATCCATCACAAGCGTAGATCTGATAGTGATGGTGAACTAGAAACTAGTAGCTCTAGTGAATCTACGCACTTTGAAGAAGAGGAAGTCTCCCGAGAAAAAGTTTCATCAAATCAGAACAATCAGGGAGCCTTGGTCATCTTTCAGATCCCTCCCACTCCACTTCCACACTTATCTCACAAATAGTCCACTCCACAGTGCACTCCACCTCCACCTCCACCTCCCCTAGGCACAAATATGGTCGCGTCAATGAAGCTACCTACTTTCAAAGGCATTTGGAATGAAGATAATGAGCACTTTGGGTTTGTGACTGATGTTGTATGGAGAGCTCAGCATGTGAATAATGATGATGTTAAGAAATCGTAGTTAGCCACTTCTTTCCAAGATCACGCATTGGATTGGTATATCATAGTTTTCCAAGCAAACCCTAATGCCACCATGGATGAAGTGAAAGATGCCCTAAAATAAAAATTCAAGAAGCCTAAATAATATGTGCAGTTGGTTACATAAATGAAAGAGATTCACCAGGAGGTAAATGAATTTGTGTGGGAGGTAGATCAGAGGTTGAAGCGCACTATTAGAGATGGTGGATTCACTATCGATGATACCCAACATAAGGAGTGGTTTATTGTTGTGCTGCTCCCACATCTGCTCCAACCCTTGGGTCAACAGAATATTTCCACGAAGGCTAAGGTTGTGGATATTTTGATGAAATTAGAAGCCATGCCAACACTTGTTTCCCTAGGAACTCAAAAGATTCAGAGACAGTTGGAAGCAATGCATTTGGAGATTTAGAATTTTCACAAAGATAAGGGCAAGGAGGTATGCACAGAGGTCTGGTGCATAAAATGTAAATATTTTGGGCAACATAAGGATCAATGTCTCGTCTTTAATAATTATCTGAAATCTGGAGGACCCAACTCGCTAAAGAGAGCAACTGGGCTAGTACGGTGCATGATCTGTTAGGTTACGAGTTTGCATGAAACATATTTCTGTCCAAGGGTCTGAAAGTATCAGCCTGAGCTGAATCATATGTCTTGTAGATTATGTTCATCACTATGACATGATGAGAAGAATTGTCGAACTTATGATATGATGTTGGACAAAGCTGAAATATATAGAATTCAAGACAAACCTACCTTGCAAGCATCCCAGTCTAGGCGCGGTGGATTTCAGAACAGAGGAAGAGGAAGAGAAGGTGGATCATCTAGTCGAGGAAGGGGGCAAGTTATTTTCTACAACTGCGGACATGCTGGTCACTATGTGCGCGACTATCCAAATCCAGCATGATATTCATGCAGATATTGTAAACAGTTTGACCATGTATGTAATGTTCCGAATCTGGAACTTTCTGCTCTATCGGGAATATCTTAAGATATTCCAATATTCCAACTCTAGGAGTATTAAAAATCAACACTGAACTATTTCAGAGATTGATTGTAGGGGCATTTACTGGATATGTCACCTTCACAAGGAAGGATGAGATCGAGAGGCTACCTGGCCCACTAGCAGACTCTGCCAATAGAACTTGTCAAAAGCTAATATTTCCCTTCAAGGAATTTCTACAACAATGTCCAAGAGGACGCTGTATAAGGAAGCCCATGTGAAAATAAGGCAATCTAGTGATGGGATGCCTTAGAATATATTTGATACAAAATCCCTGCAGAATATAAGCTCAAAGAAATAACCCTAAGGGGGTTATTTAGATCTCCCACCAACAAGTATACCAAAATAATTCTTAATGAGAGAACCTTCAGTAGTATTAAAACTTCAATATGTAACAGGAGTGAAATAATGCCTCATGTAATTTAAGAAGAGAGAAAATCTGATACATAATCTGTAGCAGCAAATATAATACAAATTCCTTGAGGAAAATTCCTCTCAAGGTGAGCTTAAATCAGCCTCAAGGGAAAATGTACATAGAACAAGAAAATACACTGCTAGATAACCCAACAACTCTATCACTGCGCAGTCTATGAGAGAAGATGACTGCAAACTGATATATATGAGATGATATAACAATAGGTGCTCAAATAAGATGGGGGAGCAAGATCTCAACCCCAGAAAACATTATTACAACAATCCTCCAAGGGATTGGCTAAAATACACAAAACAGAAAAATGTCAGAGTTGCAGTGTAGCAGCTGCAACTCAAATATAATACAACATAGGAGAAGGAAGTAGATGCTGCAATAAACAATGATACCTCCTCCAATGATCTCCAAAGTGAAGGGGTTGATCCCCTTACTGAAGATTTCACTCTCTTGTGCACAAAATGAACCCTTTGTGCATGCCACCTCTGAAGATAACGCTGTAAGGGAAGGAGACTGCGCTGGGTATGAGAAGAAGCATATGGCCCAATGCCAATATATGCAATATCAACTCCGAGGTTTCCTTTGCTGATCTCCTAGAGAAAGAATGAGTTCTTCCTCCACTAGACTAGCTCTGGAAATGAATGATGAAGGTCCCTCACTGCAACACCAGCAACTCCAACGTTTCTTGCTGCAAGAATAACATAGTAGCTGCAAATGAATGCTTTGGCCTCAAGCCAATATGTGAGGAAGATGAAGAAAAATCTCTCCATGGCCTCCCATGGAAGAGAAGGGCATTCCTAAATAGGAATCCCTCTTGTGCTAAATAGCACAAGCTTTCTCAGTTGAGCAACTGTAGAAAGCTTCAACTTCGAAATTCTCTCTCCAAAGATGAAACCCCAACAATGGCTCTCCTTCATCTTTTATGCAAGGCATGCTTCCTTGCCATGGACCCCACTCACATTAGGGTTTCTCTCATTTCAAATTTCCCTCCATCCAACTACGCAATATTCTTGTGCAAGCTTTCCCTCTTGGGTACATTGTTGACTTGGGTCAACCATGGTCTAGCTCACTTGCTTTTGGCCCTTTTCACACTTGGGGTTGCTAACTTAAGCCACTCAAGTGACTTTTTTCACCTTAGGAGTGTTTATTAGATTTCTACATGGGCTCCCTCACCCATTTTATTCACTTTATTAAAAATAAAACAACTCTAATGTTCCAATTATCTTATTGAAAAATTTGGAACATTACAATGTAATATAATATTTCCCTATTTTAATTGCTAAGATGTAGGAGAAAAAGAAACAAACTCCGACGCAGAATATTCAGATGGTGTTGGAACAGGGTCTCCTACGAAGCTGTGAAACTAGTCCATTTTGTATATTTCTGATTATATTTAGTATAGCACAGGGGTTTTGGGGTGGGTCAAAGCCCCTAAATCATTGTAAATGGGTCAAGGGTAGACCAAGAGTCCACAAACCACGGTTTTCGGACCATTGGATGCATAGGCTAAAAATAGTATAAGTAGTTGAACCTTTTTGAGTTGTAGGAGAAGCTAAGTGCAAATCGATAGATCTGGTCAGGGTTTTTGGGTAAGGACTCCTGCTGCTGTGTGCGCGGAGGGCCTCTGTACTACTGTGTGCAGACCCTGCTGCTGTGTGCGCAGGTTGGGTTTTTGGGGTTTTGTAAGTAGATCTAAAAGATTAATGAATGCGGAAGTATTGTTGCCTATTTGAATCCACTGGAATTACTGTGATATGAATCTGTGACGTCTTGATTACTTAGTATATGATGTTGTGTTATTGGTTTAAGTTGCGAACATACTGGTGTACTTATTTATGCTGCGATCTGGGTTTGTTCTACTTTCTTCATACAAAAATATTTGAAATAGCTGTGTATTGTTATATGAGTTCTCGATCTGTTGATTTCTATGAGTAATATTTCTATTGCGCACATGGATGCAAAGGGAATCTAGGGAATCAAGGTGAATGCAGCTCTTCTTGACTTACCTACCCTCTCCCAAGGTGCGGAAACCTAGTTCCAATACCCACCCATACTACTTTGGGTGAAAATTTGGCTTGCGTAAGCAAGTCACTGTCGAAAGGGCCAGTAGTATAGGGGTTTGTTGGCAAACCTTGAACATCCGAACCTGGGTCAGGACCCCTCGAGCCAACAGATGGTCAGAGTAGAAACCCGCGAGGAATATCCTAGCGCGAATTTGGTCACTAGGAGTGATGCAACCACTAATGAGGATAAGGGATAGAGTCTAGATACTGACCTTTGGATTCGTAACGCACCTGAGAACAAATATGGATTTTATTTATAGTGCACAAAGGATAATTTTGTTGACTCGTGAAAGGGGTTTGCAGAGGGAAGCGCATCAACATTAGGTAGGCCAATGAACGAGGCAGGGGTAGATGAAGACATCAAGCCATTTTTACAAGCTTGCATTAAGTTACTGTGCAACAAAAAGGTGGTAGAAAACCTGCAAGCCCTGATAGATAACTGTGTAGAAAAGGAACAACCGTTGGTAGAACAAAATGTTGTCAACAAAATCTATAATAATAAGAAGAGGAAGAGGCGAGAGATGTGTATGACCCCACAGATCGATGCTTATGAGATGGATCAGATTAATTTAAATCTGGGGTCCGATGCAAATGTCCTACCTAAGAAAATTTGGCAGCACATGGGAGAACCCAAGATGGAATGGTCCACCATTCAATTGCACATGGAAAATCAACATAAAATCATTCCATTAGGAAGGTTGTCATAGGTTGTAGTCAGTATTCAAGGTGTTAAGGTGCTTGCAGATTTCAAAGTTATACAAATTGTGGAAGATACAAATCCTTATCCCGCGCTGTTAGGATTGTACTGGGCTATTGATATGGATGGTGTCATAAAATTGAAGAATCAAAGAATGAAGTTTGAAAAAAATGGAGCTAGAGTTGTAATTCCCATAGACCCTGCAGAAGGACAAAGATACACAAAGCTTGTGCGCACTGATGATGATATTAGCCATATTTATATGTTGAATCTATGCAATGAAGATTGGATCAACCCAACAACCGATGGAAATATTAATTGGGAGAAGGACAACTCTTGCTTCTCAGATTCTGATGAAGAACTGGAAAAATGGTAGAACCGATTGCATGAAGTATCTGCTCTGCGCTGCAATCGAGTAACTAGATATCTCTTATGCATAACATCTGAGGTTCGTGAATTACCACATTATGATGGTTTAACTGATATAAACACATTTTTAGGAGAAATGGAAAGAACTGTCCCAGAAGGAAAAATATTCCATGCTTTGGATCTCAGACTGTGCGCTACTCCAGCACGATGGTGGGAGACTCATAAAGAAAACACGGGAAACTGGGATGAATGCATGTGCATGATGAGATTATGCTTAAATGTCCAACTATTAGAATGGAAGAAGTCTACTATGGAGAGGATGATCCACAAAAACATTTAGATAAATGAAATGAGGTATGTGGCTTAGAACCAAAACCTGAATGGGTCCATATGTTCATTCATACATTGGGGAAGGTACCTACTGATTGGTTTTTGGAGACGGAGCTATGCCAAGGTACTAGTGAATGGTTTGCACTGACGGAGAGTTTCATTCTCACATTAAAATTTGAGAGTGGGTTTGTCAATATTTGTCAAGCATTGCATAATATTCAAGAAGTTATATTTGACACTATAAGGCCAACGATAGAGTGTGATTCGCCAACATGGGATGCGTAGATGAAGGATATTGTGAATTGCAGAAATCTGACGGCTGAAGAAAGTGAATAAGATACAATGAATATTCTTATTTCGAAATATGAGGGACAACACACAGTTTTTGGGCCCTCGATTAGAGTCACTAGATGTCACAAAACCTCTAAAGATATGACAGGTGAATATTGGATCTGAATAAGTTGGAAAATATTGGATATTATTGGGATGATGACATAGTAGGAAAGGTTGTTGAACTACTGACATAATATCACGACTTGTTCCCTACAAATTTCTATGAATTGAAAGGAATAATTGGAGAACTTGGAGTTATGAAGATTACTTTGAAACCTTATGCGTGCCTGGTGAAGCAGCGGCCATACAGGTTGAATCCAAAATATAAGCAAAAGGTAAAGGAAGATTTGGTTAAGATGGTTGTTTTAGGCATCATAGAGCGAGTAGAAGATTCTGATTGGGTGAGTCCCATGGTAGTCCAAGACAAAAAGACAAAAGGAGAGATCGAGATTTGTGTAGACCTGTGAAAATTGAAGGATAACTGTGTGCATGATCCATTCCAAACTCCATTCTCTGATGAGATCCTGGACAATGTCAAAGGACAAGAATCTTATTCATTCATAGATGGTTTTTCAGGGTATCATCAGATCATGATTGTGCCAAAATATCACAGTAAGACTACCTTTGTAACAAAATGGGGATCTTTCTAGTATATAATCATGCCCTTTGGCTTGAAGAATGTGCCTGCCATCTTCTCGCGCGTAGTAGTAGCTGCCTTCAAGGAGTTTATCCATAAGTGATCAAGTGCTCAGTGTTAAGCTAAAAAATGGAAATTCTCAAAATCGATTGGAAACTAAATGCCAGCAAAGAGCTCATCGCCAGGAATCTGGCGCAATTTGTTTCATCGAAAATCGACTCCGGATAAGGAAGATAGAGCCTGTTGTTCGTTTTCCTAAACAACTAAAAAATTTACAGAAAAGGAAAAAACGGTGACATGGCAACCTAGTTAGCAAAAATGGGATATTCTGGGAATATTCCATCATTTTTTCCCAATGACATTGTGACAAGTGTCGCTGCAGGATTTGATGGAAATTTTGGAAGGTGATTTTTTTTTTACCACCAAGGTCGAATTTCCGAATTTCATAGGTCAATCGTCAAACGATTATTTTTATATTATATGGTTGAAATAGTCCAACCAGAGGTAGACACGTGGTGCAGCCAGGGGATGCCACATGCCCCCTCTGGTGGACCATAGTATGGGCCGAAATATTTATATAAGTCCAAAGTCTGAATTTATATTACAAAGGTTGCTTGATATAGTATAGTCGGGTGCAAAAATTTTTATACATAGGCTAGGTGGAGGTCGGGGCTCGACCTCGCGACCTCCCCCACACAATGCATCCACCTTACCAACATACCACAACTTTTGATATTAATAGCTATGGGTCGCGATTTATATTTTAATTGATATGTGTTGACTGGTGGGGGTAAGGAGAGGGCCAGTCCCCTCACCACAAGACCTAAGGCAGAAGACTAGGAGCTGAGTTGAAAACTAATGCGCAGAGTTTAGAATTAAATGGGTTTTATTAACCCTTAATATAATGATTAAATAGCACTAATATTCATTGTTATTCTAAATTATGGTAAGAGTGCGTTTAGCACTAACATCGGATTATCACCAAGTTAATCTCGCTTATCAATTAATTAAACCAGAGTTTAATTCGACAGAGAAAATGGCGGAGCCCCCAAATTCAGTGCGAAATCCAAAATTAGTGGTCCTAACTAGAGTTTTCTCTAGTTTTAGTGGGGTTTCCTAGGCCATAATTGAGGAGGCCATAAATTTTGCAAAATTTGACCAAATTGGGCTCAAGAAGAGTCTATTCTAGATGATTTGGACATTCTGAACACATTGAAGCAGGTTTAAGGAGCAATAGATGATTTTAAACAACAATTTTTTTCCATTTGGAGATAATACAGAGGCCCAAGCCATGAATGCTGGACCAAGGAGATGTAGCCCAGGAGGGGTGAACTCCTTCATCAAAAAATTGTGTTAATGGATCATTTGATGGTTTGCTGTACATTTTATTGTTGTTGTTCAACATTATGTTTTAATGTTTTTATGATCATTAATTTAACATGAAATTCAGTTCATTTACATGTTTAGCACTCACAAACACCTCGAGAAACCTTTGGAAATGAAGGAAAATATCAACAAATTTTTTATAATTATGAAGATGAAATTAGCACAGAAAAACTAACATTCAGATTCAGATCAAGGTAGTATTAGAGAAAAGGTTGCAAAGGTTATTTTCTTGAATTTCTTTAGTTTTGTGCAAGTATGGTTTTAATGGTTGCGAATTTGTGATGCTTACAAGGTTGAAGTTGCAGAGAGGAGAAGGCAAACAATTGGTTGCTTGTCCCAAGGTTAGGACTAGAAGAGGGAGAGCCACAAGGCCACCATCTCCACCCAAAGTTTCACTTATAGCTACACTTGAAGCACCTCAAGTTTTGTCTCTAGTTGAGATTGAGGAGGTATAAGTTGCACTAGAAGTTGAGCTTGAATCCATAACTATCATGTCAGGTTTTGGAGAGATTGAAGGTCTTTCAGAAGAGGAAGCATACAAGAAGGATTTCTATGAACTGACTGAAATGGTTAGGATCCTCTTTTAAGAGAGGGAAAAAAATGATTAAGAGAGGGAATCAAAGGGCAGTGGAGGAAATCCTCCTCCATCTGCACCATATTTATCATCATCCTCATAATCACCATCAACATCGTCTTCCACTTCCACAACCAAAACCACCCATTCTCACTCAAAAACCAAAAAATAGAAAACTTCCTTTCTCAAACTTGATGTCAAATTTGAGCTTCCAATGGATAATGACGAGGTAAATGCAGAAAGGCTGGATAATTGGATTCATCAATTGGAGGTTTATTGCAGAATTCAGAACCTTCAAGAAGATGACATAAAGATTCAATTGGCTTCCTTGAGGATGGAAGGATCAACACTTGTATGGTGGGAAGCAAGGACTCAAGAAGAGATTAAAAACCACGGTAAGATCTCAATGTCTTGGTCAAGTTTTATTGCTTCCATTAAAGGGAAATTTTATCCTCTAGATTACATGCAAAAAGCCATTATGGACTGGAAGAATTTTAGAAAATTGAAAGGGAAAAGTGTGAAATATTATACTCATGAATTCAGGAGAAGACCTCTTATTTTGGGTATTAATTTTTATTCTCAAGAAACTTTGCTAAAGTATACTAGGGGTTTGCACAGTTACCTCAAGAACACTATTCTCATTTTCAATCCCACAAATTTCGATGAGTTTTTCGTTCATGCCACACATTTAGAAGCAAGAGGGAAATAAAATGTAGATGAGAAACGTGGTAGTTTCCTTAAGTATGAGGGTAAAGGAAAGGGCAAGTTTAATGGAAGAGGAAAGAGAAATAACTCTATCAAAAAATGGAAAGAGAAATTCACGTGTAAACATTGTTCGAAGAATGGCCATGATGAAGACCATTTTTGGCAACTTCATCTAGATTTGAAGCTAAGAAAAATGAAAGCCAAAGAGAAGGGGAAAACCATTGCTATCATTGAACATGACTTAGGTTTAGATTCGGGAGATAAAACCAAGATTACAGCCATGGTTTTGAAAGGTAAGAACATAGCAAGCACTATTTCTTCAAGTAGTTCCAATGTAACTAAATATGAAGATACAAGAATTGAACTCTTTCATATTAGATTCGTTTCTAAACATACCAATATAGATACACTTTTTGATAGTGTTTCTCAAGCTAATTTGATTTATGAAGACTTAGTTAAGGAGATAAAACTTGAAACTATTATACATCCAAGACCTTATCCTTTAGGGTGGATATGTAAGAATGCAAGCTTGCAGGCAAAAAGGAAGTGCATACTAAGGTTTTCCATCAATTCAAACTTTCTCAATGAATTTGAACTTGATGTAGTACCGCTTGAGATTTCAAGTATTGTTTTAGGAAGTCCTTATATTTATGATAGGAAAGTAGTATTTCATCGCCATGAAAATAAGTATCACTTTTTTAAATATGGAATTGAGTACATATTTAGAGTGCATAAAAAGAAGGCAAGTTTTTCTCTTATACATGTAGGAGAAATGAAGAGAATAGTGAATGAAAGACAAAATTTGACTTTGTTAACGATCAAGCATAAAGATGTTTTGAATGAAACCTCTCAAAATATGCATCGAATGAAAAAGTTGATTTCATTGAAGTTGCTTATGCTTGTAATGAAATGTTTCAGGACTCTAATAGGTTGCCTTTGAAAGGAGGTAAACAAGATGTGAAATTTTTTGAACAGTCAACGTCAGTAACACAATGCTGGTGCAAGAGAGTGAAAAGGTCAAAAAGAAAGTGCCAAAGAATTTGAAAAAGAAGGCATAGGTTCCACTAGTGATTTTTTTTTGTTTTCAAAGGGTACATGGCAATGGAAAAAATACTTGGTCAAAATTCGACACAAGTAAAAAGCAAGATCAACTAAGAATCACCATGATGACAATGTTCAAGGTGAGACAATTTTCAAGTTTCCTTTGATTGACGAACGAGGTGAGAACAAGTTTGTTTCTACAAAGAAATCTTGCTGCTCTGCAAATTAAGGGAAATTGAAGCATGAAAGTGTCTAGAATAGCAAGAGAGGGTCTCAAGAGTCAAGGAAAAAACTTATTTTTTGTGAAGAGCTCCAATTTATGAAAATGGGAAAATTTTAGCGGATTGAGACTGAAAGGGTGAGGGAACTGTACCCTCATCCACATGTTCACTAATCAATGAGATTTTGGGGTCTAAAGGGATTCTAGTGGGGAGGAATGATCAGGTGCTCAGTCTTAATCTCAAAAATGGAAGTTATTAGAATTAATTGGAAACTTAACGATAACGCAGAGCTCGTCACCAAGAATCCAGTGAAATTCGATTAATAAAAAGCTGACTTCTGATGAGGAAGATAGATCCAGTTGTTCATTTTCCTAAACAACTAAAAAAATTGCAGAAAAGGACATAATGGTGACATGGTAGCCTAGTCATAAAAAAATGGATATTCTAGGAATATTATATTATTTTCTCCCAATGACAATGCGACAAGTGTCACTGCAGGACTCGCTGGAAAGTTTGGAAGGTGAAATTGTTTTTACCACTAAGGTCGAATTTCTGAATTTCATAGTTCTATGGTCGAATTCTTTTATTATTATTATATGGTTGAAATAGTCCAACTAGAGGCAGACACGTGGTGCAGCAAGGGGCTTCCACGTGCCCCCTCTGGTGGACCATAGTGTGGGACAAAATATTTATATAAGTTAAAATTCTGAATTTATATTACAAAGGTTGATTGATATAATATAGTCGCGCATAAAAAAATTTATACATAGGTTGGGCAAAGGTCGGGACTTGACCCTGCGACCTCCCCCACACAACACACCCACCTTACCAACATGCCACAACTTTATATATTAATAGCTATGGTTCGTGGCTTATATTTGAATTTATATGTGTTGACTGGCAGGGGTAAGGAGGGAGCCAACCCCCTCACCACAGGACCTAAGGCGGAAGACCAGGAGCATATTTTAAAACTAATGCGTAGAGGTTATAATTAAATGGGTTTTATTAAGCCTTAATCCAATGATTAAATAGCGCTAATATTCATCATTAATTTGGATTATGGTAAGAGTGTGTTTAGCGCTAACAACTGCTTATCACCAAGATAATCCCGTTTATCAGTTAACTAAACCTAAGTTTAATTTGACGAAGAAAATGGAAGAGCCCCCGAATTCAGCGCCAAATTCAAAATTAGCAACCCTAATTGGATTTTTCTCCCGTTTTAGTGGGGTTTCCTAGGCCAGAATTGAGGAGGCCATAAATTTTGAAAATTTTGACCAAATTGGGCTCAGGAAGAGTCTATTCTCGATGATTTGGACATTATGAACAAATTGAAGCAGGCTTCAGGAGAATTAGATGATTGTAAAAAAACACTTTTTTCCATTTTGAGCTAATACAGAGGCCCAAGCCATGGAAGCTGGACCAAGGAGATGTAGCCCAGGAGGGGTGAAATCCTTCATAAAAAGAAATTGTTAATGGATCATTTGATGGTTTGTTGTACATTTTATTGTTGTTGTTCAACATTATGTTTTAATGTTTTTATGCTCATGAATTTAACATGAAATTCAATTCATTTACATGTTTAACACTCACAAACACCTCAATAAATCTATGCACATGAAGAAAAAGATCAGCAAATTGTTTATAATTCTGAAGATGAAACTAGCATAGAAAAACTAAAATTCAGATTCAGATAAATAATTTAATGGAAGTGTACTTTGATGATTGGACTGTTGAAGAAACATGTTTCAAATCGGTGCTTAATGCTAGATACCTATAGAGAGTATCAACTCTAACTAAACTTGAAGAAATGTATATTTTTTGTGCCATTCGGGATATTGTTGGGACACATTGTCTGCCAACAAAGGTTGATGGTAGATTCCACGAAGATCACAATAATTGTTAATCTAGAGATACTGGAGAATGTTAAATAGTTGCGCTCAATATTGGGGCACAATGGCTATTATCAAAAGTTCATTCCGGGATATGTGCTGATAACTTCACCCATGGAGAAGCTGCTTAAGTTGGATGTGACATTCGACTGGGATGATGAATGTCATAAGAGTTTTTAATTGTTGAAGGAAAATATGGTCACTGCTCCCATACTAGTCTTTCCAAAGTGGTCTAAGGTGTTTCATGTGAATGTTGATGCCTCCTGTATCACGCTCGGAGCTATTTTAGCACAACCTGGAGCTAGAGAGATTGATCACCCTATTGCCTATGCGAGTCAAAAACTCTCTAGTGCAGAACAGAATTATTCAACCACAGAAAGAGAAGGATTAGCGATGGTGTATGCACTGCCACTACTTGTTTGGAGGACATTTCAAGATGTTTGCTGATCATTTTTCTTTGAAGTACCTAGTCAATAAGCCTATGTTGGGGGGAAGATCTGCATATGGTTGTTACAATTCTAGGAGTATGACTTTGAGATGATTGTGTAACCAAGAAGATTGAATGTCGGGCCAGACCATCTGTCGCGCATTGAGACATGTCAAGAACCTACGAACTTGGAGGATGGCTTACCAGATGCACAATTGTTTGCGATCAAGGTAGTTGAAAATCACTTCCCTGATGTTATTCAATTCCTAACTACTGGACACACGCTTGAGGAATATACCGTCCAATAGAAGAAAGAGTTTGTGGCATGCGTAACAGACTTCACTATTATTGTTGGCCAATTGTACAAGATGGGTGCAAATGAAGTTCTGCGAAGAAACGTTTTAGAGTATGAAAGGCATGAAATATTAGATGAAGCTCATGGAGGAGTTGTCAATGGTCACTATGTAGGGAAGGGAACCGCGCAAAATATTTTGCAAGCTAGGTTATGGTGTGCCACATTGCAAAATGATGCCTATGTGCATTGTCACGCATGCGACATATGCTAGAGGACCGGAAAGCCATCACGCAACGATGAGATGCTCCTGCATCCACAAGTGGCACTGCAATAATTTGAGAAATGGGATATAGAATTTTTCGAACTTATTAACACTCTAGGAAAGAAGAGTGGTGCGCATTACATAATCACTGTGACTGACTATGTAACTAGATGGGCTGAAGCTAAGCCTGTGAAGGATTGTACTACAGACACAACTGCATAGTTCCTCTTCGAGAATATTTTGACTTGATTTGGATGTCCTAAGATTCTAATAAGTTATCAAGGTACACACTTTTTAAAAGAAACCATTGAAGCATTGACAGAAGAATTTTCTATTCATCATTAGAAGAGCACTCCCTATCACCCACATGCGAATGGTGTGGTGGAAGCATTCAAGAATATATTGGATACTGCGCTTACCAAGGTGTGCAATGCTAACCAAAATGACTGGGATGAGCGCGTACCTATAGTCCTCTGGGCCTATCGAACTACATGTAAAAATTTGATTGGTAAGACACCATTCAGGATGGAATATGGGAAAGAAGTTGTGCTGTTGTTGGAGTACATTGTTCCCAATCTACGCATTGCAACATTCACAAATATGGAAGAAGTAGATGTTATGGAGGAACGGTTGTTGTAGATGGTCATTGTAGAGGTAATTTAATTGCTTAAATTCCTTGACATAAATTATCAACCTGGGGGTCCATGGACATGCGAGGTGCACGTGCACTATATGTGCTAGAGATTGGTTTCCAATTTAGAAAGAGAATTATTAACCTATTAAATGAAAAAAATGATAATCCAATTAAATCTATTCTAGAAAGCAGTAGAAATTTTAATCTATTAAATGAAAAAAATGATAATTTACATAAGAATAAATTTATTCTAAAAAGAAATAAATCTATTCTAGAAAACAATAAATCACACCATACTTTCGGAAGTAAAAAAAAATCAATTGCAAGAATTAAAAAGCACACATTTGCAGAAATGAAATAACTAATCTAAGCATACTTGCAGAAATTGAAATGTGACACTAAAGCATACCTGTAGAATGGAAAAACACACTTCATTGAAAATAAAAGGAACATCATATATTCTATGAATTCCCAAATTACATCAACAAAAATAATCTACAACTATCAACTTAAACTTGATGCTACAAATATACCATTAAATTCTATCTATCTCATTACATCCTCACTTTACATCTCCTTCCATGATTCCAAACTTCTCCAATATTACAAGTTTCACATTACAAATTATTCCTCCTCTTCCTCCTCATGAAAGGAGAATGCTCTCCTAATAATACAAAACTAAGAAATTTCCTCAATAATGGAAATCCACCATTCTCTCCTTAGATCCATAAAAGTTTCAACCAATTAGACACATGTCCATGATTTTCTCCATGAGATATGTTTGACTCCTATCCCAAATCTCCTTCCAATATTGAAGAGAATTCGAATTTGAACCTTGGAGGCCACATAAGAGTCTCTTGGAAGCTTCCAAATGACCTACACATGTCATGAAACTCAAGCCACTTTTAAGTATTAGCAAGTATATGTCATTTTTCAAATTTTCAACCATTAATTCACTATAAACACTTGAAAAATATAACTTAGGAAAATACCATTATGAACCCATATGATGATGGAATGAAGGTGATAAAAGTGAAATGAGGGTGTGAATGAAGTGAAAATATATGTCACTTTAAAGTCATTTTGGAGACACAACTGCCGCACTTGAAGAAGATCGTTTTATTACCAATATCCACCAACAAGTTCAAAAGGCATGTGAAAAGGCATGACATGATAGGAACATCAGGAAAAAGGTGTTTAAGGAATATGATTTGGTCTTGTTCTATGACAACAAGTTTGCATGCCACCCAAGGAAGTTGAATATGCATTGGCCAGGGGCATATATTGTTAAGGAGATCACTGATGGAGGTACAGTGCGCTTGGCCACACTGAGCAAAGAATATCTTCCCGAGTATGTCAATGGAAGCCAATTGAAGCCATACAAGGATGACCCTCTCCCTGCATGCACCAAATGACTCTATGGCCAGAGTATTAGATCTGTGTAGACAGGATGGAAGATGTCTAGTAAGGTGCAACACGCACGTGGTAGCTGCGCAAGGAGGTTGACTGGGTCGCAGAGGTGCCAAAATCTAGCTGTTGGTATAGTAAATTTGGAAAAGAAATATTTAGTACATTTTATGGGAGCATCTAGATTGTATTTAATGAGGGGATTTTTCTAGATTTGGAACCATTTTTTTCATTTTTGGAGACACATTAATGAATAAGGGACCATTGAAGACGCGACAAACCTATAAATATGACCTGTGGGGTTGAAATAGTTCCCTTTGATTTCTGTGTGAAGTGTTTGCCTTGAGTTTTCTGATTTCTTCATCTTATTCAGTGTCTATGTCTAGTTTAGATCTAGGGTTTGAGGAGGAGTTGCGCTGTAGGGGTTTGGGTTACGTGATTCCGCAAAGCACGAATGCTATGCACCCCGAAGAGGATCCTGCTGCGACGGTCGATCCTACTGCGCCGATCACTGAGACACCTATGCCTGCAAAGCCTAAGAAGGGATTGACATCGGGGACCCGTAAATTCCCTAGAGAGAAGACTCCAACGTCGTGCTCCACTACAGTTGAGTGCTAGAAGAGAACCATGATAGAGCTCCTTGAGACTATTATGGAGAAGGAAGAGGATGTGGTCAAAGTGGTCCCATTCTTGCAGTTGCCGACCTATGTCGCACTGCACAAGGCGTCAAGAAAAATTTTGAAAGATCTATACAAAGTGTGGTCGAGCATTAACATTCCCTTAGTTCCTAAAAATATTCTGGTTGAAGGCGATATGTTTGCCAAAGTGCCACAACTAAAAATTGAGGATTGAGACATCACAGATGTTGAGAAGTTTCTTGAGCTTACGCTTGAGTGATATCTTGATCTTATGCATATGAGGGGGGCCTTGTGCATCTTGAGCTGCAGTGAACAGTGTTGGGCTTGCACAAGGAAAGGCTCTTAAAATTATTGCAGGTCCCACATTTCAGGTGCAACTCGATAAATGATATATGTGTGCACCAATTGCTCATGCTAGTACATGATGAAGTATTATGGTTGGGAGAGAGCATACTGATTGATTTTTCACTGATCCATTGGGTCATCGACTTACCTGATCAAGGCGCAGATCCCATGGATGAATTTGGAGGAAAGGCACAAGAAAAATGGTGGCCAAAAAAATCAAAGTAGCATACCAAGTGTCGCGCCATAGTAGAGGCTTTGTAGTCAACAAAATCAATGATCAAAATGTTCATTTTGGGACTCTCATCTTGGCCTTCAAGATAATGTGCAAGTGCAGACCTAAGGAGGTTCTTGCGCAAGTAGTTGCACTTGCAGGACAATGAGAGAATGGATTCATATATAATTGGTCTCAGTATTTATGCAAATATTTTTGGAGAACGTGCGCAAAGAACAAGAGGAGGGAAAGCACTTTTATTATGCTTCTCTCCTATTGCTAATAGCCCTCATTGGTTGGAAGATGCCTAAGAAACACAGTTTCCTAATATAGAGCCGCAGATGTGCAAAGCCGCATGGTATTCCACATTGTGGAATTCTTTTGTCCCCGCACGCATAGAATAAAATATTTTTGGTATTGTTCGACGCCTTGCTCTTTTAGGTAGTGTAATCCAAGACACGACTATCTATGACTTTGTACGAGTAGTACAAGATGATCATATATTTTAAGGCCACCTTCCACAATATTCACATCCGCGCGAAGGGCGCAGTTGAAGGTGTTTGGTATGAATTGCCATATCTCGTCACTAAGGATGATTTGCTGCGCGTCACTACAGAGTGGCTGCCAGCTTGACTGGAGCTAGGTGCATCAAATTATATTCTAAAGATGCCTACCAAGCCTCACATTGGTACGCAGACAAATGAGAAGACAACAGAAAAAGGGGCCACACCAACTACCACTGGCGAATTTTTTTATCTCGAAACAGACAATGCACCTGAGAAAAATGGTGTTGCACCAAAAGAGATAGAGGATCAGGAGGAAGCACATAATTCCAAAGGCACAAAGCGTAGTTCTCAGGCTGTGGGAGGATCGAGGAAGAAACAAAAGGGCTCTAAGGCCACTGGAAAGGAATAGCTAACATTAATTGAAGATTATTTCAACCAAATAGCTACCACGGTCAAAAAATCGACTAAGGATATGTGGACGAACATGGAAATTTAGTACAAGGTTGCGCTTGATGAAGTACATGTTGGTATTCGCTAGCTCAAAGTTCAAGTGAGCCTGATTCAGGCGAGATTTGTACAAGTGAGCCATATGTAAGCGAGTGTGGATGCCACTAGCGTGAAATAGCTCAATACAGTCCTACCTACAACTAGAGATAGTTGTTTGATTCAAATTCCTGAGTCGACCATGCATGTAGAATCTGATAGTCGACGCACGCAGCTACGAGGTTGTAGAGATATAAATTTTAAATTGTATTTTTTGCCTGCAGGAAAATTGAATTTGATCCATATTATGATTAAGGATGAGCTCCAGTTCTGCAAATCTTGTGCCCACACCACTGCAGTAGAGTCGTAGCAGTAGGCTGTTGAAGCACAATATAAATAGCAGACTGCAGAGGAAGCATGTCGCACCATAGAGGCTCAGCGCGTTGTACTTGAATAAAATATCAACCAAGTGTGTAGAGACTTGCCAACAATCCTAGCCATAGCAGCCCCAATAGAGGAGTTAGAAGGGCTAGTTGCTGCATTGAAGGCCTCACACGCAGAAGTACAAATTGTGCGGGCTGAATTTGAACACCAGATTGTCGATTTATAGCTAAAGTTGCAACCTGAAACCCCACCAGAAGTCAGAGCAAAGAGGGTTGCCGAGGTAAAGCAGGCTACTGATAGCATCATTTCTGTAGTCACATAGTGAAATCATCTTTTGGATGAGGCCATGGGTGTCTGTACTTCAGTTCAGAATGACCCTATGGTATAACAATTGTGAAATTAGTTGCACGTCAAAGAGAAACATTTTGCAGACATCAGGATGGTGGCGCCCACCCTCATGATTGCATAATGCCTTGCCCGCCTACAGGAGGGCCAAGTAATTCAGAATGAAATCGAGGACCTATGCCGAAGGGATAAACTGCTTGAGGCAAGGATACAGCCATGGGCCGAGGATGCTCAATAGTTTTCGCATACATTGGATCGCACATTGAAGGCCATTCAACAAACATAGAGGATCATTGAATTGGCCACTGAAGGGCCCATAATAGAGAAATTGATAATTGAAGCATAGGGAGCTACTGCGTAGAGTCTTGAGGTGGTGTTACCACTGAAAACTTTTGTCTTTGTTCTCCAAGCCAAGATGAAGGAGCAAAGACCATAGTGACTCAAGACGAGTCATAGGTTTGTGTTGGGGGCCTGTTGGAGCAGGGTCCCTTGTGGTACATTTTTGAGTAACTTTTTGTATATTTTTACATATATGTGCTGCGCAAAAAGGTCAAGGGGCTTTGGGGCGGGTCAAAGTACCTCTTTTATGTAAAATGGTTTTAGCGGTACACTTTGGGTCTCAAACCATGGTTTGAGACCATAGTATTTGTGTGTTAAGCTAGTATAAATCTGTAAGGGTTGAGTCATGAAGAGATATATCTTTTTGGTAATGCTTATTTTGATGAACATTGTGTAAGGGTTTTTGTCTAATTCTAGGTTTTTGGGTAGAAAGGCTCCTGTTGGCTATGTATGCAGAGACCTAGTCCTGGCTGTGTGCGCGGAAAGGTAATTGTAAGGGAAGATTATATTTGTACTGAACAATTGGAATCTAATACAAAGAATATTTTTGGCAAAACACTTGTGTTATGTATATGTGTTATCTCTTTACTGATATTACTTTGAGATCGCTTTAATTCTATCATATCTGCGTGAGTAGATCTGTTCTTTATGCATGAATATATGGTGATGGTTGAATACTTGAATAAATCCGCTTAAGTAAATGTACATTGTTAAGATTTGGTCCAGTTCTTATATATCTTCGACGATGTCGATTTGTGATCCATATGTTAATTTCATTCTCTATGTTGATCTGAAATTTATTGTTCTGTATTTTCTCGTATATGCTTTTGATATACAATAAGTTTTGCAATCAACCTGTTTAGGGCCACCACATTATTTTCTTCCTTAGGGTGTGGAAACCTGGTTCGAGCACCCCCCCATATTTCTTTAGGTGAGACTTTTATCTACGAAAGCTGGTCATTGCAAAAAGGGCCAGTAGTTGGAGGGTTTTTTGGTTGCGCTATAAAATTTGAACCTGGGTCAAGACCCCTGAAGCCAACATGTAACCTCTGCTAACTTTGCGGTTCAAGTTAATTTCTCTTACACAAAAAAATTTCTCAACTATAGGGGTCTAAGGCAGGGATGCCCTTTATCCCCACTTTTATTTCTGCTTATCCTTCACAACCTCAGTCTAATGATCAACCAGGAAAAGAAGGAAGGTTCTATGATAGGGGTTAAAATTGAAAGGTCCTTTTTTGTCTCTCACCTTCTATATGTGGAGGATGTCCTTATTTTTGGTGAAGGCTTGATCTCTAAATGGGAATATTATTGCCAAATATTGCATTCTTACTATTTTATTAGCAACATGGAGATTAACGGTAATAAATCATCATTTTTTCATTATAATATTAAATATCATGTTATATCAGATGTGACCAGGTTTCACCCTTATTAGAAGAGCCCCTTAGCTAATGGTATTTAATATTTGGATTTCCCTCTCAAACCAAATTGTTATGTCCATGACTAACTTTGTATTGTTAAGAGGGTGGAAAATATAATCATCCATTGGCGTTACCATTGGCTTTCACTAGGCGGCAGGATGATCCTTTCAAAGTCTATTTTAGAGATAATTATAGTCTAGTGGTGTGACACTCTCTGAAATTTCTAAATCCATTTTTAATATGATTTATTAAGCCAACTTCAAATTCCTTTAAACAGTAAAGAAATAAAAGGTTGAGTTACATTTAGAAAAATGGGAATTGTTATCAATGCCAAAGCATCTAAGGGGATGGAGGTTTAAAAACATCTGCTATGAAGAGCCTTTGGTAGGAAATAACATTTTTAGCTTTTTGGGTAGCCTGATGGCATATTAAATACTTACAAAAATAGAACCTTGTTGGACTGGCTGTAGTCTGGAAATTCTCTGATATCTTCTTTAGGATTTGTCTCCTGGAAAAGCCTACTTTTGACCCTCCCACAGGTGATTGAAGGACTATCATGGTAGGCAACATTTAAAACATTATTATAGGAAAGAGGTATTTTCTGGGAGCTCCACCTATCTCACATTTTTCTCAAAACCTTATAACTTATTTATACTCAAAAGGCATTCAAAAGCTTCACCAGGATGCAAGAGACAAATATTTGGATCGTACTATAAGCTATTAGAAATATTCTCCAGATCTTGTCCTACATGGATCCTTGGACATATAATGGAGTTATTTCATTAAGGTACTCTGCAATAATGGTATCTTTATTTCTAATTCTCTATATTCACTTGTATGGTCTTGGAACAAGGCTTCAGGACAAATTACTGTAAATCTATCTTATGATTTTATTTGTAGGAAATTATTACAAGAGAAAAACAAGTGGTGGTATAAGAAATTGTGGCATTGATCTATTCCATAGAAACTTAAATGCTTCACATGGCTTGTGTTGGAGAATCGTGTTTTAACTTGGGAAAATTCACTACAAGGAAAATAACATCTAGCAAAAGTTATAACGAATGTTTTTAGTGTTATAAAATTTGTAAAAATTTACAAAAAAACCTCCGCTACAACATATGTTTGCGTATGTGGATGTTTTAGTGGAGATGATAATGGTACTTCATCACAACTAAAAAAATATAGCAGTTGGAGGTTTTAGCCGATGTTTTTTAGTAGTGTGCTTAGTGGAAAAATAACATTGGTTCACTACCACTATAAAAGCACTGGTGTTGTAAATTTAAATAAAATCATTAGGAAAAGAAAAAAACATTTGGAGCACTAGTGTGTTATTTTTATAAAGGCACCAATGTTATATTTATAAAACCATCGATGATTTAATAATAAAAATGCACTGGCTCGGACAATCTATGATACCATGCACCGGGGCATTGAATTCAAACAACATCGGTGCCTGAAAAGTATACAGCCTAGTGCTTATATCTTTGAAAATGCCCAGGGTTATACTTTTCAGGAACAACACCAGGGAAAGAAAAAAATTCTTTCATACCCGATGCTTTTATTTAAATTTACTGCACCAGTGCTTTTATTTAAATTTACAACATCCATGATTATGAGCCGCGCAAAAGTACCCATGCGCTAATAATATAAAAGAACCATTGTTGTTAATTTGAATAATATTGGGGTTGGAAATAATATTTTTGAGCACCGGGGTGTTGGTTCTATGAAAGCACTAATGTTTTAAGAATTACAATGCACTGGGATGCACAATCTATGATACCATACATTGAGGCATTAAATGCAAACAATATCGGTGCTTGAAAAGTATAATACTCTGGTGCTACTAATTAGGGGAATTTTGAGGTCTAAAATGGGCCTCCTAAGGAAATAATAAAATAATAGTTAAATCAATAAAATAATATTTATGAATTTTCAATTCACTTTTTGCACCACAATCTATGTAACCATATATAAATTCAATTCAAAAGTTGTACCAAAATAAAATTAATAAAAAATTGTATTGATGTGACTATAAATAAGAATGAACTTTTCAAGAAAATGTCATTATCATTGAATAACCAATGCATATGTCCTTTGTACTTATAGATATTAACTTATAATTAATTTGAATTTGTATTAAATAAAATGACATGAATATATAATTTAAACGTAAATATATGAAAATATACAAATATAATATTTATTGAAAAGTGTGTAAATACATAAAGATTGTGTAGGGATATGCATTGTTTCTTTCAAAAAATATGAAATGACAATAATAATATTGTATTCAAAAGGTGTGAAATGACATTTATTATGAGTACTTTACTTTTTGATTTTAAAAGTACTTAGAGCACTACCATGGTTAACCATGAGTTTTTATCCACCATTGAGAATGTGACAAGTAAGTACCTTTAACTTGAACAATGCCATCTCAACCATTAGAGATGATGTCATCCCATAAAATGTGATTGATTCTCATAAAGTGAATTTTGATTGTACATTTTCCTTATGAGACCCATTTTAGACCTCAAAATTCCCCTAATGAATTTTTATTTGAATGCCTCGATGTTGTACTTTTCAGAAAAGGAATTGGGCCATGCAAAAAAAAATTGTCGTAATAGTGTTTTTCCGTAAGATAATACATCAGTGTGTATATATTTTATAGACGCACCAATTTCATTTTTTTTTATTATAAATATTATTTTTGAAAATTTTGTATTCGGAATGGTGCACATTATTAATATACGATGTACCTATATCCATTTTCTCTTTTTAAGAAACATCAACCTATGATAGTGCAATTATTGTGATTTTTTAAATATGATATTCATCGAAAAATCGACATATATCTTATAGCAATATTCATATAAATTAAAATTTGATTAGTGTATTTATATATGATGCTTGGACTAATTTTGCATATCATCATATTTTTCATCTCTTCATTATAATATTTAATCATTTATATATGTAATCAGATGTGTAACATTTCACATTGACATTGGACAACGCAATAGAATAAATAAAACAATATTTTATTATATATGAATAAGAGAATCTTTGTCATAAAAAATGGGATAGTTATTGGTAACCCCTTGTCTTTGAATTGGGACATTATGTCCATTACATCAAAAGAAATGTTCAATTTTCACAGACAATTATTTCAAAATAACAACAACTTGCATTAATATCCAAATGGATCATCATTCTTTGTTGGAACTATTGTGAGTGCTCAAGTTATTTCTATGACTTGGGTTATTTGGATGAATGTTTTTTTGATGTCATAAATTGGGTTATTTGTTGACGAATGAAAATCGAAATAATTAGTATACATCAATGTGAATTGAATAACAATGTACCATAGCAATAAGTGAGTCATGAATTGTACACATCGTTTCAAAATAAATCTCATGCCTTGTATCAACAACTATTTTGTTGGTGTAGTTCCATAATTTGTTTCCTACAAGTTTTATACCCCATAATAAATTATAGATTTAATATAAATGATTTTTTTTCCCATTAATTATAAACTCAGAGAAGTAAAACAACATCGATACTTACAAATTCCAAAATTAATTTTTGATATGCCAACATATACTCACTACCCATATTTAACCCAATGTCAATCAATTCTTCCTATGGCTCTTCTTTATATGTTAACACCTATTTGAATACATTCAAGGATGGTTGTTGTAAAAAAACTTAAAATATACCAAAATGAAATATTAATTTGCTATAAGAAAATATTAACAATTACTCACAATCTTTGATATCAACCCTTTTCTCCTTTGGCATCATGTTTTACATGTTCAATGGGTTCTAAATTGTTTTCTTTTCTGCAACAAAATACTTGAAAATTAATATTGAATGTTAAATTATTTGTTTATATGTACCTAATATAAAAAATCAATAATTACATACATTTGAAGCATTGTGTTGTTGAGATGGCTCCTCATGTGATGAAATTATGTCCATTTCTTTGACCATCTCCTTGTACACTTTTTTGGACATTCCTACAGACTTATTTCAGATACGATCTCGTTGATCCTTTGAGATTTTCATAATATTCCTGGAAAAAATAATAAACTGTTTTTATATTGATATACGAAAACTAAATATAAAAAAAATATATTAATAAATGAATTATTTGTAGTAATATATACATATAATTATAGTAAATAATTTTAATTAGGAATATTATTTTTGAATGATTCTATTTTGTTGTATGTTTTTTCTATTACAAGTTTGACATGTTTCATGGACCATTGCTCTAGAAATGCCTCCTCTAGTTTTAATATAACTTGGTTCTTAGAATCATTGGATTGATTTCTGTATTGTAAGTGGAAAGTACGTCTATACATTCATTCCACTATATGCCTCATAGGTTTGTAAAAAAAATTCTCCCTTCCATTAGTCTCCAACACCACTCTAGATGAGTTAAGGAACAACTCATTGCCATTTACTTGTTTTATAATGTGTTTTTCCTTAGAATGACATTCTTTTCCTTCGTTGTTGGTCCTTGTAGAACATTAAACATATGTGAATTAATAGATTGTTTGAAATATGTTATTTACTATTCTTCAGTATATTGTTAATGAACATTCAAAAGAAAAAAAAATCATATTGAGTAGTATTTTTTCATTCACTTGATTCATCCTTCTACAATTTTTCCATCATACTTTTACACTCTTCTGCACTTAGATCATAAATAATATTATCAAGCTTCCTTGTTTTGTGGCTTTACATGACACACACTAAACAATACATATTAGTTAAACTTACATATAGTTCAAACATATTAATCTTGTAAATAATTTACAAAGAACATGCATTTTTTTCTTTTTTGAATGTGTTATCATTATGTCGAATTAGTATTTTTTCAACTTGATCACTTCTCACACTTTTTTTGATCAATATACAACCTGTACCATTAAATACAGAAGTCATTAATAAATATATTTTATAAATAAATCACATAATTTTCAGCTAAAAACATGTTTGGAAACTGGTGCACTTATGTGAATAAACGCCTCAGTGAATTTAATATATAAAATGCATCGGGTGTTTAATTTTTTAGCATAGGCAACGGAAATTAATTTTTTAAATAACTTTAAATTATGATGGTGTGATATGTAACGATTAAAGCACGACCATCATAGTAAAAAAAAAAAACACAAGTTTTTTTTTACTAATCATGTGCTATTTGTCATAGGCGCACCACTGCATTATATTAAACATCATGCATCGATAAACAAACATTGTTTTAAAAAAAATGAACATGGTCGATACGGTTTGGATCTGATTCAACAACTAGTATGTATGCTTTACACGTTAAATGCCTTATATATAGAAACAAACCCATTGAATCGATAATGCCTAAAATGAAAAGCCCTAATTGTGAAGTGGT
The DNA here is from genome assembly GCA_034641835.2 of Pinus albicaulis. Lineage (NCBI taxonomy): Eukaryota > Viridiplantae > Streptophyta > Pinopsida > Pinales > Pinaceae > Pinus > Pinus albicaulis. The sequence goes on along the minus strand of CM076577.1, from coordinate 850,714,899 downwards.
AGAGGGAGTTAATCCCTAAGGTGAAATTTTTTAGTCACATAAGGAAGAAGAAGCAAGGGTTTATGGAAAGTATTGAATATATATATATATATATATTTTTTTTTTTTTTTTTTCTAAATTTTAATTAAATCTAACAGAAATTGTAAAAAAAATTATTAGTAAAATCAATAGTAAAATTTAATTTTTTTTACTATTCACGGTTTTGAGTGAATCACCATACCTTTCAAATTTTGATCTTCTGAATAATTTTGTGGTTCAAAAGTATTCTACTACTCCACAGTGCTATGAGTGTGTCTCTCTTACAAATATCTCTTTTAATTAAATATAATAGAATTTGAAAAACAAAATTATTAGTAAAATCAACAGTTTAATTTAAAATGTTTACTATGCAAGTTTTTGAGTGAATTGCCATACCTTTCAAATTATGATATTTTGAATAGTTTTGTTTTTTCGAAGTATTTTGTTGCTCCATAGTGCTCCTAGTATGTCTCTCTTGCAAATCTCTCCCTTGAAATTTTGGGAAAAATAATGAAATAGTGCCATAGCTTCTTACTATTTAAAAAACTTTATGAAATTATATTTTGAAAAATCAATTACTGCACATTTTTTAATTTGAAAAAAAATAGACATGCACATTTTTTCACTTTTTACGAACATCGATGTTTTTCATAGTAAAACGCATTGGTGCATTTATGAATAACGTGAACCAATTAAGATAACTTATTAGTGCAATATTTTTTTTAATGCACCGATATGAAAGAATTTTTTTTTTTTTTTGTTTTTGAAATCTCAGAAAACGGTGTGGTTATTATTTTAATGCATCGATGTGGTTATTACTTAAATGCATTGGTACAATTAGTTTTAGAAGAGAATTGGTGTGATAGAATTATTCTTTTTATTTTTGAAATATCGGAAACTAGTGCGGTTATTATTATTATTATTTTTAACTGAAACGTGTATGGATTTTATTTATAAGAAGAAAAGCGAATGGGTCTTTGCCAAAGCGACCCCTGTTACAAAGCTGTTGTCCATAAAATGCTGTTTTTGGATTTTTACAATATCAAGGAGTTTCAAAGGAACTATCCTCATTTAATGTTAGCAGCCCTTTTGTAAGTGAGCACCCTTTGTTCGCCATCCGATCTACTTCACTATTTGAATTTCAGAGGATGTGATAAAACTTGTAGGATGCAAAGTCTAATAGGACTCTTTTCAATCTGCCCAAGATTCTGTTGAGGCCAGCATTGCTGAATAACTCTTATGAGTTTAATTTTTTAATTAATATTTCAGAGTCGCCAAATACTTGGAGATCTTTGACCCCTTTGTCTCTTGCTATATGACAAGCTTTGAGGAGCCCGAATATCTCAGCTTGATTATTGGTTTTCTAGCCTAGACCCCAGCAGAAGGAGTCTCTTGAAGACCCATCCGGGGAGTAGATGACCCCACCAGCACCGGAAGCACCGGGGTTCCCTTTGGACGCCCCATTGAAAAATATTGTGGTTAAATTTTGGGACCGCCACCAGTTTTGGAATATATCATCAGGATCTCTCTTTCGCCAGTCTGGATTTGCTGATTGAGGGATGATGAGATACTTTCGAGGATGAGGCTCAAGGGGGTCAAGCCACCTCTTTTCCTCAGGCAGAAGCAGCGGATCTTCATTAAAAAACTACTGCTGTGCCGCTCCCAAGAGGAAGGACTTGGCTATTGCAGCAACTTGCAGTGGGGTGTGATTCAAGTTTTTGAAAATCATCTAGTTGCGGGCCAACCAGAGTTGCTGGCAGACTAATTTGGGAAGATCAGTCCAAAATTTACGCCAAAATGACTTGTATGGGATTCGATAAGGGTAGAGGAGGCTCCAAGATGCAAAGAGATCCGTGATAGAAATCTGAGAGGGAATAACAATCTGAAAATCCTGTAGGATGAGGCCCCAAACCTCCTTGGCGTATAGACAATCCACGAATAAGTGCTAAGTTGTTTCTAGATTGCTTCTGCATAAGACACATCTATGAGGCCCTACAATTTTTCTTTTCACAAGGTTATCTCCTGTTAGGAGCTTATTATGGACCAGAGTCCAGAAGAAGAAATTCACTTTTGGTAAGGCTAAGGGCTCCCAGACATGCTTCCAAAAGGCATGAGTTTGACTGCTGTTCCTTGGTGCCTGTAACACTCTGTATCCTTCTGCTATAGAGTAATCCCCTGTCTGGCCCCATCCTCAATGATCTTTCATGGTTCGATTGACCAAAACTGCCTCCTCCAGCAGATCGACACAGTTATTGTTTTAACCTGTCGGTGTGGTTAATACTTAAACACATAAGTGAAATTAGTTTTATACGAGCACGTATATGATAGAATTCCTTTTTTTATTTTCGAAAACATAGAAACTGGTGCGGTTATTATGTTAACGCATTGGTGCTATTATTATTTAAATGCATCGGTGCAATTAGTTTTACAAGAGCACAAATATGCTTTAAAATTTATCTGAATTTTTATTTTCACATAAAATGGCATATTCATCTCAAAGTATACATTTTATGCTTAAAGTCGTCTTATTATTGAAAAATGATTTGAAAACTATATTGAAATTCAAATTTTGGTTATATGGTTTTCAAAATTAATTTTAGGTATGTAAACCAAAATTCATTGCTGATTTTGCTCAAATGCAGGGAGAAATTTTCATAATATCAATGGTAAAGTTTTCAAATTCTAATGTGCTCCATAGTACTAAAATTCCTTCACGGAGTTCCCCCTTTCCATCTCTAGTAAGTTCAAATTTTATTTATATTTCGATTATATAATTGAATTTTTTTTTTTTAATCTATGTCAAATTGAATAAAAATGTATCCAAATTTGTAGTATCCTGATTCAGAATCAAGTTCAGATGCAAAAATATTCCACCATTTCAAAAACTTCAGAAGTTTTTATCGGGAGCAACATACCAAAATGATTTGGTAGATGAAAATGGGAAGTCGTTTCACCCTGCCATTTCGAACATGGCATCTTCCATTCACAATCCTGGGTCAACGATGGTAATAATTTTTTGGTATAATGTAATTTCAACAAACCAATTGCATTGTGATTACTAATATCATTGATGTATTGATGTTAAATATTTTTTGAAATTAGGATTATTTTGATGATGAGCGACCCACCTACCATCTTCAAGAGCACCCCACAACAATGTCAAATCGAGAGAAGGTTGCATTAAGAGAAAAACTTGGAGAGGAAGCATACAAAGAATGGTTGAATCAACAACATATTTGATTCCCACTACGTACAAATTCGCCAATTAGTTATGACTATAGAAATAGTAGTTCTTCATCACAAGTTAGCAGTGGAGGCAATCAAATAGAGGTTGGTATGGATGATTACTTACGGGATATGTGTAATATCTCCTATTTTATTTTCCATGTAAATAGAATAAGAGCAAGGTCATAGGACACGTATTCTAAGAATTTTGGGAAAAACATTATAGTGGGAATCGCTTGTGATTAATAATGACTATGGAAATTAGAAAAGGCATTGGTAAAGGAAAATAGGAAATAGTTGGAATTTAATTATGAAAATAAAGGAAAAAAGGAAGGTGAAGAGACACATATTTGCATGCAAGGTAAATTAGAGGAAAATGAGGAAAAAAATGAGACCTCAATGATAAAAAGGCATCATAGGATTAGTTTTACCTTTTATCAGATTAATTTTTGGCTCTCATTTCATTTTCCCATTCTCTCATACTCTTCAACACTTAGAGAATTCTTGGAGCATGCTTGGAGCATTCTAGTATTCAATTGGATTGGAAAAATAAAGCAAAGAAAAACATGGGAGTGCAAGGGAAAATTTGGATCAGTAGCTACAACAAGGATACTTTGCAGGTTATAGGTTGGATGTGTGATTTGATTTTTTAGTTTTGGATACATGTTATATCCATGTGATTTCGAGGTTATATGTTGTCATTGGAATGGATATTTTCTTGGATTGATAATGGTTTCAGCCTTGCCTTGCCATTTTTGTATAGCCATGGTGTGTCGACCCCATTTCCATAACTAGAACTTGGAGGTTGGGTCATGTCATAGTGACACTCGTCTTATGTTTACCTTGGTAAGCTTGTGAATTTGGGTAAATGTGGGTGGATGAATTACAGGGTGGTATCAGAGCATCCAGGTTCAAACACTTGGACTGGATGGCCTAGATGTGATTGTTATGTATGCATGTTAGCCACATGCATCTATTGCAGTGGCTATCATTGTCATGTATATAGTCATTGTTACAGTTTGAGTTATCATGCATGATGTTGATAGGTTGATGTGTTGTTGTCATTATCTATCTATCTATCTATATATATATATATATATATATATATATATATATATATATATATATATATATATATGTCGCGCTAATTTGGACTGATTTTTGCAGACGAGATAGCCTCCCGTGAACTTTGCTAAGGTATGATTTTGATTATGTTTCTATTTTGTCTATCTAACATGGTATGTTTGCAAGAATAAGATGATTAGAGATGATGAGAAAAATGGTGGATTAAATTTCATGTGACTCTCCTTACAAGTCAATCAAGTTGCAAGGAGATGAGTATTCTCTTGATTTAGCAGACACGTTGAGAATTATGAAGGTAGAGTTAATAATTTCAAGGAAGACAATAATAGGCTAATTGAGCCATAGGAAAGGCTTTTCAAAGCCGAAGAAAAGAAATTTGAGTTCAATACAATGATCCTTGAGAGCTTATCATATTTGCAGAGACAGGGACAACCAAGAATTAGTCATGGACATGAGGAAAGGACTAATGGGGCATATGGTAGTGGGTCTCAATCATGATACAGGTTGGAAAGGGATGACATTGTCAGAGGTGGAAGGTGGTTGGATACATATGAAAGGAGAGCTAGTTCTTATGGGTCCTATTCTAGTTCCTATTCAGAGAGACATCATAATCATCACCACCATCATCCTTATAAGAGGAGTGAGAAGTGGTAATTTCCAAAAGATTTTAAGAAATCCAAGCCTCCTACGTTTGATGGAGAGATGAATAAATCGAAATATGCAAGAGAATGGCCACTTGGGATGACGAATTTCATCAGATTATATGATTATATAGATAATATAAAGGCCAGGATAAATATTTTTTGTCTAAAAGGAAAAGTAGATATCTGTTGGAAAGACATGAAGCGTGTCATAGGCATCAAGGTATAATAGTCAAGTTGGCATAACTTAAAAGGAATTAGAGGAAATTTCAGCCTAAAAGTGGCCTCCTAAGGAAAAATAATAAAATAATAGTTAAAATAATAAAATAAGAGTTATGAATTTTGGAGGGAAAAGAAGAAAAATTATTTTTTTATTGTATTTTTGTCTTGATGGGAAATGAACCAAAAATTTAAACACACAATATAGTTTGACATAGAGAAATAGTAAATATAAATAGATAACATAGACTATAAGAAAAACTAGGTTCCATAAAATGTTTTTAGTCCAACACAATGACTGGAGAGAGAGAGAATTAGAGTTTTCGTGGGTAGAATCCTCTGCAGGTGCATTGATTGCTACTGGTGTGTGGGGCTACGAGTCAGAACTAGATTTGGAGTCAAAAACCACATTATGTTCTAGCCTTGTGAGTGGGACAACTATATCATCGAGATTATACCTTATGTCCCATAGGATCCTTTTAATATCCTCTTATCCTACAAATAACTAGTAGTGATCAACTTGCTTTTCCTTGATACCATATGAAATAGTGTTTCAAGTTAACGGTGCAATCCACTAAATGTAAGAAGTGAAATATTCTTTTACAAAAATTTCTAGGATCTGGAGTCCACCTAGAGGTGTGCTCGCTGATTTTTGTATTAGAGAAACAAATTATGTTGCCAAAATATTTTACTTCGAAGTGAAGGATCCCATTTCTCACTTCTGGAGGAATAGAGTCAAAGTGGTATGCCACTAAGTACCAAATAAAGAGTCGTCAATTTCAAGAGGTGGAGCTTCCAACAAAACCATCCCGTCGACTAGGTTCACCCAGCCTTAGGACCATGACAAATTGTATTATAACTAGACCTGAGAAGGATAGGGTAATGTAAGCAGTATGAACCGTCTCCAAATACGTGACCCAGAATCGAACCCGGTGACTGAATTGGTAGTAGAGTGAGTGTTTGATAATGAAAATAATGGAATGAAAATGGAAAAGGCAGAGTGGAATATGAAGAAGGGTTAATAGGAGGGGTACTGGAAGGGAATCCATGATGAAAACATCATCAACCGCAAATTGAATGGATGCTCCTCAACTGATGCTAAATTAGACCTCCTCTCGAATCTGGATTTTTGTATGTGAAAGGCCTATGTAAAATATACATAAGGATCGATGGACCACCCAATAAAGAAATCCATTAGAAAAAAATTGAGAATGTTCCCACGTACTAGATGCCACAGAAGAGAACTGGACAATTGAATGAGACACCCACAAAATCGATGATTTCAGAGGGGGTGGAGGGTAACATAGTGACCAACTCAAATGAAGGGCTTGTAGTTGTGTTATTTGAGGATGAAGAACATGGACACCTTCAAGACTAAACCAAACAACCAAAACCAATTTGACCACAACATATGAGTTGGCGACAAACACAAAAAATGAAAGGACTGAAAAATATCACCTAGCCTTCACCGAAGTCATCGTGCACCAGCGTTACTGAGACACAATGGAAGAAAGGTATGAGGGAGTTATTTTAGCTAAAAAAATCATAAAAAAAAATCCACCTTAGGTCGGGGTCGGGCTCTTTATAGGAATAACCTGTATCCTGAGGATGGCACCAGCCGAAAATACCTCCTGGACTGTGGAGAAGAAACATAGGATAGGTGTGCTTGCTAGCACACAGGTTAATATATACATTAAGGACCATTTTCATGTGTAGGAAATCCACAACCAGCATCAAGGTCAAAATTTTGAAGCAAAATGAATGTCAGATTGATCTCTCTCACACACCACCTGCCTTCATTTAGACCAATTTGACATACAAACCCATGGTTGAGCCTATGGACTATGTAGTCACCACATGTGGCTAAGTGTCAGACAAGTGGTGATCTGGATGTTGATCCTGAAGATCACCATTGTATTCTCTACTGTGCTCTTCCGCTTGCAAACGATGTGACTTGACGGAAGTTAGTGACATACACTCACCCTTATCGGGGAGAAGCTCTGAAGTTTTCATCTAAAGAATCATATCGAGGTTTGTAATTTCCTAGAAACAAAGCTTGGAGGTTTTCATATAAAGTATTATATCAGGGTTTTATAGTCCTCGTTTTCCAACATGCATGGGTAATTAATTTATGAACTTGTCTTTTAACCATGAGTTAGAATTTAAAGTAAAAATCCTATCAAGTCTGTAAAGTGAGTCTTTTTTAAAATTGTAACTCAGCTTTTTTTTTCAAAATTTTCCCCAATTTTTTAGTTTTTTTCTTAATATTAATAATAATGATGAATTTTTTTATTTTCAAAAATCAAAATTATGGAATATAAATTCTAATTATGTCAATAAACATGTTTATTTTGAAATAGGGTTTTTAAATTTTAATTTAATTATTAATAATTATTAGGTGGATGGTAGGTATTTAGTTTCCATGGAATATTCTAAAATGTTCTTAATAGTTGTCGCAAATCAAAGGTCAAGCTTTATCATAAAATTAGTTATACTCTTTCTATCATTTTAATTAAATTTATTAATTGAAAAAATGTCATATGACTTGGGCATGTGGTGTCATTATAAGCCATGACATTGGCCCATGATATTGTAGCAAAGCCTATTTACAAATAAAAAAGTTACACATTAAAGTGACGATAAATCTCCCTGGCTAAAAATTTGAATGAATTTTTTTAAATGTATATATGTTTAACTCATTTATTAATCCTTTTTATAACTAATAATAATAATTATTAATATTATTATTGTTTAAAATAAACTTATAAGTTGGTTAATTTATATGAATTTTTTAGTCTTAAAAATGTGAGATGTATTATGAAGTAATTGTTTTGATGTGTATCAACATTTACTAGAAATTTAATTTATATGGTTTGCTAGTTAAAATAAAATAAGATCTCAACCTTATGTGATAAACTACTTATGAGAAATAATATTTGAATGGAAATTCATTTATGTGATGAATTTAATATCATTTAAATATACACTATTAATAATTATATAGTATTGAGTATATTTATATATTTTTTCTTAAAAACTAAAGACATTGTTGTTGCATGTGTTGTCATTGATGTCAATAGCAGCATCATTGATGCCAAACTCTAGCAACATGGGAGATTGAATTTGAATATTCATGATTGAAGTAAATGTAGTCAATTGGATGGCCTAGATTTCCAAGAATTTTATCTTTAGTAATTATCACCAAATTAGCATGCAAAGGGGTTGGATAGATAGGCTTCTCAAAGAGCCTTCCAATAGTATATAACACTTAGGAAAAATCCCAAGGAATGATGAAGAAAGTGGATCTAAATTAAATATCTTTTAGTAAATTTTCAAGGCATCTGAATATCCAAGCCCTCAATATATCTGGGCTGCAAAATATATCTGGACCATTGAAATGTATATGCGCCTTATCCAATATATCCTGATATCCATACATCTAGGGATGGACTGAGCCATCTAGGCATTTGGTCATATATGATGCATAAGACTATGGAACAAGTGAAACAAGTTGAATATCAAATTAGCTGGATGAATCTAGGTTTTGACAAAATATGGTCTTTTGAGGTCATCCGAGCATTCGGGAATTTAGGAGAGAAACATGGAAATGTTTTAGAAAACTTTCAAATATCATATTTCCCAGTGCCCAACACTAGCTAGATCCCAATGTGAAGTGGAATTACAAATGGCATGATGATGATGTGGAACATTGAAGTGCAGACACATGACAAGTGGATTTGGGATTTTTGGGCGACCAAGTGATCACTTTCTAAGTGACTCTTGACAATGATGGGGCATGACTGGTGGTAGAGAGACGATATTGAATGCCTGGGTTGGTTGGCATAGATGACATGGAAGTTGATCTAGGATAACCAAATTACATAGGTGCATAAAAAAAAAAAATTGGACCCCCCCCTTTGTTAAAGTTTCTAGGTGTGGAAACTTAGTCATATGAAGAAAAGAACTAGAAGAAGGAGCTTGGTCAATATTCTAGAATCATGGTTTTGTGAGTTTCAGGTATCCACGGGTCGGTCAATGCAATAACATTGACTAGTTCTAAGAGCCATAAATTGGATATGAGTGAAAAGACATTCAAGTTTGTGGTACCAGCCCTGGGTCATGAAGTTGTAGGTGTAAAAGCACTAGGATATAATAAATTAAAATATACATGTCTAGGAACTTGTTGCATATAAGTGGACCTAGATCCATATTTACAAGGATGCATGTAAACACGCTCATAACATGTGGTCATGTGGATACAAAGACAAGCCCCCCGGGAGCCAAGGAAATATGACAATAATCTTGGTCACCTGGACCATATTTATAAAAGAAAAATAATTTGTTATTTGAATTACTTGTTAGCCCTGCCATGAAATTTCCAACCTAGTCTAATATAAATAATCAAGAGAAGTTTGTAAGTGGCGTGATTTGATCGATTAAAGTAGAAGTGTTTTTTTAGCTAGGTGTGATCTATTGTAGTGGTTATATGGTGTGAAATGAAAAAATAAGAATTAGAAATGAAGTGTATGGAATATGTATAAAGTTATTCAATCTCGATGTGATAAACATTTTGAATTTTGTTAAGTTGGTATGTAGGGATGTTGTATGAGTGTAAATCAGAAGAACAAAGTGTAGCCACCAAAATATTAGAGTTTGTTAATGCAGAATAGAGGAGATACATATACCGAATATGGATTAAATCAATTTGAATATATATAACAAGGAGTGATGTTTAAAACAGAGGAGAAGAACAAAACAGAGCTAAAGATATAAAGAAAGGATTTAGTTAAGCACTTTAGATTGGTGCTTGTATTTTTCACGGGGTTGGTGCCAGTAAAATATTTCAAGGGGTTGGTGCCTCCTTTTGGTTGGTCCCAATAAAACATTTCAAATGGTTGGCTCCTACTTGTTGGTGCCAAAAAATTAATGTCACAGTAAGTTGGTACCTACAAGATCATTCAATAATAAAATAAACTTATTATATGTATGATGTATGTTCATGTTGTTGTTTTGATTGATATTATATATGAATTGAACTGTTTTGGATTAATTAAATTTTCCATTATAATGATTCATCCCCTCTCAATATTAATCATATTTCCAATAATTATAAATATAATCAAAAGTCAATCATTCAATTTATCACTTATCCAATCAATTGAATATGTGCACAAAGAAGTTTTAAATTTTCTTAGAGTTGTATTATTCTTTTCTTTAGATAATTTCATTTACCAATATATTCTTCTTCTAGGTCAAATTCACCCCATAATCGCATATCTTCATTAGAAAATATGTAGAAAGAAAAATAACATCAGTAATGCAGTGGAACCTAAAGGAACAACATAAGAAAATCATGCACACATAGAGACACTGGTATTTGTTTGGGGACCAAGGAAAACCCTATTGAAATGTAACTAGTGTCGATTTTCATAATTGTATATGTCATGAATTGATGTAATCATTGTCAAAATAAAATGCAAATATTATTTGTAAAAATAAGGAAATTATTTTAATTATTGGTTTCTTGCCCATTGTAAGTCAAACACCCATTGAGTGCTTTAGGGTTTAGTATAAATTCAAAGTCTAGGTCATGATGTAAACACCCCTTGAGGGCTCAAATATCAGAGAAAAGAAAAATATTTTATTTTTCTATAAGATACCAAATGTCATTTCGACTAGGCCACCAAGTCGGCCTAGATGAGGCACATGCACCCTACAAGAAAATATTATAAAAGGAAGATGATTCAACCTCTCTTGGACACACTGGTAATTCATTTTCTTGAAGAAATATATGACAAAATAAGGATCCAAAATTATGGGAAGACATTCAGGTAAAGTTTAGTTTGTTTTGGACTATCTCACTTCCATTTGGAAGTAGAGTTTTTTTGTGGAAAGCTAGGGTTTCCACAAGTTTGAATTATTCAAGGAGAAAGAAAAAAATTGTGATTGGCGAAGTAGGATATTTGTTTGGGTGGTTGGCTTGAGTTTTGTGAGTTTTCTATGGTCTATTATCCTGGAATTATTCCTTGTTATTTTATGAGAACAAATTTTTGTGGGTTTTCCTCTCTAGAAGAGGTTTTCACTCTGGCTAGCAATATGCATCCTGTGTCCTTGTGTACTATTGATCTTCATGTTTTGATATTTTTTTCATGATAAGAACAACATAATAATAATAGAATAAGAAGATAACAATAAAGAAAATTAAAATAATATCACAATCAGTTATCAAGTTTACGATAAATCATAACAGAAACTCTAAATATATGATGCCCTAGATTTCTCAACATGGTATTAGAGCTAGGGATTTGAAGAGAGGGGAAAAAAGAAGATCAACATGGCTTTATATCACCTTAAGAAGATAAAATACTCTCAAACATACTTTTAAATACAAGAAGATAAAAATTTTGGGCTCAATTACAAGCCCTAATTGCAGAAATAAGATCGCTAGCATACACAAAAAAAGAAAGCGAATTTGCAGGGAATTCAAGCCCCATTCTAAAATACCGAGAGGCATATCTAATAATCCACCCAAGGATGAGTATTTTGACAATAAAAATGAATTTATGGGAACTTTATTCACCCATTATTCCTTTAACAAAGCTTCATAATCACACAAGGAGCGTGAGGGAATAAGAAGCCTTATTTTTTGAGGGTCGAAGGGCTAATTTTATTACTCTTGGAGGAAAAAAATATCTAGAAATGAAAGTGCATCTCTGGGCACAAAATAAAAGGTTTGAAACCATATCCAGAAGGATCTAAAATTATTCAATAGTTCAAAAGTTTTGAAATACACTTATTAGCATAGACAAGCATCCAAGATCATGTTTTTGAGCATAAAGAGAATCAAAATTTTGAACGTGCTTTTGATAAATTCCTTGTTTGATTCAATATTCATACACTAGTAGAAAATGCTGAAATTAGTGACTAGGTGACTAAAAATTTAGTCACCGCAATTATTTCAAGTGAATTACTACTAAATTTAAGCAAATTTAAGCGACCAAACTAAAAATGACTAACTTAAACGACTAATTTAGTCTAGAGATAAAATATATGACTAGATAATAAGTGACTAAACTAAAAACGACTAACTTAAATGACTAATTTAGTCTATGACTAAAATATAGGACTAGATAATAAGTGAAAAAATTAATAATGATTAACGTAAATGACTATTATAGTCCAAGAATAAAAATATGACCAAATAACAAGAACAACAAGTATATGAATTAGTAATTTATGTTAGTAATTTTTAATTGTGGTGGATAATTGTTTTCAAGTTAACAACTATAAATTGTGGAACACCATTTAGTTTGGAAATTATCTCCTCCCAAGTCTTAATTTTATATTTCCTTCTTATTTTTTTGTTAGAATACATTATCCCACTGAAGGGATGCATGCCCTTTCAACTTTATGAATATATGCTTCACTCTCTCGTGGTCCTCAATTTCTCAAAATATAGGGATTTCTCCATATACCGGCCAATATAATAAATCTTATAGTCTTATCTCCCATGGGACCTCTAATTTTCAATCTTCATTACTCACATCATGAATATCTACAACAACCTCTATTTTCCTAGCTTCCTTCATGGAATCCATTATAGTTAACATGGACCTCAACATCTAGGTGATTTTATTTGTAGCTATGTTTCCCTCTACCCTATGCTTATATTCCTAATTCCCTTATGTGCTCTTTTGCAATTCTCCTTATTATAGATCCACCAAACAAATTATTTTTGATAACATTGTTCTTCAATTTATATGTAGGCCTTAAACCTATTTTGATACCAAAATAATGCAACCTAGATTAGTATTTGCATAGGCAACAATAATCATGGTTAAAATCCACTTCAAACAGAACACAGGATAAGAAATTAAGAAAACACACAGTTTTATATTCTAAACAAAATAAAAAATGACTTTACTCTTAGAAAGGCATGGAACCCATATCAAGAACTACTTAATTCTTGTTTAGGTTAAGCTAAATTTTTATACTCAACATTTCATTATAATTTACACTCTCAATAAATTGAAAACAAATATGTATATACATATATTTTACAACATTTTAAATTTCAATAAGCCAATTTTTAATCAATCAACCACTTATGAACTGTAATAATTATAAATAAATAAAATAATAAAAAGCTCTCTCAATTTTATAATAAGAAGAAAATAACCAACCAAAAAATAAATATGATCACAAACACTCTCAGTATGAACAATTTTCCTCAAAAAATTAAAATTTCCCTCAATAATTTCTGTCCATTCAAATTTCCCTCCATAATTTCAGTCCATGACTTTACATCAATGAATCATCTAAACCCTCAAGGACTTCGATAAACTGGACCCTAATAGTATGCCTCTAATGAAATCCTTTGATATCCACCATTATTCCACAATGGCCTCGGAAAATATGACGAAGATGGAGGCCATGAACAACAATGGAAAGGAGGCGGATAGGGATCCAACGGTGGTTTTCCTCTGGTGATAATGATGAATTTCCTAAATGATAGCGAAATCGACGAAGAAACCCTCGACGACATTGCCTTTTTCTAGTATGTGGGTGCATATAATCAACCATGATTGTGCTCCTTCATTCCCTTGCTTATCTCCCCGGGACGCCCAGAGGAGGCTTCAACCATGGCAGTTGATCCTCTACCTCGGCTTGTCCAACAAGGCCGTCAATTCCACCCTCACCACGAATTTAGGGTTGCAGCTCCTCCATGTCCACACAACCAGATCCGAGGAGGTGGTTGATATTGTCATGGCATTTTTGCACACGTGCTTGTTGTTGAAACAATGATTTTCCAGCTCCATTTGGCTTGGATTACTCCAACTTCAATGCCAAGGTACCCACTGCCATGGTCTCATGCTTGGGATCACTGGATGACCAACCTCAGCCTATGCTCTTACCACAAAGATCTTGGCATCCAATATGACAGTCCTCTATTAGTATTGTGAAGAGGTATGTGTTATTGATATATCTTTTGTATTTTTTAGAACACTTTCCTCTAAATAAATAATTTTGCAAGTCAACTCTCTAGTGGCATTTGAGAATTAATGAACCCAAAAAAACATTCTACAACATCAATTTTTTTTGGCATTTGAATGTTGGATCTATGTGCATTTATGAAAATTCCCTAACAAACATTATCTTTAAATAAAAACTACCCAAGGGTAATTTTCAATGACCTTCCATGATTTTTTTTCGAAGGATGGGCACTAACCAAGCATTTCAAGCCATGGAGCATTTCTTTGGCTTTAGAATGATGGATCTAGAAACATTGCACTCATAGGAATTATATTGCGACCAACGTCATCTCAATGTGTATAACATTTACATAATTATTTTCCTATGCTGGGGACATGAGTGTGATTTTAAACTTCCCTTTATGTGAAGGGAAAAGTTCTGAGAGGGTATATATATTTCCCTCCATCCACCAAATAGATGGATACTTTTAATGGTTTTCTTTCGACAAGTGACCTTATGTCGCTCCACTGTGCTGTGACAAAAGAAACACTATAGATTCTCAATCTTGAAACTTTACAACACATAAAGAGAAGTAATGGATCTAGATTATTTCAAACTATTTATATTTGGAACTATTGGTTTATTAGATTCTCCAGAACATAGTATTCAAAATCAAAACCGGTGACCAGACTAGTCCACATATCAGACTGGGTTTCAAACCAGAACTGGTCAAACCAGGATTGGTTAGATGTTGTTAATTTTAGGTTAACATGTTATTTGCTTAGGGAAGTTACTTCATGGATCCATATTAGCCCTATTTTTCATTATCAATCACATAAGACATCGTTATAATGACAGTAACTAAAGAAAGAACATAGACGAAAGATGTCGTAGACAAGCCAAGACAAGAGTACACAAGGTTATGGCACAAGCCAGGGAAAAACCCCAATACGTGGAAAACCCTTGATCAATTCATCTTATTATTAATATCAAATGTTTAGCAGAGAGAGAAAGTATAATAATTTAAAGTCAAAATACCTTGCCAATTTTAAGATCTAATATGACTTCCCTTGGACAAGTGAATAGCCCAAAACTGCAATTTCATCATTCTATCAACAGTAGTCAGCTAAGATTTGGTTAGGGTTTCTTATAGTCCACTATTTTTCCATTCAATTGATCGAGAAACCCTCCTTTCAACTGCGACTTTCATTGGCAAGCAATAGGTTGTCCATCACTAGCCCTTAGAATTGATCTAAACCCAAGATAGGATTCTTGACCCCTCTATCTAACCTGGTGCATGCCTGCGAACCTATCTAGATTAATGGCTCTGAAGTGCAGACACAGAAAGGGATAAATTCTTCTTTAAATTTACCATATATAAGCTCGAAGTCAATGCCTAAACATGCCCTGACTTTCTGGGGTTGAATTCGAACCTGTAATGACAAGATTACCCATACAAGTTGCCTTGAAATTTCATCAAGTCTCGTGGCTATTTATCTGAGGAATCATAGCCCTAGTTGTTGAAGAAGAAACCCAAAATAGTCAACCCTTCGTCCTCTTCAAGAGCTTGGCTACCTTAGATATAATTTGGAGCCCTTTGATGTATCAAATGAGGTTGAAGGCACCTATATATATACAATTTTTAAGGGAAAAAATACATGAATGTTGGGACTTATGATGATGAGGCCGACCTTGAAAATTTGCACATGAGTGGGCGTAAATTCAAAAACACACTTCTTCTTATCCAAATTTTATGATCTTTAGGTTGATTTTGGTCCTCTAGAAAAGAGGAGTTCAATTCAATAATCATCTCCAACAAATAGGCTATCCAATGGTGGAATTTGGCCCTAGTTTCTAATTTAGCACTCCCTCTCAACTAGGGATAATTCCACTTGGCAGTTTATCATGCCATCTGGTCATCATGAAATATCTTGAAATCACATGCCATCTTTGTATATTATATATTCTCTACTCTATTGAACATTGATAAGAATAATGAAGAAGAATCGATCGAGAGTGAGTCACAAGACCTTACCTCTCTCCATTGAAAAAATTCAGTTCAGACTCCATATAACCAGATGTAAAATCGTAATCAGACTTGATCCAAAGTGATCAAGTTTGTTGAACATCATTCATCCTGTACATAGGGAGTGTGACAATAAATGATGTGTCCATCAGTAGTGCTATGGTCCCAATAACTTTTCCCAACTCATTGGCCAAGTGAGAGGTACTTCCCATGTGGAACACTAGTAGGGAAAGAATATATCACATCCTGCTCACAACCACACATAGGGAAAGGAGAATCCACATCCTACAGACACAGTTCACAACCATATGTAGGGAAAGGATAAAATCCTACAAACACATGTCACAACCATATGTAGGGAAAGGAGAAGCCACATGATACAAATACATGTCAGAACCATACACAGGGAAAGGATAGACCACATCCTACACACATGCAAACCAAGAGTAGGGAAATGATACACCATGTCCTACATGCACGCCAATCAATAATCGTAAGAAGGATCCTACATGTGGGGAAAGGGTGAACCACGTCTCACCGACATGTAAACATAAATCATAGGGAATGAGCATCCTACATGTGGGGAAAGGATGAACCACATATTACCGACTTGTCCAAAAGAAAATGCTTGAATGCATCTCTCACTAGGTAGGGTGAACCACTCATCCTACTCTTATGCCATAGGAGAAGGTGAACCTCTCATCCTATGAATATCTCATCAATAATAGGGGAAGGTGAACCACTCACTCTACACACATGTAAACCATCATGGGGTATCATAGGGGAAGGTGAACCACTCACCCTATACATAGCGCACCTAGAGGGGAAGGTGGACCACTCACCCTGTACATAGTGCACCAACAGGGGAAGGTGAACCAATCACCATATGGTCACTCATAGCTCTCAAGAAGTACCCTAGGTCCCCAGGAGCTCCCAAAGCTCAATGTTCAACCATGAACCTCCTAGTAAGGTCTGTCCACAACTCCCACCCTCTCTTTGAAGAAAGTAATCTGTTAATTCAAAAATGATGAATCTAGGTAGCTTTCTAATGTATCATAAAGCGATAACCAATTTATGTGGAGTGCAGATTCTCGGAAGAATATCACAATATAGCATGTGCTCAAATGGGTCACTAAATAACTTCTTCAACCAAAATGGATTCATAATAATACATTCTTTTTGCTTTATACAATCAATCTCAATAGTGCTTTCATAGCAACCAAATCAAGAGATATGGTACTATATGTACTCTTTCTATCCATCATACTTCCAACCGATCCAACATTAGAATATTCATGGAATCTTGGATTTCATTTGTGTACCTCAAATTATAGATAATATAGTCATTGAGATATCTTACTAAGCAACTATCAATATATAGATAGAGTCTTCATAGCGAGGCATTTATCTAGGACACCGAGGATCCCACAAGATATGCATATGCAGACTCACAAATTTTTCATCGAATCTTAAGTGCATGAAATAGATTATCAAGGCTAGGTCAGATCCCTCTTACTTTGAGAGGGTAATCAATCATATATCATCAATATCCACACCTTTATGGCTCAGTGTAACTTACTCTGGATATATATAGAAAAGTGACCTTGCCAAAATATAACCAAAGTCATGATCATGCAACTTCCATGCAGACTTTGAAATAATAGGGATATATCTGAGTTATTTCCCTTATCAATAAAAATTTGCAAGAAGAGTCATCAGATCATACTGCCAAGGATTCTATAGCTCCCTCTTAAGACTTGTTTCATGTGATCATCTAATTTTCAATTATGAGCTTCTGAAGCAAGGGATGAGACTTTTCATGAGGCAACTGCAACAATAAACTTCAAGGAAGCTCAAGATCAAAGAGGAAAATTTTGAAGAATCGTCATGGTTCTTCTTTAATCAGGGAGAAGAAATCCTCCCATGATATTATTTCAAAATATCTGAATTATCCTCCATCGCTAGGTGACAAATGCCAAAATCAGCATCTCATCTGCTTATTGTGCTCGTATAGAATTTGTCATGCACTTTCTTCAAGGAACCTCAGTTTTCATGTTGATAAGAATTGTTATATAGATATGCTCCAAAGTCCCATGAACTTCTTCACTTAGTTGTTCTTTTAAAAAAAAGGTTTGAAGAGTGTCGCGCCCCTTTTAAAAATATAAGGTGTTGTAAATTATTTTACGGGAAGATCCCTGTAGCACAAAAGATAATCTATCCAATGTTTCCATATGTATTGTTCACAACTTCGATTGTGAACAAGGCTATAATACAATGATCAATTTACTGGGGCTACAATATATCATTATGGCTACTTGATTGTAGTAATATCATGCATAATACTGGACTTGAAAAGAGATCATAGATGATGTTGAGCTATAGAGAAGTGTCACACATAGTAGAACTGTGCCATATATCCTTGTGAGGTAAACAAAAATATTCACTTTACACGGTTCTATGATAGCTTCAGGTCTTCAAACTTCCAGGAGCATGATTCCTTTCAAATGATCCAATATATTTGCTTACAAACATGTCTTCAACAAAAGCTCTTCTCTGCTACTTAAGGCTTACTATCGAAAAACTGAAATATGGTTTACTATGTTATAAATATTGAATGCTTTCATCACTTGATGCCTATAGCTATGTAAGTCAGAAAATATCCAAAAGTCGGCTCAACTAATATAAGAAGTATAGATCATGTCATTGTAGAGTGTGTGTGACTTGGTTTACATTCATCATTTATCACTCTATGATGTACATATGCATTAATGCTTTGGAGCCTTACTAATGATCCATCAACATAGGGGCCTTGGATTCTTTTTATTTATGAGTTGAGTTGTAGTTGTGTCTAGAACAATATTAAACTAAGGTTCTTCTTTTCTAGGCTATGAGAGGAAGAGAAACTCATAAGTTCAACAGAGAGATATAAGAAACAAATGTCAAGATACTACCCAAGGCCATGAATGATCATAACTTTGATTAGAATTCCCATACTTTATAGCTTTTTAAAATACCATAACTGTTTCAGGGCTTGCAATAATGCCAGGAATATACCAATATTTACTGAATGTATGTATATATGTTGATTTTTGACGCCAATATTGCTCTGCCTACAAATATTATGTCATGCACATACTGCAGAAACCATGTCAATATATATACGCAATACCATAATGTCTTCTTATAATTAGAGTATCTATTTTATGCATACAATGTGGACAATTTTACATGGCTAAGATGACATCCATACCATATGGAATAATCATATATGAAACCATACACTTCTTTCTATATGGTTTTTTCATACCAAAACATTTCCTACTCTTTAAATATATTGCGGGAGACATATTTTATGTGCCAATGTGCTAAGAATGAAAAATTACATATGCGATGAGCCAAAAGAGGTACGATGGATTCAGAACCATGTGAGGTGCCTAACAGGGATAGGATGTGCCAAACCATACATCTAAAATGTAAGCTATAGGATCGAGCCAATAGAGTGAAGTCATAGACAAGATCAGGTTACCTGTATGATGATATATACAAAAGGTATTGTGCTAAATGAGATTGAGCGGTTCTATTTATAGAGGGACCATGAAAACTGTAAGATGCCATATAAAACATGGATATTGTCCCAATATGAGATGTTGAGTGAAATTATGACCTCTGACATGTAGGAATAACGATACTTCTGTGTAGCTGAGATCCATGAAAAATTGCAAAGGGAAAGGTATAGTTGAAAATCTCAGATCCAATACCTTTAAACAAAGTCTCTCAGACCAATGCGAGGACCTCAAAGGGAGATATCTCCAGGGCTATTCTTTTGGGAAAATAATACCATACTCTAGATATATGCTTGATGTTTTGGTCCTCAAAAACAAGTATTATGAAACTTCAAAAAAGGCACCACAGTGGTTCAGAAATCATAGAATATTTCGTCTTTTAAGACAGGATATCCTTCCACAAGTAAATGCATAGAGGAGACTCCAAATTCAGTTAAAAATAGAGTGAATCTATCCTCCAAAATGAGCACACAACGATTGTAATGAGCTCTTTGATTAGGTTTTCCACTTAGTTAGAGAGATCATAGTGATTATGCCCAAAATTTGATTTAATGCCACAAGGAGCTCAGTCCTGGGAGTGCTTCTATCTTTTGATGTGATGAAGCCATCTTAGTGATTGAATTTTTGCTTGCTTGGGCTCATCCTCACCTAAGCTCTTATACCATGCTAATTTTAGGTTAAAATTTTCTTTGCGTAGGACGGTTACTGGAAAGATCCATATTACAACGATTTTTAATTAGCAATCACATAATACATCATTATAATGGAAATAACTAAAGAAAGAACATAGATGAAATATGTAGAAGATAAGCCAAGATAAGAGTGCACAAGGATATGGCACAAGCCAGCGAAAAACCCCAAGACTTGGAAAACCCTTGATCAATTCATCTTATTATTAATATCAAATGTTCAACAAAGAGAGAGAGTACTATAATTTAAAGTCAAAATGAATTTCCAATTTGAATATCCGATATGAGTACCCTTGGAAAAGTGAATAGCCGAAAACTGCAATATCATCATGTTGTTAACAGTAGTTAGCTAAGATATGGCTAGGGTTTCTTACAGTCCACTATCGTTCCATTAAATTGATCAAGAATCCCTCCTTTCTACCGCGGCTTTCCTTGGCAAGCAAGAGGTTATCCATCACTGGCCCTTAGAACTGATCTGAACCCAAGATAGGTTTATTGCCCCCTCTATCTAACATTGTGCATGCCTGTGGACCTACTTGGAGTAATGGCTCTGAAGTGTGGACACAAAAAGGGAGAAATTATTCCTTAAATTGATCATAGGTCGGATTGAAGTCAATACCCAAACATGACCTAACTTTCTGAGGTTGAGTTCATACTTGTAATGGCAGGATTACCCATACAAGTTACCCTAAAATTTCATCAAGTCATGCAGTTTTTTATTTGATGAATCTTAGCCCTAGTTGTTTAAAAAGGAACCCAAAATAGACAACCCTTCATCCTCCTCAAGAGCTCAACTACCTTATATATAAATTGGATCCCTTTGATGTATCAAATGAGGTTGAAGGCCCCTCTATATATACAAATTGTTGAAGGTAAAAAGACATAACCATTGGGATTTTTGATGATGAGGCCAACCTTGACAATTTGAACATGAGTGGGCATAAATTCAAAAACACACTTCTGCTTGTCCAAATTTGATGATCTTTAGGTCGATTCTGGTCCTCTGAAACGAGGAGTTCAATGCAATAATAATATCCAACAAATGAGCTATCCAATCGCTGAATTTGGCCCTAGTGTCCAATTTTAACAGACCTTAATGAACCGAGCTTTAAAAAAATACATGAAATAATTAATTTTTAATGAAAAACTATTTTTAAGATTTAAAACCATGGTTCCAAACCAATAGAGATAAAATATGATTTTTTTTTCATCTATATACCATGAAAAGGGGAATATACCAAAATGGAACCGAGTGCAATACATATCAACAATAGAAAACACAATCAATGAGGCTCTAAATGGACTTCAGAGTCCAAAAAAAATGCTACAAGCTATGGGGCCACTTACCTACTACAAGTCTACATATCAGTGATCAACATGATCACTCCCCATCATGATCAAACTCATCACCACTACTAGACATGGGGGCATCAACATGGTCTACATAAATAATCTGGCTTAGAATTTGAGCACTCCTAAGATTCCTCTGCAACCTCAATAGTATTGGTAGTAGTAGCAACAAAACTACATATCAAAACTACAAATCAATGATCTACATGACCACTTGTGAAAATCATCATTGATTAAACACTACTAGAAATGGGAACATAAAAAAGAGATACATAAACATCATCTAGATCAAAGTCTTCAGACTTGGATTTCTCAACCTTTTAATATGCTTAGCCAATGATTTTGATTTGAGTGAAGGGTTCATCCCCTTAACCTTATAATGTGTAAGAAAAATCTTAGCATTCCCAACCAATTATTTTCCTTTCAGTGATGGATACATTTTTTTAGGGCCATGGTAGACGAGTTCAACAATCAATACCACCAACATCAATGAAGTTCAACAATCAATGCCACCAACATCATCTTACTAAACCTTGGCCGTTATCTTTAGCAAGACATGTTTCTTGATTGGTTCCTTTGTTGCTAGTATATGTCTAGGCTTAGAAAAGTTATATTACAGAAAGGATTGGCTGCTTTCTTTTCAACTGTTTGTTGTTATATTGTACCCTTGTGGGTCTTGAAAAACACCAACATTGCCAATATTATTCTGTCAGGGGACTCCTCCCTTATCATGGATATTAATAATATGTCCAGTGGTTATATTGAATAATTGAAAACTTTAATTTTTTGTATTGAACTCACATTCAAGCTATTCATGCCTTCCTGTAATTAGGAGTAGTCTCTGAAGGCTCAACAGAGATGGATCCGTCTACTGAGGTCTAGAGAGTTTTTCTTTGATGTGTTTTCTTCTCAAATATATATAAGACCAAAGTCAAAGAAACATCCATATGAAATTTTAACACGTCTAGATACTTTTTGTTGTTTTGGATGATAGCTTCATTGAATTTCATATGGTTCTTAGAGCTATGAATAAGGTTGGTAGGTTTACATTTTTATTCAAGTGAGAAGAGGTATTGTTTCAGTCTATGAGATGACCAACATATGATTATCTTGATGTGAGCTGCCATGGCCCCTAGAGTCAAAAAATTTCCATATTACGTCAAAGAGGACAAAACCATCTTGAAATTTTTAATTATACATGTTCAAAAGCCTGCATATCAAAAGCAGAAAATATTTACTACATGGTTTCTAGAAGAGCAAAGGATTATTGAGGTCAATTAAAACCAGTTTCTTGTAAAGCTCAGGAGTATCAATGAGAGAATAGAGAGATTGAAGATAAAAGTGGTGGAGTTATGATTCTATGAATACTTGTACAGCTAGAAAGCCTCCTCCATCTATTCTACTTTGCTCCTTAAAATAAACTAAAAAAGTAGGTGATTTTGTTACCTCCTTTTAGAGGAAATTGAAATAGTTTAGAAAATTGTACATTTTGAAATCATTAAAATTATAAATTGTTTTGACCAACTATCCAAAAGATGAAATATAGCTGGATTTTTGACTAATCAAGAAATAACTTATATGGATGACATCTCCTCTTAAATAGAATGACCCGGGACCACTGGCAGCATATCATTTTTCTCCTTCAACAAACAGTAAAGGCCAATTCACAATTTGGAATGAAGGTGTCTCTACTATCTATATCAATCTAATTACATCAGAAGGGGATTCAAATTGTTCTATGAATTTTGATGGTCTGTAAATATGGTGAAAATTGTTTTTTCAAAAGTTGAGACAATTTCACTGAGTAGGGAGAAGATCATGGGTATTTTAATCTAGATTATGAGAATTTTTTGGGCCCATTACTATCTCCTTTCATAGGGACATGTCTTTTAATATGTTTTATCCTCTAATGTATCCAATCAGTTTTGTAACTCCCATTTAGTAATTAGAGTTATGTCTCTCTAGGTAGTGGGAAGTTACATTATTTGTTGAAAACATGGAAGGAAATTTTTCTCTATTTTAAAAAGAACCAAATTCTATAGGTACATGTCTCTCAGTATGATTTGTCCTCTAATTTGTCTCAATATTTTTGTAACTTTCATTTAAATGGAAGTATTTTTTGAGAGCGAAGACTGGGATATGTGCTACATGGTCTGATGATCTTTCCTAAAGTTTTCTTTCCCATTTCCTATGAAATGGCCCTTCTCCAAAAAATCAGTTATTTAGAGCATTAAAAGAATGGAACACTGGTGGTGGCTTAGCATTCCATCGACCTCACTAGTGAATTACCATCCTGTTGGCTAGTATTAGATCCTTTTAAGTGGAAAAAGTACTTCAACCTATGATTGTGTTCTATCATTTGATATCATTTCAGTTAGAATACCAGTCATAAAATCATGAACTATGGTCTCATCTTTGTGGTACTAGATTGACCTTCTTTATAGAATCAATTGGTGGTACAATATCATTGCAGGGAAATTTGGGTTGGGGAGAATGGATATCTACCATATATACACTTTTAAGATCCACACTTCTCCTTACAAACACAATTAGACAACAAAACATTGCCACTTAATGTGATTCTTGCCACAAGGAATCAAGAAGTGCATATGGTATTGAGAAATGGTACATGTTTAAAAATGTCATTTACAAATTTGTAGGAAACTAGGAAATGACATGATGCAATAATTAATGTGTAAATGAAAAGCTGCTATAAATGCATTGCAAAGTAACTAGTCTGACATAGGACTGTAGGAATAACAAATTTTTTGAAAATAGTACAAATACAATTGCCCAGATTTAATACGGGAACAAGTTTTGAATCGACTATTGTATTACAAAAGCCTCAACATATATTTTTAGGACTTAGCCAAAATGTCAAGTTTTGGAGCCACAACCTCTTTTATTGTGGATTTCTAGGACCCTTCTTAGGGTTGAGTAGAAATAAGCATTGATATTGTCTTGACTCTTGATAGAAAGCTATTTTTGTATTGTAGCACATGAAAGTACATCGGGGCATAAATAATCTAGGCTTATTTGATTGAGCATATATATGGATGATCATCATTAACTTCAAGTTTCCATTAATTCAGACATGTGCTTTTGGTACACTGAAATTATGTTTGAAATTTTCCTATGTGACATTTTGTTTGACATCTTCCACTTCCTTTGTTGCCACTTTTCTATTTGCTAATAATCCAAGTATGGAATTAATAGGATCCCCTTCTTCATTGTATGATGGATTTCTACTATAAGAAATCTAGACATGACCAGTCCAGGATAGATTAGATTCCTCAGTCTCCATTTTTTTTTGTTTTTACCTTTTGATCACCGGGAAGATAGTGCCATCAACATTTTATACAAGTAGGTTGTCAATGCTTGCATGGGTTTTTGAGAGGGAGAAGGCATTATTCCCTACAGAAAATGAGTGATTTCATTTTTTTATCTCAAGTGAATCCTCTGTAGTGAGCATTGGCCTGGCATACATGCACTAGTGTGAAACTAATGCCAATGAGAGCATGTAGTCCAGCTCCTTAACAAGATTTGAGGTCATATGAAAATGCATTGAGAAAGGATAAAGCTGCAAATCCAAATATCTTATTATGAATCTCTACATATATAATATTTTATCATAGACGTCTCCTAGAAGAAGATCCAGCAATTTAATCATTGAATTACGATAAAATTACGGTTCCTGATGATCCATTTCACCTGCAAAAGCAAACTCTGTGTCTTTAAGATTTTCCAATTCACTATCGTCGAGTTTTAGTCCAAAAAGGCACAATTGATAACCAATTTAAGGTATATACATAAATGGACCCATGTTTGGTATTATTAGATTGGCATGCAAGGCATTTTAGCTCAAGTGTTGAAATCTCCTCAAACAAGCCCTCGTATATTTCCTTCAATTCATCCAACTCTAGACAAATCTTGGATGAAATCATCATTCCATATTTGTTTCTATTGCTTTGATTAAAGTCAAAGACTCTATTTATGAGTTCAAACTTCATAGATATGGAAAATCTCAATTGTAACGCATGTAAAAGCTTGTCTTACAATATTCAAATTGATCATTCCTGCATGCTCATGCTGTCTTTCTGAAATCCCAATTTCAAAATTTTTCCTTGTATGTAAAATGGAACTCATACTCTTTGAAATTGTTTTCCAATCATCCAATGTTAAAAAATAATCTAGACACCAAAATATCAAGTAGATGTGGAATATCTTTCACAGATTTCAAAGTGTTGTGCAAGGCTTGCATCATTTTATCACAATGGTGGAGCATTGGTATAGCATTGTGATGCCCATTCAAAATGTTGAGATCTAATATAGGCCTTAAGAACCATGTCCTTAAAATACATCAGCCCATAGCAACGACACACTTGTTAAACATGCCAAATAACAAAAATCCTTCCTTGGCTTTTCCAATGCCCATGCTACTTGGATGCTTATCAACTTGAAACATTTGCAAGGCATCATAACCTGTAGCATCGATTTTCAATTTTTTTTTTAATGAGATTTCCAAAACCCTATCAAATTTTATTGGTGCAGTGTAATATTCCTTCATTTCAATAGTGTTTACAATAATCTCTTCTTGTAGCATAGCAAGAAGGTCCCCAACAGCGGGAAATTGCACATCAGTTTCAGTGTTCTTCATGGAAATGAGTTGTTCATGAGCACATGCACAAACCACCAAATGCTCTTGTTCATTCAAAAATTCCAAACACTTTTCCAAAAGCTTAGCATGCTTCAACCTGTTGTTTGGGACATTTGAAAGTACAACCTATGAGCTAGCTAATACTCAAGGCTTCCAACATTTCCTAAAAGGGTAGCTATTAGATCACCATGATTAGGAATATCAGAGTTATCATTTCCAAAAATTTTGCAGTACATACAAAGCTCAGGTGCAATAAATAAACATATTTAATTCTTTATGTGATCATCTGAATAAAAATTGAGAACCTGTTCCAAGATTGATAACACTAAAGTGACTACTCAAATAATTATCTGAAATATCTCTAGACAAAATTTGCAGGAAAGAATTTCTTTGTCATAAAAGTATGTTTTGAGAGCAACCTCGAGTGTACATTTCTATGGATATCTTGAGCTAGTTTTCCATTTATAATGTAGATGTAGGAGCTGGAGGATGGTAATGATTTTGCATGGTATTTCTCACACAAAATCAGTATTGCAAGGCCCTAAAGAAAACTAAAATATTGTATTCCCAATTGAACCATGATGCAACCAAATGTGTTGGTATCCAATGAATTCATTTCTTTGTTATTTTGGGTGTAAGGGTTTCCATGCCGAAAATTTGTTGGGGGTTGTATCCAAAGCACTAGATTGAAGAATAATTGGTATGGCTTCATATAGATATGGTAGCACAATAGATCCAATGGCTATTGATTGAGTTCCATCCCGAAATAGCATGTACTCCTTTGAGAGCACACATGTATGTAGAAGTGTATGATTTTGGTGAAGCCCAATCCAACATTATTAAGGGAGGGTTGGGTCATTTGAAAAAAAATGTACAAATACCTGATATTATGTAATGTCAGGCTTGCTCTTCATGCAAAAATATGCATATTCTTTGACAACTGTGTGAGCTACAAGAAGTTTGATTTTCACCTTACATCCAATCTGTTTTACAAATGAAAGGTAATAGAGGCCTCTAGATTTTAACAGTGGTGATGCAAAAAAAATTTGGGTCAGCCCTCTTAAGCACACAGAGGAAACCAATCCAGTCTAGGATAGATTACATTCCTTAGTTTCCAATTTCTGATGTATTAACCTTTTGTTCATAGGGACAATAATGCCATCAACATTCTGTATAGGTAGGATGTCAATGCTTGCTTACTTGTTTACTTGAGTTTCTTCTACCTATCTCTCTCCATCCTTTCTCATTTAGGAATTTCTATCTTTCTCCATCCCATCTCATTTAGGAATCTCTTTGATATATAGATGTCTTTTTAAAGTATTTAATTTAATTTATTTTTTTTTTTGTCTTTTGTTTTTTTTGTTTTTTGTCTTGATGGATGGATTTTGGCATTGGAAACTTCTACAGTTGTCTTTTCAATACTGTGGAAAATCCATTTTTTCAGTCCACTCACACAAAACATATAAATATTAAAACTCTAATAATTTCTCAATATTGAGGGAACAAAATGGGAAGAAATCTACTCATTTCAAAAGGCCAACATTAAAATTCAAAAAAATAATCGCAGGCTTGAATTTTTTTAAAGAAATGTCATGACCTAGACATAATTCCCACATTTTCTAGTAACAAATTTTATTTTTATTTTAATTTTATAACCTTCAACACTCCTGGCACAAAAAACCCTCTCTACGCACCTCAAGTTAGCATGCACCATCAACATTGGAACACAATAAATTTCATTGCCGGCATTAAAGCAGAAAAAGGACCGTGCTTAGAGACAAGGTAGGAACAACGTGAGTGAAGATATCATCAGATGTTGGTGCAAATGATAGAAATTTCCAAAAACATTTCAAACAAAGGAAAAATAGTCTAGTCCAGGATAGATTAGATTCCTTAGTTTCCAATTTCTGATGTATTAACCTTTTGATCACAAGGAAATAATGCCATCAACATTCTGTACAGGCAGGATGTCAATGCTTGCAGGGGTTTATGAGAGGGATAAGGCATTGTTCCCTACATAAAATGAGTGATTTCCTTTTTTTTATCTCAAGTGCATACTCTACAGTGAGCACTAGCCTCACATACATGTACTTTTATGCAACTAATTCCAACGAGAGCATGTAGTCTAGCTCCCATAGGAACTTTGATTTCATATGCAAATTCATTGAGAAAGGCTAAAGCTGCAATTCCAAATCTCTTATTATGGCTCTTTCCATATCTAAAATTTTATCATAGATGTATCCTAGAATAAGATCCAACTCTTTTGTCTTTGAAGTCCGATGAAATTATGCTTCCTGATGATCCTTTTCACCTGCAAAAGCAAAATTTGTGTCTTTAAGATTTTCCAATTCACTATCGTTGAGTTTTAGTCCAGAAAGGCACAAAAGTTAACAAATTTGAGGTATCTACACAATGGACCCATGTTTTGGATTATTAACTTTGCATGGGAGGAATTTTAGCTCAAGTGTTAAAATCTCCTCAAGCAAGCCCTCGTATATTTTCTTCAATTCATCCAACTCTAGATAAATCCTGGATGCAATGATAATTCCATATTTGTTTCTACTGTTTTGATTAAAGTCAAAGACTTCATGTATCATTTCAATATTCATATATAAGGAAAAGTTCAATTTTAATGCATGTAAAAGCCTGTCTTACAATATTCAAGTTGAACATTCCTGCATGCTCATGTCATCTTTCTGAATCCCAGTTTCAAAAATTTTCCTTGTATGTAAAATGGAACTCATGCTCTTTGAAATTTATGTCTAATAATCCAATGTTGACATATAACATGGACACTGAAATCTTGAGTAGATGTGTAATATATTTCATAGTGTTGTGCAGGGCTGGCATCATTTCATCACAATGATGGAGCAGTGGTATAGCGTTGAGACGACCATTCAAGATGTTGAGATCTAATTTAGGCATTAAGAACCAAGTACTTAAAAGACGCCAGCCCATGACAATGACACACTTGTTAAACTTGCCAAAGAACAAAAAAATTTCGTTGGCTTTACCAATGCCCATGCTACTTGGATGCTTATAAAATTGAAAAATTTGCAAGGCATCATAACCTGTAGCTTCAATTTTCAGAAATTTGTTTAATGACAACTCTGAAACCCTGTCAAATTTTATTGGTGCGGTGTCATATTCCTTCATTCCAATAGTTTTTACAAGCATCTCTTGTTGTAGCATAGCAAGAAGGTCCCCAACAACATGAACTTGCACATCAATTTCAATGTTCATCATGAAATTGAGTTGTTCATGAGCACATGCACAAACCACCAAATTTTCTTGTTCATTCAAAAATTCCAAACACTTGTTCAAAAGATTAGCATGCTTCAAATTGTTGTTTGGGACCATTGAAAGTAATAACTTGTGAGCCAACCAATACTCAAGGATTCTAGCAAATCCTAAAATGGTAGCTATTAGATCACCATGATTAGGAATATCAGAGTTATCATTTCCAAAAATGTTGCAGTACATACAAAGTTGAGGTGCAATAAATAAAAATATTTCATTGTTTATGTGATCATCTGGATAAAAATTGAGAACCTGTTCCAAGGTTGATAAGAATAAAGTTACTACCCATATAAGCATCTTCAAGAACTCTAGAAAAAATTTGGAGGAAAGCATCTCTTTTTCATAAAAGTCCTGTTTTGAGAGGAACCTAGAGTCTACATTTGTATGGATGTCTTGAGCTAGTTTTCGATTTATAATGTAGATGTAGGAGCTGGAGGATGGTAATGATTTTTCATGGTATTTCTTACAAAAAATCTATATTTCAAGGCCCCAAATAAAACTAAAATCTTGTATTCCCAGTTGAACCATGATGCAACCATATGTGTTGGTATCTAGTGAATTCATTTCTTTGGTATTTTGGGTGTAAGGGTTGAGATATCAACACCTTGTTATGGACATACTTGTGCACATCTTGCACATTTAATTAAACTTGCACCTTTACTTCACTTTGCTGAGCATATTGATTATACTTTGTACTTATTACAGTCCTGTAATATTCCCACAATCATGCAACTTCACACTAAACACAGTTCTGCAATATCCCTCTTTAACATAGTCATATATATATATATATATATATATATATAAGATACTCCATCTCCATCCTTCATATAAACACAGTCCTAAAATCACACTTATTATAGACCTAAAGTTCCACACTAGATCATAGAATCTTTATATCCAAACCATAATCCTATTCATTGCTGATATAACATCCTTCTATTCTTCAATCTGCAGTTTTGTTATCTCTTTATTTCACTTATATTTCAGTCCTGAAGCTCGTACTAAATATCATAACTCTTGACCGAAAATTTGTGTCAAACTGAAATCCACGTGCTCCTTTAAATAGTCGATTTTGACTATAAATAAGCTAACCTGTACTTATGTTATGAGGCTGGCTTGATTAGGGGTATGTGAGCAGACTTGTCCATTTCTCATAGGCTAATTTGAGGAGATATTCAACACTGATCTTGAGCATCATATTGAGCCATGTCTTCAAGGCTTATATGACAAGGTCTTGAGGCATACTTCATTGACGTGACTCTTCATATGCATGACTCTTAATTAGTACATTTATGACAAGATGAGAAATCCCTAAAAGACATCAAGAAGAACTCTTTTGACCTATAATAAATACCTTGCTGATGAAACCCGTCCTAGTTAGTTCAACGATATTATTTATCGACATGCTAATGGAGCCTGTGTATGCTACCTGGGGTGTTCCTTTGGCATCATGGAGGATGCTGCCATATCCTGCCTGGTCGAGGTTACCCTTGGAGGCTCCATCCAAATTGAGTTGAAGACAACCCAAAGAGGGGGGGAGGGCGTCCCTGAGTTAGGAAAGGGTGGACTAGGTTGGAGGAGAGATTCAAAAGCTGTAGGATGGCTAGATTAGATGGACCCGCATCCCAGTCCACAGGGTCGTAAGGGTCCACGAGAATGGATTTCATAATGTTGGAGAGGGTCAAAGACTATATGAGAGGGGCGGAAGGGGTTTGATTCTCAAAGATAGCATGATTTCTCCCCTTCCAAGTGTTCCAGAGTAGGAGAGTATGGATGAGCCACCATGCTCTGGAGACCACTAGGTTGGAGAATCTATGGATCAACCAATATTCAAGTAGGGATTTGGTGGTACCAAGGGCGTCATCAACGAGGCCAAAAATATCAAAGGCTTGCGACTAGACCTGTTGGGTTAAGGGGCAGTTCATGAAGATGTGATGCTGGGTTTCTTCGGCCTGCCAACAAAGGAAGCACATGGATGGCTCAATGAAGCCCCTTTTAAGGAGACGATCCCATGTTAGGATACATTTGTTAACTGCTAACCAGAGTAAGTGGTCCACTTTCGACCAGAGATGACTGGTCCATATTATCTTCCAAACCTGAGTGTTGGGGATGACCGGGACCGCTGCACAAAGGAGATAAGATTCCTTGACTGAAAAGGCCCTGGAGGTCAAGAGGCCCCATCTTAATTTGTTCGGGCCCTGGGAGGCATGGATTTTCTGTTGGGCAAGATACTAGGCAAGCCGATCTCACCCTTGGCGGGGTAGGTCTATAGGCCAATCTTCCGCAGTTTTCCATTGGCGCCAACCATGATTTTCTGGTTGGTTGCGCCAATAATATTTTATTGTCATGGCTTCGCAGGAATGGAAGAGGGGCATGAGATCCGACAAAGAATGGTCCTAAGAGAGGCGGGGGGATTGTTGCCAAGAGTCCTCCCAAAAGCGTCGAGTTTCCCTGTCGTGCACCTCCCAGAATAAGTGCATGCAAATCAAGTTTCTATTATTGTTTCCAAGGTTCCAGATGGAAGACCCTTGAATATGGAGGGGCGTGTGAAGGATTTCATGCTGATTTTTCCCTTGGCCTTACTTATTGTTGGGTGTGGAGCCTGATTTTCATCCTGATTTAGAGACCCTTGTTTTAGCCATATGTATACCCAGAAAAACTATACACCCCTGTAGCGGGGGGGTGCGGGGGGGATGACCCCCTGGCTGGGGGGTCCGGGGGCCAACGGTCCCCCGGCGGGGGTTTCAGGGGCAGTGCCCCTGAAGCTAAAAATAGATGTAAAATTGCATTGTAAAAGTATAGTAATTTATAGTCAATCTGGGCCGTTCATTAGGCAGATGATTTGACAGTAGAAGTTATGTTTAGTTTATGGTTTTTGCACTAGAAGGCAACCCCTCATTTTGTATGAGGGTATTGTATTGCGGATGTGTATTGTATGAGTATTATTAGAGCGAGAAACAGACATGGAGACTGTGAGAGAGAACATAGGATATTATAGCAGATCTGTTGTAGGTTGTGTCTCTTCATTTTGCTGGATAATAGAAAGGAAGGACTGGCTGTTCGAGGTGGACGTAGCCCAAACTAGGTGAACCACGTATATCTGTGTCTCTCTGGCTTTATGTGTTTTGTGTGATTGTGTTTTTCGCATATTTTATGTGTTGCATTGCTCTGTAATATATAATTTTCTAACAATTGGTATCGGAGGCGAAGGTATATTTGCTGATAAAATTGTAGGAAAGAAGGGTTCCTGGTTCGAGTGGGAGCAATGGCAGAAGATGGTAAGTTTAGGGTCAAGAAATTTAACGGCCAAAACTTCTCATTGTGGAAGATGCAGATGGAAGATTATCTGTATCAGAAATATCTATACCTACCATTGAGCGGAAAAAAAAAGAAGCCGACGGCTATGACAGACGCAAAATGGGATATTCTCGATAGAAAAGCACTCAGAATAGTACGGTTGTGCCTCGCAGCGTCGGTAGCCTTCAATATTTCAAAGGAAACAACAAAAGAGAGTTTGATTAAGGAGTTGGCGAAACTATATGAAAAAACCTCGACCTCAAACAAGGTATTTATTATGAAACGTTTATTTAATATGAAGATGTCGAAAGGTGGATCTGTTGCAGACCATTTAAATTATTTTAATACAGTTACCAGTCAGTTAAGTTCTGTAGGGGTAAAATTTTATGATGAAGTTAGGGATATTTTATTTCTGTGCTCATTTCCAGAAAGTTAGAATGGTTTAGTTATGGCCATTAGTAACTCTATCTCTGGATCTAGTACTTTAAAGTTTGTTGATGTTGTCAGTGCTATCCTTAGTGAGGAAATGTGACGAAAAAGCTCCGGTGAGACATTGGGTAATGCTTTGAGTGCAGAGTCTAGGGGAAAAAGAATGGAAAGAGGAAAGCGCTCAGGATATCATAGTAAATTAAGGAAATGCAGTTCCAAGTCTAGATCAAGGATAATGTGCTGGAAATGTAGAAAGAAAGGACACCTAAAGAAAGATTGTAGATCTCGAAAGGGAAAATAAGGAGACACACAGCAAGAAAAAAATCATGAAGCAAATGTCACAGGTGATGTGTTACAAGAAGCTTTGATTCTTTCTTTCGAAAATGTTACTGATTCTTGGGTTGTAGATTTAGCAGCCTCATTCCATGCCACACCTGATAAGAAATATTTTCATGACTATGTTCAAGGAGATTTTGGACAAGTCCGTTTGGGTGATGATAAACCCTGTAAAATTGTTGGAATGGGTAAAGTTCTTGTAAAACAATAGAATGGAAACCATTGGCTATTAAAGGAGGTAAGGCATGTTCTAGATCTGAATAAAAATATGATTTCAATAGGGAAATTAGGCGGCGAAGGTTGTGTGACAACTTTCACAGATAAAACTTGGAAGGTCACCAAAGCAGCCCTAGTAATAGCAAAAGGCGAAAAGGTTGGTACATTGTATTTATGCAATGGTATTTTTAATTCTGTTAATTCTTTAACTTCCAAAGGAGAAAATGTGACATTATGGCATCATAGGCTCGAGCACATGAGTGAGAAGGGGATGAAGATTATTCACTCAAGAAATTTATTGCTGGGTTTGAAGAATATTGATTTGGATTTTTGTGAGAATTTCATTTATGGAAAACATAAGAGATTCAGATTTCTCATAGTTGGGAAAGAAAAGAAGAGCGAAAAAATAGAGCTTATGCATACAAATGTATGGTGACCTGCTCAGGTATCATCTCTCGGTGGCTCTCGTTATTATGTTACTTTTATTGATGATGCAACTAGAAAGACTTGGATTTATTGCATTCAGAATAAATCTAATGTATTTGATACTTTCAAGAAATGGAAAGCTTTGGTTGAGATTGAGGCAGGAAAGAAGTTGAAGTGTCTCAGTTCAGACAATGGACGTGAATATTGCAGCAAAGAGTTTGATAGATTTTGTTTAGAGCATGGAATCCGCAGAGAGAAGACAGTTCCAATAACACCACAATAAAATGGTGTGTTAGAAAGGATGAACAGAAAATCATGGAGCGTGCAAGGTGCATGAGATTGCATGCATGATTGTCATTACAATTTTGGGCAGATGCTGTAGATACTGTTGTTTATCTAATAAATAGAGGGCCTTCAATTTCCTTGGATGGTGGTATTCCAGAGGAAGCATGGATAGGTAAAAAGGTAAATTACTCCTTTTTAAATCCTTTTGGTTATGAGGATTTTGTCCATATTAATAAAGAAAATAGAACAAAGCTTGAGGAAAAATCAAACAAATGTACCTTTATTGGATATGGTGTTAATGATTTTGGTTATCGCTTATATGATTATGAAAATCATAAAATCATTAGGAACAGAGATGTAATATTCAATGAAAAGGTCTTGTATAAGAATCAGTTGCAGGAAACGAAATAGGAAAAAGAAAACAAAGAATACACAGTTATTGATGAAATCACAAAAAAAGTAAAGGTGCCTGAAAATAATAATAATCAATAACCACAACAACAACAACCACCACAACAGCAACAGGCACCTCAAACACCTGAAAGTGGTGTTAGAAGATCTACCAGGATAAATAGACCCCCTGAACGATACTCTCCTTCATTATATTATTTATTGTTGACTGATTCTGGTGAAACCGAATGTTATGAAGAAGCAATGCAGGTTGAAAGGAGGAAGAAGTGGGAGCTAGCCATGGAACAAGAGATGGACTCCTTAATGCATAACCAGACTTGGGACTTAGTCAGGTTGCCTGCAGGTAAAACTACATTACAGAATAAATGGGTTTAGAGGATGAAGGAAGAAGATGGAGGAAAACAAAGGTACAAAGCTAGACTTGTGCTCAAGGGGTTTGCACAAAAGAAAGGTATTGATTCTGATGAAATATTTTCTCCTGTTGTTAAGATGACTTCAATCTGAACTATTTTAAGTCTTGTAGCAGCAGAAGATTTACATCTTGAACAATTAGATGTAAAGACAACATTTCTCCATGGAGATTTGGAGGAAGAGATCTACATGGAGCAAACAGAAGGATATGAGGTCAAAGGGATAGAAAATTAGTGTGCAGGTTAAAGAAGAGCTTGTATGGCTTAAAACAGACTCCAAGGTAGTGGTATCTAAAATTTGACAGGTTTATGTCTGAACAAGGTTATACTAGATGTCACTCTGATCATTGTGTTTATCTAAAAAAGCAAAATGATGGCAGCTATATTATATTGTTATTGTATGTAGATGACATTCTTATTGCAGGGTCTAAAATGCAGGAAATAAATGTGCTCAAAATAAAATTGGCAAATTCATTTGCAATGAAGGATTTGGGAGCTGCAAAACAAATCCTTGGTATAAGAATAACTAGAGACAAGAAAAATAGCAAATTAACATTGTCTCATAATGAGTACATACAAAAGGTGTTGAAAAGATCTAATATGCAGAATGCAAAACCAGTTAGTACACCTTTTGCTAGCCATTTAAAACTTAGTAAGGAGATGTTCCCCAAGACCCAAGAAGAAATGGGCTATATGTCTAAAGTTCCATATGCATCAGCAGTTGGAAGCTTAATGTATACAACGGTCTGCGCAAGGCCTGATATTGCACATGCAGTGGGAGTTGTAAGCAGGTACCTGAAAAATCCAGGAAAAGAACATTGGATGGTAGTGAAATGGATTCTCAGATATTTGAGAGGTACCACAAATCAATCATTATGCTTTGCTGGTTCAAACATTTCTCCACAGAGATATGTTGATGCAGATATGGTAGGTGACAGAGATAACAGGAGGAGCACTATAGGATATGTATTTACTGTAGGTGGAACAACAGTTAGTTGGGTTTCCAATTCCTTCCAGGATATCAGGCTCCCAGAAATCATCGGGGAGGGAGTACAGCCGAACCCAGATAGGAGCCGCGGTGAATTCCTATTTGTCTGGGTTGTAGCATTCCTCCCACTAGTAGATGAAGAGGTCCGCACTTCCCATAAAATATGGTCCATTCTTAAAGATCCGCTTCTAGTCTTCCATATCTTCAAAAATCAGAGTAAAAAACCCTTTTTCCTTGATTCAAAGCTCAATATTTCCCTTTGGTGACCACTTGTTCTGGATCCATGCCAAAATATCTTTCTCTCTAGGCTAGATCCCCAAAAAATTACAAATCATTGCATGATATTTCATATACTGTTGAGATTTTTCTAGGTGGTTGTTACGAATGACAAATTTGGGGTTGATTGCTACCTTAGGAAGGCAATGGATTCTACCATCCTTTTCTTGCCACTGCGCCCCCATAAATAGGGTTTCTGCGACTGAGGAGGAGCCATTCGATCCATTGAGAGGTTGGCCTTGCATGAATGAGGTCCATTTTGCTGCGTCGCGGAAGGACTGTGGGCCCTCCCGCCGCTGTGGGGGGCCTGACATGGGCACTTCCACCCAGGCTTGGAAGGGTTTAGAACCCTACAGAAGCAACGCACGATGGGGGCAGAGCGGATGACTGATGGTGCAGAAGGTTATGACTGAGCTGGCAAAACCCTAGCAAGGCTCGCTAAGGATACTTCTCTTGCTGAATATATTAATGAATATTTATTTTTCACCTTTAGTTAATGTTATGGAGTTTGGATTGTAACAACTATTTGGAATTGGCTTTGTTTATTAGGTAATCAACACGGAATGGGGAAATTTCTGGTCTAGTCATCTGCTA
This sequence comes from Pinus albicaulis, assembly GCA_034641835.2. Lineage (NCBI taxonomy): Eukaryota > Viridiplantae > Streptophyta > Pinopsida > Pinales > Pinaceae > Pinus > Pinus albicaulis. The sequence goes on along the minus strand of CM076577.1, from coordinate 850,677,484 downwards.
CAGACTCGTTATGATTATTATTTAGATGCAGATAGCTTGAATCCAAGTGATTAGGAAAATTCCTAATTTCTAGCATGAAGCTTTTCATTTCTCAACTTTGTATGGTTATTGAGTACCTGACTTATAATTTGAAGAATTTCTAATGGTTCTTTGTAGCTTTCTCCAGGGTTTTGAGAAAATGGTTTCAAGAATGTATCTTGGTGATATTGCGATAAGGGTGATTCTTAGGATGGTAGAGGAGTCAAATATTTTTGGAGATGTGACCCCTTCAAGCCTCTTTGATTCGTTCATCCTCATGTTTGTATGCAAATATTTTTGTGTACAAATGTTTCACTACATTGATTAGAATTTTGTTTCAATACAATTTTTCTAAGTCAATGGTTGCACCTATTAGAAGAAATAGTGGGATGGTTGTCTGATTGATTGGCAAGGAATTTGTTTCGTGCGCATCTGCTAAGAAAACATTGATTCCATTGGGGTATCCCCCTATTTTAGGAATAACCCATGCAAAAAAATATAGTTCATTGTGATAATTTTTTTCTCTTCTAAACATGTTTTTTTTATCTGAAATGTGCAAGTTTTCATTTTAACATGAAGTCTTATAAGAAATATTGTACACAATTTTTTACATGCTTGAATTGTCTATCACATGGCCAAACTATTATTTTTTAGTACCATAAGCATTTTATGAAAATCAATGAAATTCACTATTTCATTTGGCAAGGCCTTTGGGTAGCTTCAGAAACCTAAAAGATTGAATGTGAATTCTGTTTTGAGGACATAAAAAAACTTCATTAATAGAGAAAAAAATTTGGAAGATGAGTTCTCTAGGTAGTATTTCTCTTTGAATAATACTAGTAGTTGCAGTGTTATAGTTGTTTATCAAGCTTCAAAAAAAAGTTTGTCCTTTTTTGATTGATTATTAATTGATTGATTTTTTATTTATACTTGTTGTTATTTCTTGAAGTTTTTGTGCTAACTATTTTGAACTAATGGAGGATCAAACATTGATGGTATTGTTGTAATATGTTAAATTCTTTTTTTATTGGATCAAGTATTTGCTGTAAAATATCAATCAATGTGTTATATCTTGGAAGTTACAAGTATGGTAAATATGGGAAAACTATTGGTGCTTTGCATGTAAATCTGCAAAACATATCAAAACTACTCTTATTTTATTTTTTTATTATAATGATCATTGATGTTTTGAGTTTGAGTGATTGAGGATGGCCATATGTGTACCCTAAAATTGGAAGTTTGGTGTTGGAATTCGGTGTGGACTTTCCATTCAAAAATCATATAGAAACTGGAATGTGAAAGTTACATTTCAAAATAATCCTTTTTGAGGGATTACTAGTGGTGATTGCTACATATTTTCGATGTTGGAAATTTGCTCCAAATCATAGCTAATATATTCGACCACAAGTGAGGAACAAAATGGGAACAAAATTGTATTTGAAATTTATCCACTTATATTGTAGTGATGTATAAACATAAGCAAAACATTAATAATTTGATATAGACTAGTTGGCTTATTCATATGTGATAATGGACCCAAATAGTAGTTCTTATTTGAAGAAATGCTCATCATACTTTGGCATTATTGACATCATCGACCTCTAGCCTTGTATTTATTCACTTAGCCTTCTAAATTATTCGGTTATATACATGTATACGAGGCTATCCTATTAGTGTATACTTTTTACTTCATTTCATTTTATTCTAGACTTAGCTTTGGCATTTTGTAGGATTTTTTTTGCACTCCCACATTGTATAAGTAATCCACAACTTGATATATTTATCATGTAACTTAGTTGGCATGATTGTGCCTAATATTTCCTTCAATGTTTAATACTAATTTTAGTAAGGTGTTATTTTCTATGGTAACATTTTATTTGCTTTGTTTATATAGATCATTTGGCCACATAGAAGCCACTATTGCCCAACTAAAGAAAACTTATTCGAGTTTCTTGTTTTTATGGGGAAAAATGACATTGACAATATTGCTGATGTTGAGGTATATATCGTACAAATCCTTTATAGTCTACTTTAGTTTATATTCTAGTGTTCATCATCTTTCATGTCTTATACTCTGCTTTGTATCTTCTTTCTTTTTCAGGAAAGGAACTCATTATTGATGGTAAGAAGCAGGAATTAAAAAAAGAGGAGAACAGTAACAATGGAGCGACAAAATGAAAATTAAAGAGAGAGAGAAGAGAACTGGTTTAGTGGTACCTTTAGAGTCAATATCTCGCATAAGACACACATATAGAGATTGATGGTCAAGTCTTCAGAGTTGGTGAATTCACCTGCAATGCCTTGGAAACACAATGACAATGTTTTGAAGTGATGAAACAATATTTCATATGTAAATTTTTCTCCAACCAATATTAAGTTGGAAACTCATATTGTAATACTTGGTCTTTTATATAATATAATTTATGTGGTTGAAATCATTTATTGTTTCACTTGATATTACTTACTATTGTATTTAACATATGTAACTTTACATTTTCATATTATGTGAACATGTACATTGTATGCCAATTTTTTTTAATTTAGTTTCAAAATCATACTAATTAATTTATGTTGATTAATAATGAACACATAAAAGCAATCTAAAACTACTAAATTAGTGGTTTAAGTTAATTAATGATGAAGCCAAATAAAATGAATATACGACTAAATTAGTTACTTATAATGATTGTTAATGAAAGTAAATGAAATGAATATAAACTACTAAGTGGTCATTTATATAATGAATATGAAACTACCAAAAATACATAAATGAATACTACAAATGATAAATTTGTGATTAAAAATGAGGACTAAATTTTGCATATATACGACTATTAGTAGCTAATTTACAGTACCTTATAACACGACCAAAATTTAGTCATATTTCTTTGGTCATTAATTGGTTTCAAAGGATGACTAAAATTTACATATATATGACTACTAGTAGCTAATTTACAGTATCTTATAACACGACCAAAATTTAGTCATATTTCTTTGGTCATTAATTGGTTTCAAACAATGACTAAAATTTGCATATATATGACTATTAATAGCTAATTTACAGTATCTTATAACACAACCAACATTTTGGTCATATTTCATTGGTCATTAATTGGTTTTCTCGGGTGATCATTTAGTTATATATTTTGTTGTATATTTGGTCATTAATTGTGGGAATTAATGACTAAATCAATGACTAAATTAATGACCAAATTTATGACTAAATATAATACTAGACAATACATTTAAGACAACCAATTAATGACTAAGCTACAAACGACTAAAAGTTTGTCGCGTTATAAGGTACTATAAATTAACTACTATTGGTCAACGACCGAAAAATAGTCGTTTATATGCAAATTTTAGTCGTTCTTTTAGTAACTAATAAGCAATTTTTTACTAATGATAGATCTGAGTTGAAGGAATTATTGAAATATTGTAGGAGTGAATTTAGAAGAAGCTAATACCTCCTCTTATTCTTAGCATAATCACATTTCATATGACGTATATTCACTACAAGGAAAAAACCCTCTAGCAGTTATTTTTTGAGGAACCCCTTAAAAAAATAGCCCAAATATCTGTTTATAGTGGAGCACTGTAAAGGAGGTTGGCGGGTGGAGGTTTTTGCAGATGTTTTTTGTCTGGTGCATTTCTAATCATAAACTACACCAGTATGTTTAACTCACAAAGTACTGGTGTGTACTAAAAATTGGCACACCGAGACACCGTGTTCTCTGTACAAACCTGCCTGGTGCATCTCATTATAGTAGTGCACCGGTGCGCTACACAGAAATAGGCCTGGTGCGTCTTAAAAACCCACGCTCAGACACAAACAAGCTCGGTGTGCCTCAAAAACCAGCGCACCAAAACAGGGTTAAATTAAAAAAAAAATTATCGGCCAAAAAATCCACATTTCCCTTGTGTGAGGCGCCCTGCCATCGGTGTTCCCATTGCATGTACTACTGTCGTCCATTTCCCACCTTCTGGATTTCGAATTTTGGAAAACGGTATGTAGATTTAGTTTTGCAAATACTTCAGTAAATATGCCTCCTCAATGCCCAAATGTATATTTATTTTACTTGTTTCTCAATAATTAAACTTTTTAGAGGATTATATTTTTCAAAAAAGTTAAAATTTACCATTAAAAAAAATAAAAAAATTCCTACAACACGATAGGTGCTAACGGACACTGCACCGGGTCCAGCGTGGTACCGAAAATTGCGCACCATTTTTTTTTAAAACCTAGATGGAGGTGCGGTCTTTTAAATGACTGCATCGTTAACTATGTACCATTGTCGGGAGGGCAGTGTGTTGACTAAACTATCCACCCCTGGGTGGATAGTTCGGTCGGTGCACTACCCTTCAGACACTAGTACATAGTGCATGGTGCGGACCTGTAAATGACCACACCGTTAACTATATACCACTTTCAGGAGGGTAGTGCGCTAACTAAACTATTCACCCTGGGGCGCATAGTTTTCTCAGCGCACTGCCCTCCCGACATTGGTACATAGTCAATGGTGTGGTCATTTAAATGACCGTGCCGTTGACCATGTACTGATGTCAAGAGGGTAGTGCGCTAATAAAACTATCCACCCCGGGGTAGATAGTTTGGACTGCGCACCGCCCTCCGGACACTGGTATACAATCAACGGTGCGGTCGTTTATAGGACCGCACCGTTGAACATGAATTAATGATGGGAAGTGCGTTGACCTAACTATCTGCTCTGGGGTGGATAGTTTCGTCAACGCACCACATAATAAAGTACACTGAATTTTTTTCGGTGCGCTGCAAATTTCCATGCGCACCGAGGATGGTGCGCTATAAAAACAGACACACTGGTACTAGTGCATGACTGTTTTTTTGGCACACCGACTATTTTTTTTCACACACACACACACATATATATATATATATATATATATATATATATATATATATATATATATATATATATATATATATATATATATATATATATATATATTTGTAAATACATGTCTCATTTAATAAAAAAAATTATTTAATATGTGAATCATTCAACAAGGTCAAAGGAGAGAAGAGAGGGAACAACAAGAACATATGGCGAACCAGTATAACATGGTTCTCTTATGGGAGGCATGAGAGAGGGAGAGACTTATGTACTCTCACCCTATTACGGCAGCCACCTAGTTGCTCCTAAGGGAGGTAGGCCTCCTCATGTTGTATGAAGTGGCTACATCCCAGAAGGGCCATAATGGGTTATTGCGACAACTCATCTTCAGGTGGGATTCCCACCGACAGGATTTCTGGTTTGGTCCTAACCAGTGGTACATGCCCACTGAGGAGGAAAGATATTTTATTACTAGCCTGTCTAGGAGTGGGTAGGATTTTCCCTCGTTCCCAGAGGTATCTGTCGGCTATGCAGCAGGGAGTCAGTTGGTGTACTCCCAGAGATACATTAGAGTCGATATAATTTCTCTTACAAAATTTTAGGTCTTTGGTGGTCAGTTACATATTGCTTCGTTTGATGCAGAGGATGTGAGGTGCCTCTCACTACTGTTGTCAACCATTGCACACCTTACCAGTGATGGGAAAAACATTAGTTGCCCGATTTTATTTTATGTTAATTCTTTATTACAGGCACCACAACGTGTGGGGTGGTTGGTGAGCCTTGGTATTGCACCAAGAGTGATGCAACTCCCAGAGGCTGCCCTACTTTACTTTATCAACCTGGGTTTCATACAAACTTGGAGGTGACAGTGCTATATACACAACAGATGATTTTTTCTCATGTCATCCTCTTCTACTTTACGAAAGGGTGCTATTTATTAAACTATCATAAGAGCTAGAAAGTAAATTAGTGGAAGGAAATGATAGAAGGAAACTAAACTAAATTGCTGAAAGGAAATGACAGAAAGAAACTAAATTAAATTGTTGAAAGGAAATGAAAGGAAGGAAACTAAACTAAATTTCTAAAAAGAAATGTCAAGAAGGAAACTAAACTAAATTTCTGAAAGGAAATGGCAGAAAGGAAAATAATTTAAATTGCAGAAAGGAACTAATTTAAACCACACTTAACTTGACCAATCGGCTAAACACGCCCTACTTATCTTATTCTATATCTACCATGATTTTATCCATGTAGCTAAGCTATCCATGACTTAATTCTTATTGAGAAAATATTGATTTTCAACTTGGAGAAGAAAGGGAGAAAGGTGCTAATGGAGGGATAAACACATGAACCAAGGCTTAGAAGTGAAAATATGGGTTTGAACCTTATTATAACTTTATTATAGCGCAAAAATTCTTCGCATCGAAATGGTTTGAAAATTGAAATGGCGGGGAAGTGCGATATGTGATATGCGATATCAGGATCACAATATCGCAAAGTTAGTGGAATAACGGAAGTGTTGTTCAGGAGCAGGAGCAAAATTCGAAAAGAGATCAGGTAAAAACTGCGAAGTGCGATGGGGAAAAAGTTGTGATTTGCGATTTGCGATGTTGTAAAAGTTGAGAAATGCGAAATGCAGTATTGTAGTTCACAATATCACAAAGTTTGAGGGGCAGCGGAAATGTTGTTCAAGAAAAGTTGAGAAGTGCGAAATGCACTAGGTAACGTGGCGGTGTGACTGGCGGCAGAGTACGAAGAATATCACAATCGACATTTGGGGCGGTAAGTCTTAAAAGGAACCTAATAAAATATGTAAAATGAAATTTGCGATGTGGCAGAGTTATCGCAATCGGCGTTTGGAAGTGGTAAGTCTCAAAGGAAAAAGGAAAAAGTTGCGAAGTGAAATTTGCAAAAAGGCCAAAGGTTGCGATGAGTTGGATGACGTGGCAGTGGGACCAATTGTAGAGCATGATACCAATATCACAATCGGTAGACAGGAGCGGTAAGTCTTAAAAGGAAAAGGAAAAATTTTGCGAAGTGCGATTGCAAAAAGGCTGCAAAGTGTGAAGTGCAATATCACAGTTTGCAATATCACAAAACTAGACTGGTAGAGGAAGTGTTGTTCAGAAAAATTTGCGAAGTGCGAAATGCGATAGTGGGAATTTTGAGGAGGAAAGGCGGAGGTCAAACTTTAAAGTTTTTTCAAGATTTTTGTGAATAAAATGAGCGAAAACTGCAATGAAAGAAGACGAATGGAATAAAGCGTAATAGAGGTGTTTGGAAGCATGAAAACAGAGATTGAAAATGAAGCGAGAAGCACCACAGAGCTGCTTTGGGGTTTTAGAAATAATTCCTGCAATCACCCTACTAACTTATGTGAAAATAAACAAACAAATGCGTAAAAATACTGTGCAAAGGAAGACCGAAAAATGGTAATGAAACTCTACTTTTAATCTTAGAAAAATTAACAGAAATTCGTTTTTGGGTATTTGGGACTGTTCGCCCTCCTTGAGCTCTATTGACAGAGATGAGAATGAATTATTCATCCACAGTTTTTGGTTTTTCTCCTCTATTCTATTACTCACAAGAAAATGAAACCTACAACAGCACATTGAAAGAAAAACTAAACAATAATGAAACTATCATAAGCAAAACTAATTGAATGACAGAAAGCAGAGAACAAATATAGTAGAGAGGCCAAGGCCCATGGATTGGGCCCTAACCCACAAGCCTAGATCTATAAAACTTAAATCAGTAAAATGAAATCAGTCTCCTCATTTAATAAAATAATAGCCTCATACATTTCTGAAAGTGTTATCATTGAGTAAAATAATAAAAAGCTCAATAGCTTGCAACAAAGTTTTGACTAGAATCAACCCTTCCTAGATCTAGCTTTGCTCTATTTATTCTATAGGGTAGCTACCAACATCTCCCTAGAAAATAGTGATTGATTCCACTTGACTCCAAGTAAACAAAGACTGAGTGCATTCCTCTTTGAATTTCTTGGCTACCTTTAGAACTTGAATTGCTGGAGAGAATACTTGGGGATTTTTTGGATACCCTTGGAGTTAAGGAGGGTAGAAAATCCTCCTATATTTCTCCTTGCCGTCTCCTCCAAGTCTTGATGATAAAATCCCTATAAAAATGTTAATAATTCCTGATTTTCTGCACTCAACCTCATATCTGGCACTCAGAGTATGTTATCCTTAATCACCACCAATACTAGCATCATAAAACCAAATAATAATAAAAATGCAAGAAAAATAAATCTAAGAAGGGAAAAGGTGACTAATAACCCCTCCAAATATGTCTAATGATGGAGATCATCATAACCCCCCTACTGAATGTTTGCTCATCCTCTGAGCAACTAATCCTCCTCCTGCATTTCCTTTAAGGCTTTGACAACCCCCGTGATTTCTTGAGCAAGAAGTGTGGGTGTTTCCCCAAGGGGATAAAAACCATTATTCTGTTCTGCATTCTCCCATTCTCTATCTTGTGCATCTGTGTCCTTTTCATCATTCAACCCCAACAAAAAAGGTGGGCTAATATTTAGTCCCAACCATTGGATCTTTTTGGCCTGCATGGCCGTCTTGTATAATGGTGCCATTTCCAATGCACCCCTCCGTCTTTCTGGAGTGTGGTACCCCCTGTTCTTGAGGTTGTGAGGGAGTTTGTTCCATCTCCTCTGGCTGGCCATAATGCACTCATCTTGTATTTTCCTAGAAACACCATCAAAGTAGCCTATTACCTATTTTTTAGTCTGAAGGGAGCTTTCAACTAGTGTAGGGTTCCTTTCAATCTCTCGGTGGTTAAGGATGATTCCTCTTGGGCTGAATAATTTTGGTCTGATATATAACGGTTCTCTATTTAATCTTCCCATGACTCTCCATATCTCTTTTGTGCTAGTGTCCTCATTTGTCATCCAAAATGCTAGAGCCATTAGCTGCATATCCCCCATTGTGGAATTGGGGTCTCAAGTATCCAGATTTGTCAGCACAAGGTTACGCACATAAAATTCTGCCATTTTTTCCTGATCAGCCATGTTAGCTTGCTTGTAGAAATCCATGAATTTCCTACACCCTTGGAAAGGTAGTGATCCATGGGAGGCTAGAATTTTGATTTGAAAGAGGAGCCAATGCTCCTTGACGTACACAACATATGAGTAAGAAGGGAATGTGTGTTGAAGGAATTTTGTGCATAAGTCTACCATGGTGGATACTTGTTGCCCTTTTTGCTGCAATTTCTCCTTCAATGCTACATTATTTGTCTGTGCCTTCTACAACTGCTTCTTCAGTGCTACGTTCTCTGCCTATGCCTTTTGTAGCTGCTCCTTCATAACTGTTTCTTCGATTCTTTCCTCCTCCCTTGGTGATTCTTCAATGATAATCGGGCTCATGGGAGGATTTTTTGTCTCTCTTTGACTAATCTTCTGACTCTTGTCAGCTGTGAAATACATAGAGGTCTGCCTTTTTCTCTTTGTGATCAAAGGAGCTACGGTGGAAACTACCTCTTTGTCTTGAGGGGATGTGGTGCTGTGTTGTGAGTCTGTTTCTTGCTCACTTTTTTCTACCTCTATGACTTCTATTGTCATCTCTTATGTTTTTCCTTTGCCCTTTGTCTCTTCCTCTTCTTCTTCTGGTTCTTCTTGTTCCTATTTTGGTTCTTCTTCTTCTTCTTTTGGTTCTTCTTCTTATTCTTCTTCTTCTTCTTTTGGTTCTTCTTCTTATTCTTCTTCTTCTTACGGTTCTTCTTGTTCCTATTTTGGTTCTTCCTCTTCTTCTTCTGGTTCTTCTTGTTCCTATTTTGGTTCTTCTTCTTCTTCTTTTGGTTCTTCTTCTTATTCTTCTTCTTCTTCTGTATGGATAGAAGTGGAACTCTACCTTGTTTGGGTTGCTATAAAAGCTTCCCTGCTCATATTTTTGAAAGAAGACCAAGCCATGGGTAGGGTGATGCTGTCCTGCTGTTGTTGTTGAATGTTGTCCCAAAATACGCGGCTGAAGCTCACTGTTCTAGTCAGTTGGGCCCTCTTCTTGATAACTGGCTGATACTGCGTGTCTCCTCCTCTCGTCCTCCTCCACTCCAAATGATTTAAGTTTTTGCTAGCCCAGGTGGCGTGTACTTCAAGTTTTTTCAGTCATACTTCATAGTGGTGGCCAAGTTAACTAGCCACCTTTCTTCCCCTTAAAGTCTAAGTATGAAAACTTAATTATTTATAGCTATTATGGATGCATAGTGAGGGGTGAAAATCTATACCTGATTTTACCTATTTTTTTCAAGGATTTTTTAGGAGCTGCATTGAGGAGACAAGCCTTTTAGATGTTGCGTTATTCCCTATTTTCATGTTTTCTGAGCGAGAAAATTGTTGAATGAGAAACTCTTTAAGTGAGCTACTGATATTTTTGGATGTTTCTTCCCATTGTAGATTTTTCATGGGGGTGCTCCAGATGCCATGGGTGGCACTCTTGTCTCTCCTACAGTCTTCTTTATCAAATTCTCTCTTTGTTTTTTTCTTGTTGTTCATGAACATGTTTTTGCATTGTAGGAATTCCCTAATGTTTGTAGTAGTTTGTGTTTTTCTTTCCTTGCTACATTGTGCTCAGGAATGGAGGAATGTGGTGTATGGAGGTGGTGGTGGAAGTTATGAAAATGAATGGAGTGAATAATGGGATGGATGGTAAAATAGAAGGGAAAAGAAGATGAATGCCTCCCTGTGTTTCCAGGAACCATTAATAACCTACAAAAAAACAAACATAGAAAACACAGAGATGCAAATATATATATATATATATATATATATATATATATATATATATATATATATATATATATATATATATATATATATATATATATATATATATATATATATATATATATATATATATATATATATATATATATATATATTTGAAATAAAGTTGGCTACCTCCATGGAGGTTTTCAACCCGCAACCTTGCCTTGGGTGCCTTAAAGAGGTTTTCACCCATGAATCTTTATTCTCTCTCTCTCTATTTTTTTTTTTTTTCAGAGCATGTGAGCAGCCTCCATCGAGGTTTTCAACCCAAAAGCTTTCCTTGGGTGCCTCAGAGAGGTTTTCACCCATGGATCTTTATTCTTTTTTTCTCTCTCTTTTTTTTTTTTTTTCAGGAGGTGTGGGAAACTATGGAGTTTCCCATCACATACACTTCTCTTCTTATTTAATTTATGAACTCTGCCCTTGACAAAGGCTTCTTGTAGATTTTAAGTCTGTGACCATTGACAAGAAAGGGGATTCATTCCTCATCTATGGTTTTGATTTGAACTGTGCCATTATAAAAACATTTTTCCATTATGTAAGGTCCCAACACTAGTACATTTGGTCAAAATTCTGACACTTTAGTGCCGACACTTTTGACGTATTGTCAGAAATTTCCCCAATTTTTATCAAATTTTCAAATCCCGCCCACAACCGTCGCTATACCGATGGTTGGAGACAAGTGTCGGTATTGCGACGTTTGGAGAAAAGTGTCGCTATTGCAACATTTGGAGATAAGTGTCGCTATTGCGACGGTTTGAAAGAAAGTGTTAGTATTGTGATGTTTCAGAGAGAAGTGTCAGAATTACGACAATTTGAGATAAGTGTTGGTATTGCGACAGTTTTGAGACAAGTGTCGCTATTGTGACGGTTTGGACAAAAGTGTCAGTATTGCAACGCTTTAGAGAGAAGTGTCGGAATTGCGACGTTTTGAGATAGGTGTCGGTATTGTGACAATTTTGAGACAAGTGTCGATATTGCGAAGTTTCAAAGAAAAGTGTCAGTATTGCGACGGTTTGGAGACAAATGTTGGTATTGCGATGTTTAGGAGGCAAGTGTTAGTGTTTAGGAACAATCTTAGGATTTAGGGTTTAGGAACAATGTTTGAGAGTTATATTTTAGGATTTAGGAACAACGTGTCGGGTCATGTGATCAGGTTTATGGTTTAGGAACAATGTTTCAGGTCATGTGATTGGGTCGTATGAGGGCGCCCAAGGTAACGTGTTCGGGCGGGTCGAGTTGGGTCTGGTCGGGTCGTGTCATGTAAGGCCACCCAAGGAAACACATTCATTCGTGTCAGGTCGAGTCATTTGATGGTGCCCAAGGAAACACGTTCAGGTTAGGTCAGGTCAGTTCGTGCCGTATTGTAAGGGAACCCAAGGAAACACGTTCGGGCGGGTCGGGTCAGGTTGGGTCAGGTCATGCCATGTGAGGCCACCCAAGGAAACACGTTCGGGCGGGTCGGGTCAGGTCGGGTCGGGTCATATGAGGGTGGTCGTATCAAAAATTCTAAGTTGTGACCACCCATGTTGCTGTGCACGTTTGTGTGGTCCCTTTTCCGTTTCCTCCCTCGTGCGCCCTTTGTTCGGGCGGGTCGGGTCAGGTCGGGTCGAGTCGTATGAGGTTGGTCGTATCAAGAATGTTGACTTGTGACCACCCATGTTGCTTGTGGACGATTGTACGATCCCTTTTCCGTTTGCTTCCTTGTGTGCCCTTTGTTCGAGTGGGTCGGGTCATGCCGTGTGAGGGCGCCACAGGAAACTTGTTTGGGTCAAATCGTGTGAGGGAGGTCGTATAAAAAATTCTAAGTTGTGACCGCCCGTGTACCTTGTGCATGTTCATACGATCCATTTGTCGTTTTCTCCCTCGTGCCATCGACGTTCAGACGGGTCAGGTCGGGTTGGGTCGTGTGATGTCTCCCAAGGAAATGCGTTCGGGTCGGGTCGGGTCGGGTCATGTTGTACCATGAGGGTGCCCAAGGAAACATGTTTGAGTGTGTCGGGTCAGGTCAAGTCATGTGAAGGTGCCAAAGGAACATGTCCGACCGGGTCAGGTCGTGTCGGGCCGTGTCATGAGGTCGCCCAGGCAAACGCATTCGGGTGGGTTGGGTTGAGTCGTGTGATGCCACCCAAGGAAACACGTTCAGGTCGAGTCAGGTCAGCTCGTGCCATATTGTGAGGGTGCCCAAGGAAGCACGTTCAGGTGGGTCGGGTTGGGTCGGGTCTGGTCAGGTCGTGTCATGTGAGGCCGACCAAGGAAATGCGTTCGGGCGGGTCGAGTCAGGTTGGGTTGGGTCGTGTGAGGGTGGTCGTATAGAAAATGCTAATTTGTGACTGCCTATGTTTCTTGTGCACATTTGTGCGAGCCTTTTTCTATTTTCTCCCTCATGCGCCCTTCGTTCTGGCGGGTCGGGTCATGCCATGTGAGGGCGCCACCTGAAACGTGTTTGAGTTGGATCGTCTAAGGGAGGTTGTATAAAAAAATTCTAAGTTGTGACTGCCTGTGTGCCTTGTGCACGTTCGTGCGACCCGTTTGTCATTTTATCCCTCGTGCCTTTAACGTTCAGGCAGGTTGGGTCATGTGATGGAGCCCAAGGAAATGTGTTTGGGTCAGGTCGGGTTGGGTCATGCTGTACTGTGAGGGCGCCCAAGGAAACGCGTTTGGGTGGGTCGGGTCGGGTCGAGTCATGTTTTATCGTGAGGGTGCCCAAGGAAACATGTTTGAGCGGGTCGACTCAGGTCAGGTCATGTGAGGGCACCCAAGGAACATGTTCGACCGGGTCGGGTCATGTCGGGTCGTGTCATGAGGGCACCCAGGGAAACGCGTTCGGGTGGGTCGGGTCGAGTCGTGTGATGCCGCCCAAGGAAACATGTTCGGGTCGGGTTAGGTCGGGTCATGCCATATTGTGAGGGCGCCCAAGGAAACATGTTTAGGCAGGTCAGGTCGGGTCGGGTCTGGTCAGGTTGTGTCGTGTGAAGCCGCCCAAGGAAACGCGTTCGGGCAGGTCGGGTCGGGTTGGGTTGGGTCGTGTGAGGGTGGTCGTATAAAAAATTATAAGTTGTGACCGCCTATGTTTCTTGTGCATGTTTATGCGATCCTTTTTCTGTTTTCTCCCTCGTGTGCCCTTCATTCGGGCGGGTCAGGTCGTTCCGTGTGAGGCTGCCATAGAAAACATGTTTGAGTTGGATTGTCTAAGGGAGGTTGTATAAAAAATGCTAAGTTGTGACTGCCTGTGTGTCTTATGCACGTTCGTGCGACCCGTTTTTAATTTTATACCTCATTCCTTCGACATTCGGGTAGGTCGGGTCATGTTAGGTCATGTGATAGAGCCCAAGGAAATGCGTTCAGGTCAGGTCGGTTCGGGTCATGTCGTATTGTGAGGGCGCCCAAGGAAACACGTTCGGGTGGGTTGGGTCAAGTCTGGTCATGGCAAGCTACCCAAGGAATGTGTCCGATTGTTTCGGGTCATGTGAGGGCACCCAAGGAAACGCATTCGGGTGGGTCGGGTCATGTGAGGGCACCCAAGGAACATGTCTGACTGGGTCAAGTCATGTCAGGCTGTGTCATGAGGGCGCCCAGGGAAACACGTTCAGGTGGGTCGGGTCGAGTCATGTGATGTCGCCCAAGGAAACGTGTTCAGCTCGGGTCAGGTTGGGTCATGCCATATTGTGAGGGCGCCCAAGGAAACACGTTCGGGTGGGTCGGGTCAGGTTGGGTCTGGTCAGGTCGTGTCATGTGAGGCCGCCCAAGGAAATGTGTTCAGGCGGGTCGGGTCGGGTTGGGTTGGGTCGTATAAAAAATGCTAAGTTATGACTGCCTATGTTTCTTGTGCATGTTTGTGCAATCCTTTTTCTGTTTTCTCCCTCGTGTGCCCTTCATTCGGGCAGTTCGGGTTGTGCTGTGTGAGGGCACCACAGGAAATGTGTTCAAGTTGGATCGTCTAAGGGAGGTTGTATAAAAAAATTCTAAGTTGTGATTGCTTGTGTGCCTTATGCACGTTCGTGCGACCCATTTTTCATTTTCTCCCTCGTTCCTTCGACGTTCAGGCAGGTTGGGTCAGGTCGGGTCGTGTGATGGAGCCTAAGGAAATGTGTTCGGGTCAGGTCGGGTCGGGTCGTGCCGTACTATGAGGACGCCCAAGGAAACACGTTTGAGCAGGTCGGGTCAAGTCGAGTCATGGAAGGCTGCCCAAGGAACATGTCCGGTCAGGTCGTGTGAGGGTGCCTAAGGAAACGCGTTCGAGTGGGTCAGGTTGGGTCGGGTCGGGTCATGTGATCGCGCCCAGGGAAATGCGTTTGGGTAGGTCAGGTTGGGTCGGGTCGTGTGATGGTGATCATATCAAAAATGCTAAGTTGTGACTGTTCGTGTTGCTTTTGTACATTTTTTCATTCTGTTTTTCGTTTTATCCCTCGTGCACCCTTCGTTTGGGTGGGTCTGGTCGTGTCGTGTGAGGGCGCCACAGTAAATGCGTTCGGGTCGGATCATGTGAGGGAGGTCGTATAAAAAATGATAAGTTGTGACCACTCGTGTGCCTTGTGCACGTTCGTGAGACCCGTTTGTCATTTTCTCCCTCGTTCCTTCGACTTTCTGGCAGGTCGGGACGGGTCGTGTGATGGTGCCCAAGGAAACGCATTCAGGTCAGGTCGAGTTGTGCTGTACTATAAGGGCGCCCAAGGAAACATGTTCGGGTGGGTCGGGTCATGGCAGGCTACACAAGGAATGTGTTCGGTCGGGTCGGGTTGTGTTGGGTCATGTGAGGGTTCCCACGGAGACACGTTCGGGTGGGTCCGGTCTGGTCCGGTTGGGTCATATGAGGGCACCCAGGGAAACACCTTCGGGCAGGTTAGGTTGGGTCAGGTCATGTGAGGGCACCCAGATAAATCCATTCGGGTGTGTCAGGTCGGGTCGGGTCGGGTCGTGTGAGGTTGTCCATATCAAAAATGCTAAGTTGTACTAACCATCTGTGTGCCTTGTACTACATGTTTGTGCGACCAATTTTCTGTTTTCTCCCTCGTGCCTTCTACGTTCAGGCTGGTCAGTTTGGGTCGGGTCAAGTGGGGTTGGGTCATGTGAGGGTGGTCATATCAAAAATGCTAAGTTGTGACCACCCGTGTTGTGTTGGGTCGGGTCCAGTCATGTCATGTGAGGTTGTCCAAGTAAACTCGTTCGCGCGGGTCATGTCTGGTCGTGTCGTGTGAGGGCCACCCAAGGAAACACATTCGTACAAGTCGGGTCGAGTCGTGTGATGGCGCCTAAGGAAACACGTTCGGGTTAGATCAGGTTGGTTCATGCCATATTATAAGGGCGCCCAAGGAAACACGTTCGGTCGGGTCGGGTCGGGTCAGGTCAGGTCAGGTCGTGCCATGTGAGGCTGCCCAAGGAAACGCGTTCGAGTGGGTCGAGTCAGGTCAGGTCATGTGAGGGCACCCAAGGAACATGTCCAACCGGGTCAGTTCATGTCGGGCCGTGTCATGAGGGTGCCCAGGGAAATGCGTTCGAGTGGGTCGGGTCGATCATGTGATGTTGCCCAAGGAAACTGCGCGTTCAGGTCGGATCAGGTCAGGTCGTGCCATATTGTGAGGGCGCCCAAGGAAAAAAATTCGTGTGGGTCGGGTCGGGTCAGGTCTGGTCAAGTCGTGTCGTGTGAGGCCACCCAAGGAAATGTGTTCGTGCCACCCGTTTTCTGTTTTCTCCCTCGTGCCTTCGACGTTCAGGCCGGTCAAGTCGGGTTAGGCCCTGTGAGGGTGGTCATATAAAAAATTATAAGTTGTGACCACCCATGTTGTGTCAGGTCGGGTCCAGTCATGTCATGTGGGGTTGTCTAAGTAAACACGTTCGTGCAGGTCGGGTTGGGTTGTGTTGTGTGAGGGTGCCCAGGAAAACGCATTCGGGTGGGTTGGGCGGGGTCGGGTCGGGTCGTGTGAGGGAACCTAAGGAAACGCATTTGAGCGGGTCAGGTCGGGTCATGCCATGTGAGGGTGCCCAAGGAAACGCACTTGGGCAAGTTTGGGTGGGTCGGGCCGAGTCGTGTGAGTGTGCCTAGGGAAACACATTCAGGCGGGTCGGGTCGGGTTAGTTCTGGTCATGTGAGGGCACCCAAGGAAACGGTTCGGGCGGGTCAGGGTGGGTTGGGTTGTGTCGTGTGAGGGTGGTCGTATAAAAAATGTTGAGTTGTGATTGCCCGTGTGCCTTGTACTACACATTTCTGCAACCTATTTTCCATTTTCTCCCTCATGCCTTCGACATTCGGGCGAGTCAGGTTGGGTCTGGTCGTGTGATGGTGCCCAAGGAAATGTGTTCGGGTCGGGTCAGGTCGGGTTGTGTCGTACTATGAGGGTGCCCAAGGAAACGCGTTCGGGTGAATCATCTGATTTACCAAAAAATAATGGTGATATAAATTTTTGTACTCATGACATATTCAACATCTAAAGGGTATATGCTCATATTTGAGTGTCTTCTTCCACAACTTATCTTGAAATTAGATATCTATTGATTTCTGAAGGGGTCAAATATGTTCATGTATACACATATGCAGACATGTTGTAATGTGCCACAACATAATGAACAGATTCATGTGCTTTACCTTTCCCTTTACAGGGTGTTTTACCATATTCAATGAAGGATTGTGCAATGCCACTACCATAGGAAGCGCACAACTGAAATAAAATTACGATACCAAACAACACATAGTGATGAAACAATGCTTGTTGATGAAACAATGATCCAACTCGACATAAACACAGATTATAGGGGTATCATTCCAATGAACCAAGGGAAAAATTAGAGAGAACGCAGTGGGAATGGAGGGGATATCAGGAAAGAATATAGGGAGGGACGTTGAAAAGCAGGAAGAAATCGAGGGAAAGAATCAAGCGTGCTGATGGTAGAGCTCAGGCCCAGACAACAGTGGGATAGAGTTGCAAGACTTGGAGCCCTTCACCTTTCATTAAGCATGGATATTGCTTGGTTATCTAGGGTTCCTAATTAAATATAAGGGTGGAGGTGTGGAACCAAAACCTATGGAATCCCTCATGGCTATTGGGTGGAGGAAGATCTCCTCTGGAATCCCAGAATATGTTTGCAGGCTGAATCCAGAAGGGTGGAGGCATGTGAACAAAACCTCTATAATACCTAATGCATGGAGATTAAGACAATGTTGCGATCCTCGTTATCTGAAAATATTACATGTCTGGCATGGTTCTTAGAGCCACCCAACCATTAAAATTGAATAGCTGTCATGTTGCTGCATAAGCACATATTGACAGTAAAGAGAGATTTCAGTTCATGAGCATGTGGCGTGGGAAAAAAACCTATGTAATCCCTATGTGTGGGGTTAATTAACCCTATGTATACAATGTTTAATGTTTGCATATCGGATTGTGTGGGGGTAGATAACTCGTAGCCATATCAAATAGGCCCCAGTCACTTACGAAGGTTCCCCAAACTCTTCCCCCAATTTGGTTGATCTTGCTCATCTTGAAAATTTTGAATTTTCATTGATGATTGATTTTCCTCTTGATCGAATGCAAAAGGAAGATGAATTTCATCTTTTTCCTCCATAGTTTCCACATTCGACATCTATTGTATCTATTCATCTATGCTCATCTGGAATCACCACAAGTTGTACTTTTGTTTTTGCAATGGATTCTTGATGTTGATCTTGACGAGATTTCTCCTCCTCAAAAAACATATCCTGGTTGTAAGCATGGTTGTGGTATGTTGATGTTCAGACGAAAAATACAACTTGTAGCCCTTGATCTTCTAGGGGTTACCTTGATATTAACGGTGGTGTATTCATACTCCTTCTGAATAACCAATAAAGGGTCAAGGAAATTGACCAATATGTTGTCAAGTTTTATCTTATCCACCTTAGCCACATACATGCATGTTTCACACTTCAGAAACCTAAGACAGGTAAGAGAGGGCTTCTTTCCACTTTGACTTCCTCTAGTGTCATGTCACACAAAATTGAACTTGGTGACATATTAATTAAATAATTATTTGCAACAACTGCTTCAACTCAAAATCCTTTTCTTAAGATAGGTTGTCAAGTTTTTTCTTATCCACTTTAGCCACATACATGCATGTTTCACACTTCAAAAACCTAATATGTGCAAGAGAGGTCTTCTTTCCACTCTAATTTCCTCTAGTTTCATGTCACCCAAAATTGAACTTGGTGACATATTAATCAAATAATTAGTTGTAGCAACGACTTTAGCTCAAAATCCTTTGCTTAAACTAACATTCTCTCTCATGCTTCATGCATTTTTTTATCAAGGTATGATTTGGTCTCTTAGCATGGCCATATTTCTCTAGACCATGTGGAGTTTTCTTCAAGCATGCAATTCCCCAAGATTTTCAAAAATCCTCAATTTCTTAGGAGCAATACTTACCACCGTTGTTAATTTTTAATCTTGTTCCACACTTGTAGCAGATATTTTAATTGTAATCGTTGAATTTTAAAGGGATACTACATCCTAGAATATCTGGTCGAGTCAGGTCGTTTCATTTGAGGGCGGCTGTATCAAATTTGCTAAGTTGTGACTGCATGGGTGCCTTGTGCACGTTCATGTGGCCCATTTTATTTTTTCTCCCTTGTGCCTTTGTTCGGTCGGGCACGCCGTGTGAAGGCGCCCGCCCAAACGCGTTCGGGTCAGGTCAGGTCATTTCGTTTGAGGATGACCGTATAAAATTTGCTAAGTTGTGACCACATGGGTGCCTTTTTCACGTTCGTGTGGCCCATTTTCCATTTTCTCCCTTGCGCCTTCGTTCGGTCGTGCACACCGTGTCACTCCGTGTGAGGGCACCCGCCCAAATGTGTTCGGGTCAGGTCGTTTCGTTTCAGGGCGATCGTATCAAATTTTCTAAGTTGTGACCGCATGGGTGCCTTGTGCATGTTCGTGCAACCCGTTTGTCATTTTCTCCCATGTGCCTTCATTCGGTTAGGTGTGCCATGTCACTTCGTTTGAGGGTGCCCGCCCAAACCCGTTCGGGTCGGGTCGGGTCGTTTCGGTTGAGTGTGCCCACCCAAACATGTTCGGGTTGGGCCCCATAAGCCCCCAATCCCCAATCCCTTAACTAATAACTCATTATTTGACCCCTAACCCCTAAGTGAACCTAAATCCTATAACCCCTAATCCCCAATCCCTAAACCCTTAACCACTAACTCATTATCTCCCTAACCCCAATCCCTGATCCCTTAACCACTAAATCATTACTCCCATAACCCCTAAATGTGCCTAAATCCCCTAACCCCTAAGCCCCTAATCCCTAACCCCTTAACCACTAACTCATTATTCTCCTAACCCCTAACCCCTAAACCCTAAAATTCTAACCCCTAATCTCGTATTTATCGAACCCCTAAGCCCCTAAGCCCTAATCCCTTAAATACTAACTCATTATTCCCCCAACCCTTATAATAGTCCTTAAAACCCATTGGGATTGGCCATTCAAAACGAGAGCAGGTCTAGTTGGGACCTACGATCGGGTGATTAATTCCCCCTTGTTGGCAAGGTGGAATTTTTTCCCTGTCAACAACCCTATAGTCCTTAATCCATCTAACATATACTTATAAAATTCTCTTTTTTTGTAAATGTGGCCCTTGACTATGCCATGAAAACCCTCCAAAAAATTCTGAAATGATGGGAATTCCTATTCATGCATGAAGCTAGTCATGGAATGTGACAAGTCATCCAAGATACATCCAAATATTTGATTTGTGCCTTGGGGAATGTGAAATAATGGGTCAAGGGGACACAAGGGTTGCATTGATGGGTATAATTTATAGGTGCAAGCATGGTTTATTATGATCTATAATCCTAGCATTAGAGAATGACTAGAAGGGGGCTTAGGACCTAATTTCATATAAGCGACTAGGGGACCTAGAGGGAAGGTAGTGAGAGAAATTGATAGGGGAACCCCCAATAGTGGTGATAAGTCAGGAATTAGGAGTCCAATTATCACAACCATAAGCCCTTAACCCATAACCATTGAATTCCATATCCCCTTAACCCCCAATCCATAATCCCTTAACCCCTACACTAATAAATCATAACCCATAAACCCCTTGACTCATTAAATATTAAGAAAATAACCCCTAAAAAGCTATAATCCATGAACCTTGTAAGCCATAACTCCTTATCCTCTTAACCTGTGACCCTTAACCCCTGATCCTTCACCCTTAAACACCTTAATTAACTTCTAATCCCTGAAACACCTAAATCCCCTAAATCTTACGTCCTTAACCACTAAATCCTTTGACCCTAAATCCCTTGGAACTTAACCATTTACCCTTGAAGCCCTTAACCACTAAGTATTTGAGGCTGAAAATAACACCCCAAACCAACATATTGACCTCCTAGGAGAATCCTTCACCTCAAATTGAGCATATTGGAAACATTTGATTTTTAGATAACTAGGTATTAGTTATGAGGGTATCATGTGTTTGTAGGTAATACCATTATTACCATGTATACCAAACATAGAAAAATTAGATAATTTTCCAAGCCTCGATTTCAATATCAACACTTCATGTTCAGATGGATCTTGTAGTGCTCTCTCACTCTAGGAGTTGGAAATGAATAGATCACTCAAAAATAAATGAAATGAAATGAATGCTCTTTTTTATTTAGCGCATTTCTCTTCTTTTTTTCCGGATGGTGTGGCCTAGGTTGGATGCGATTCCTAGATGATTTTGATGGCTTAAAAGCCCTCCAAATTCGAATTAGCTTTGAAAAAGTAATTGTTTTTTGCAATATGGTTTGTAAGTTATTTAAATAGAGGTATATTCTCTAGAGTTATTTTTTAGATCCACAGTTTCATTTACTAATTTTTGAACAAGGTGTATGACACTCTTCATGTCTATGGGATTTTTATCTTGAAGATCATTATCTATATGAGGAATTTGGGTAGAAAAAAGAGCTTCGTAGGAGAAAAAATGGCCTATTAATTTCCCAGGTCCCCCACCAAACTCATCATCCATTTTCCGCATTTTTTGATACTCCGAAATTATCTGCCAATGTATTCTCTCTATCTCTTATAGTGAACATGGGAGTATAAGATTACAAAGTGGTATTATAATATTCAAATATTACCTCTTCAACTAGGATATAATTTTTTAAGTATTTATTTAAGATACTAGTGAAACAAACATTGATTAAAGTACTTTACTTTTTATTTCTTATCCATTCTGATAGATATTATTATTTTAAAAGTGTATCTAGAATAAAATATTCACCAAATTTAGAAATAAATACAATTTTAAATCATTTAATTTGTAATATACCCTACTGGAAAATAAAAATATTGCGTGGAAGTTTTATGTTTAAATTTATTAGGAAACAATCTACAAAACACATCTCCATGTTTCACATTTAAAAATATAATAACCAAATGGAAATTTAATTTGGCAGCCTATTCAAATTTATTTTCCCGTTCCTCTTGTTTGGTGCTAATTCCCCTATTGTGATTTTCTTAATAGAGAATGGGTTTTTGAGTATTTGTTGCTTCAAGGGTTTCCTGACGGAGAAAATCGCAATACAGGGTTTAGGGTGCGTTATTGCGTTATTGCTGCTTCAAGGGTTTGCTGAACAGACCCCAAATCGTTCATTTCCTTGCTGGTTGAATTTCTATAGTTGAGACATGAATTTTTATAAAGAGGGAGATTGAATCCCCTCTCATTTTCTGCTAGAAACGAGTTCTCTTAATGCAGGGAACATTTCCCTGACATTTTCTAGGTCGTTCTGCTGTCTACATGAGCAAGTCTAGCCACTATTTGGGTGTCGCGAAGGTGTTGTGTGTTGGGGTTGCAAATTGTCTTTAGAGGTGTTTGATTTTGTGTCTATTTGGAGCTACATTGGGATGAGATATTCTGCTGGAAATTTGGATAGACTATAGACTCTTTATGGTGGCCAAATCTGCTAGTTATACCCATCTATCAGCTACCAGTTAAGTGTGTCTCTATACCTGGGAGTTCTGGTTCAATTTCCTGTACCTGGGCATTATCTTGGTCTTCCAATAAAGTTGGTCTATTATTCAAAGAGGGATGATATATATTTATGTGCTGCCTACTATTTTGTGCCACTACTTATCAGGTTCTTACTTCTATCTAATACTGATGCAACTTATCTAATACTTTATTGAATCTAAGAGCTCCATCTCTGGGGCAAGCTGATTTTCGGCTAAATCCACTGCTTTTGATCTTAATTTTTCCAATTGATTCCTTCTCTCATATGATACTTGAGCCTTTGCCTTTCTCTTCCCTTCTAATTCCATAATAGTGTCATAGTGATGCCAGCCAACTTCTTTGGAAAGCCTTCCTAGCAGACAATACTTATGACCTGGCTGAAGCCTCAACACTTTTAGAGCATCTGGAATGAATATTCTCTTATTTCGGTCATATGGTGGGGGAACCCCTTCAAAAGCCCTCAGCCTAGAAAGTGCTGCAGCACAACGCTTGGTTTTGCGTGGAATCATTCCTCTAATTTTCCTCCAAAGAATTCTTGATGGAGATCGAAAATGAATCGGACCATGAGACGGCTTTGTATTCATTCACTTTCTTAGAAAACACAAGTATTTCATCTTCTGACTAACAATTCCGCCAGACATACATATCTCTTCAAAATGCACCACAACCACTTGTTGGCCATGAAGAAGCTCCTCGGACAGGATAGAGGAGAGGCGACCGAGCATGTGGTGGCATGCATCTACCACCACCTCCTTCACACAGATTCCTGATCCGATTACCATTTTTCTCCTCCTCTCTGCTACTCCTCTCTCCCTCGTTCTCTCTCTCGAGACTCAACAACCAAAATGCCACAAGCCTATTTGGAGGCAGTCTAACTTTTATGAAATCAGATTTATCTTGTCATCGTGAGGGTTATGTTTTATTATTTTGATCAGAAATACTTGTAAGGTCTGTGGATCCTTCATTAATCACCAGTTCTTGAGGATAGTATGAATTATTTGGTATGTTCTCTTGCTACTTTTTATTTTGATGCAAGCCTATATTGTTAATATGAAGTCTTCTAGAATGATATCAGGGATGGGAATATTCCTTCCTAGTTTTGTATGAAATATACATGATTTTTATGGTGTTGATGAATCTTTCCTACAGAAACAAAATTCCTTAAACATTTAGATCCATTAAAGAGTACTCTAGATTGGTTGAGGTAAGGCCTCAATTGATATTCTGAAAAGGAGAAGTGGAACTACCCTAGAATTTTAAAGCAAAGGGATCCTTTGTAGAATGAAAACATGTAGTGGGAAACTAACCCAATGGGAATTTACTTGGATATCTTAACTACGTACCCATCAATCATGATCTGCTTAGTTGAAAGTGTTGCAAGAGACAGATTAAAAGTGAATCGAAAAGAGCTTCTCATTTGGCCATGGTAGACAACCCCTTCGAGCAATTTGTAAAAATATTGGTGTTGGAGAATGTTTCATTGAAACTATCTGAAACAATGATTGGAAAGGATCATAGCAAAAAAGATAACTAGAGCTACATACTCTTCCAATATTGTTGCCTAGGCAAGGACTGCTACAGTGCTCATGGGAGTGGAAGACAATGGTACTGGAGCTGAAATCACTACTGTTGGAGACAACTTAAAGGAAGCAACATTAATTTATGAAAGAAAATAAAAAGTCATCATGCCTGTAGATTTGAAGGATTTCCTAGTTATGGGGGAGAAGGTGGATCAACATCTACAAAAGATGCGGAAGGAAAAGAGAAAATCTAACATGAAAGACACCCTGATGTACCTTTAAACATTGCTTCCAGATTTCTTGAGGGTGTCAATATATTCCACCAACCCTGAGGACTTAAACCCCACAAAATTATTGCAAAATACTAGCAAGCTTTGAAGACCAGGTGGGTGCATTTGGATCCTTCACATGGTGACATGGACCCCATCTTCCATCAAGGAAAGAACAAACCATTTAAATGGGACCACACCATACATCACCATAAATTTGACACCTACCTAAAGGTGTTCCAAAGCTACTACAATGCACCAGAAAGTCTGTGAGTATTAAACCTTGATTTATGGTGTGAAACTACTTCATTTAGTGGCCACGTTTTTGAACAATTAACAAGGTTTGGTGTTGTAAAGTCATGGCCACCACCAGCGATGACCTATAACAAGAGGACCAAGTCCATCTTGTGCACTAGTTGTTGGTTGCATGATCCTCTTTTTATCATTGTAAATATAATATGCATGCGCAGGTCATATGTGCCTAATTAGTCACTCTGGTCAGTCGTTCGCAGTGAATGTCATTTCCATGAAAAAACATAACCATTGATATTGTCAATGAGCTCGTATCCCAAATTAAAATAAATATGCACCAAGGATGTTCTTTCTAATATTTGTTTTCATGTTCAGGCCCTTTAGGTTGTTATGAATTTGACATAATAAAAAGAGTTATATAACATGGCATCTTATATTTTTTTTAAAAACATTGTCAGGGATAGTACTCAAAGAAATGTATAAAAAAAAAATTGACATTATGCCCCACAACTAGTGATTATGATCTTAAGTAGAGAACTAATGTAATAAAGGAGATGATATTTTGATATGCTCACTGGAATCTATTGATTGATCAGAACTTTGTTATGTACAGATTTGACTGGTGAGTAGTTCATCTTTTTGGGTACCTCTAGTTTAGTTATAGCTTTAGAATTGTGCACAATCTGGTATAGCCCATGAGAAAACTCTCCATCTATAACAATAGAAAGAGAAATTTTTGAAGGAATATTTAAGACAGCCCATCAAATTCACTAAGGCATATGTCATGAAAAAGAGAGAAAGGGAGAGGCTTCTATGTTAGTTTTATTTTTTGAAGGTTTCCGAAGCATTGCCATGAATGAGCAGGTTGTTTATTAAGAAAAAACTGAAAATTTTAAACGATTTGAGCATGGTTGTAATTAAAGTTCATTGGGGTTGTATTGGTTGGCTATTATTTTTTTTTATGAGCATTCATTCCTACACATATTTGCTTTGGTTAATCTGGGCTTTGGTTTGTACCTTAAAACGTCCATTGTGAAGCTAATGGAGAAAATGATAGACCATATTTTCATATTTTGATTTGATGTTCTTTACAAGGATCCATGGTGCCTATTCCCTTGTTTATCTAGTTTTCTTGTAAAAGGTGGTGCTTCCATTAACTTGTTTTTATGTTTTTTTCAAACTTGGAGATATGGAGGGGTTTATCTTGATTCAGACGCCATAGTTTTGAAGCCACTAGATTCCTTAAATAATAGTCTAGGGATAGAGTCTACCATTGATGAGGAATTGAGTCTTAATGGGGTTGTTATGGCATTTGAAAAGCACAGGTTTTAACATTCCTTCTTATCCTAAACTTTCTATCCCTTCTTTCTGTTTCACTACTTAAAGAAATAAATGTCAAATAATCGTGTTTATTCGTTTTTGCTTTGGTAAATATGAAGGATATATGATATATATGGCACCGAGTTGATAAAATCCATCCCTGAGATACTTATGATATATATTTCACTTATGTTGGCAAGAAATTTCTCTTCAGATACTCTTTCCATATCAGGAGTCCAAAACAATAATTCAACATTCTGCCTTTTTGCTACCATCGTACTCGAATGAGGTATAAGACACTCTCCCATCTTAGGAGAGTCAATGCTGGTAGTAACTTGTCTTTCAAGCCCTTTTTTATTTCCTAACTCATTGCCAACAAAATAATTCAATGCATCTTTAATTGTCAGATAGTTCCTCACTCTTTACAAGGCTTATTCTTGTAACATGGACCTTCACGTTGTCCAACAATGTTCAATGATTTTGCTATGCGAGCAACTAGACTTGTTTTAGGTACCAAATGAGCATTGGCATGGTTATCAGCATACTGACCTCCAAAAGATGGACCAACTACACAAAATCATTTTCCAACTTCTGATTTACATTGGCCTGTGAGAGATTGATCAAGTACACTAGTATCACCTATCAAATTTTCAACAACAAAGCGAATCCAATGCTCTTCCAGCAAGCACAGATGCTCTATTAAATGACTGACACAGTAAATTTTTTCACAACTCGTCAACCTGAACTTCACTGTTTTCCTTCAACTCTCCTGCCTCTATCAAAAAAATTCGTAAGACCTTTGCTTCCTCATCAAGACACGATGCATTGTTTACAACAAATTGATTGTCCTTTATACCATTTACCTCAAACAAACTACTTGAAATCTTCTCACCATTAGGAATTTGAGGATTGGAATTATTGTTCACTCTATCTTTCTACTTAACAATTGATCCATATACACAATGTATGGCATGATTTCCTTTCCCATGGTGTCTTGCATGTTCTAGTGGACCACAAAATTTACAAACCCGTGACAACACATAATGATTGTTTGTCAAATTCTAAACCTAAGAAGCAATGTAATATACTTAAATTTTTCATGTCTAAAGCTAAACATAACTTGGATTTAACAAGTGGAATACCAAATTGGTCACGTTTTTTTTACATGTCTATTCTTCGTTCCCCAAATTGTGAGTGAGTGGGATTATGGTATGGTCGAGTTTGCTACTATTTGGGAAGCACACTTTTTCCTGTACATTGCTGGCTGAATGCATTTCATAAGGGACTGAGTTTAAAGTGCTTGCTTGGATGAGTTAGATGCAGAGACCAAGACACCCATTCCTTTGTGTATTTATCTTTCCACAGGTTACACATTTTCGAGGAGTGTTGAGTTTCATCGAGACACTGTATGAATGTTGATTCACATAAAGATATAACGCTGATGGGATATCTCTCTTGTAGCATTCACTACTGATAATACTCAGAGAATGAGCTTATTCTGAAGAATGCCTAGCTGAGCCATTTATACCAGGCTCAACTGTGTTATTTTTCCAAGTTGTAATTATGTCATGTATTTAATTATCGTATGGTCGGGAATCAATTCTGTAGGGCTTTCAAATATTGAATTTATCAATGCACTTCGGTTTTGGTTATTGATGGTAACTGTACAAGGTGGTGAATCCAGTGTCTCATCTGGAATGGTGTTTGGATATTTTTCCATTGCATATTCTATCACGTTACAATAATCATGCTGTAAGGATGTCGAGTCTGCTAGCATCTCTTCATTCCCCACCCATATAGTATCATCAGAAGTAAAAATTTCAGGCACAAAGAACATTTCTTCTTTATTTGTAGGTGAAACAGGGCTATTCTCTGCTTCCTCTGTGATTCCGGTTACTAAGACCTCAGGTGAAATGAGCATTGTCTCCTCCTCCATTTCATTTGGAAAGAGATACCCACCACCCATTGTAAGTAAAGATAATCTGCAGAGAATAATAAAAACTAAACTCCTCTCCAAGAAACAAAACTCCTCTCCAAACTAGAAGAAATATAGAAGCAAGAATAGATTCTATGAAAACAAAAATCTCAAGTTAATTGGCTTAAAGGAGGGGACAAAAACACGTGTTTATTTAAGATATTTTATGCTTAAACATATCCATCACAACAAGATCTTCTCCTTGATGAGGTAAATCTATGGAAATATTTTTTTTTAAATATTTTTTTATACGTATTCGACGCCTGCAGTTTTTAATATATATATATATATATATATATATATATATATATATATATATATATATATATATATATATATATATATATATATATATATATATATATATATATATATATATATATATATATATATATATATATATATATATATATATATTTTCCGTCGATATTGCGACTCTTTGTTTTTTTATAAATTACTTGTCGTCGCTCTTCCGACGGCTACGTTTTTAAAAAAATAATTTTTTTCCATCGATATTGCGACACTTTGTTTTTTTTTTTAAATTACTTGTTTTCACTCTTTCGACGCTTTGTCTAACATCGCCCTTCCGACACATTGCAAAGAGCGACACTTAGTTTCTGTCGGAAGAGAGACACTTAGTTTATTTTTCTAAAATTTCCTGCCATCGGAAGAGCGACACTTCATTTTTTTTTTTAAATTTCCTTCTGTCGGAAGAGCGATGTTTCAACCGTCGGTAGACTGACGATTTGTCAAACTTCGATAGAGTGACGCTTTTGGATAATGTCGATAGAGCGATGCTTTTTCTAACGTCGGTAGAGCGACGTTTTGTCTAACGTCGGTAGAGCGACGCTTTTTCTAACGTCGGTAGGACGCTATTGTTGAAGTTGGAAGAGAAACAATTTGGATAACGTCGGAAGAGCGACAGACATCTAGAAATGTCAGAAAATGTGTCACTCTTCCGACACTTTATTGAGGTGTTGGAATTTCGACGTAATGGCTAACCACATTTTACCCCGCCTCAAAGTGTCTCTCTTGGGACGCCTATGTGTCGAAATAGCGAAGATTTGGCCGTCGGAAATTGGACCAAATGTGCTAGTGCAACCATCTTGTTAGTATATTGCCTTTGAAATACTTGAATCATACAACAGTGCCCAATCTCCTTCTTGGAAGGTATTTTCTTTGATGTTCTTGTCATGCCAAACCTTCCTTTTCAGTTGAATTACCTCCGTGTGAAGAAGTTCTTGCATTCTAAACTCATCTAATCCATTTAGTTGCAACAAACTCTCTTTTTGGGCATTTGATATATCTAGATTTAATTTAGCTACCATTCTTAAAGTACTGAATTCAAACTCAACTGAAATTAAATATTTCTTACCATAGACTAGTTCATAAGGAGTGAATCTTGTTTTTGTCTTCCAAGTAGTGTTGTGGGCCCAAGTAGCTTCTACCAATCTGTCTGCCCAATATTTTTTGCTACTACTCACAACCTTGGTGAGGATTCTCTCTAAATCTTTGTTAGTTACTTCTACTTGGCCATTCGCCTGAGGGCGATAGGAAATAGAATTTCTATGTTTAATATTGTGCTTCCTCAAAATATTTTCAATGAGGTGAGAAGTGAATTGTGCTCCCTGATCAGTGACTATTTCTCTAGGGTAACCAAACTTGTAAAACACACTATCCATCAAAAATTCTTCTACTTTCTCCTCGGTTGCTATCTTCACTACTTTTGTTTCAGCCCACTTTGTCAGCTAATTAGTGCAGACTATGATATACTTATTTTTTGTGGATTGTGGATCGATAGGTCCAACAAAGTCCATGCCCTACTTGTAAAATGGCTCAAGAGAAACCTGAGGGTGCAAATGCATCTCATCCCTTTGCGTGGGTTTCCCCATCCTTTGGCACCAGTCACACTTGCTGGTGTATCTTCTGGAATCTTGGTGAAGGGTAGGCCAATAGTATCCTGCCTGAAAAGCTTTGTAAGCAGTTCTCTTTGCTGCAAAGTGGCCTCCACATGGGTTGTCATGACATGCAGAGGGGATATCAAAAACTTCTTCCTCCCTCACACATCTCCTGATGATTTGATCAGGGTCTAGCTTGAAAATATTTCCCCCAATCCATGTGAAAGGGGCACTTTTTCTGATGATTCTTCTCTTCCCCTTGAATGAAATATTAAGAGGGAGTTTTCCAACAACCAAGTAGTTGGATATATCATAAAGCCATGGTGAGAGTGTTGATATAGAAAATAGATGTTCATCGGGCAGCTGGTCATCCACCATTCCTTCTTCACATGTAGGGAGAGCTAACCTAGAAAAAAAATCTGCAACAACATTATCCTTTCAAGTTTTATCAACAATAGTCAAATCAAATTGCTGCAAAAGTAACAACCATATAATTATCCTAGCATTAACATCTAGTTTTTTCATCAAATACTTGATGGTTGCATGGTCAGTGTGAACAAAGGTCTGATATCCAGTTACATAATGATTGAATTTTTTCAAAGCATGGACAATGGCTAACATCTCCTTCTCAGTAATAGTATGATTCATCTTGGCCTTGGACAAGTTCTTGCTAATGAAATAAATCGCATAAGTTATTTTTTCCTCTAATTGTCCTAATCAGTGTGGATGTGGAAAGGAAGAGTCCAATTTGGACCTCGGAGGATGGGGGAAGTAGTCAAATTTCCCTTAATGAGATCGAAAGCCTCTTGAAAAGGACCAGAAAAAATAAACTCAGAATCCTTGGCCAATAACCCAAATAATGGCAAACTCATATTGTTGAAATATCTTATGAAGCTTATATAGTAACCAGCTAAGACTAAGAAACTTCTCACATCTTTTTGCTTTTGAGGAGAAGGTACCCTTTTGATGATAGTGATTTTGTTTGCGTCTACCTGTATTCCTGCTTGGGATATGGAGTATACTAATACAACCCCTGCTTTCTCTAGGAATTCACACTTTTCTGGGCTCAAGGAGAGATGCATCTCAATGCACCTTCTTAGTATTTTACCCAAACTAGAGAGAGCTTCCTGGAAGTCATCCCCATATGGTGTGAAATCATCCATGTAGATTTTTACAAAGTCATGGACTAACTCGGAAAAAATGCTCAAGACAACTCTTTGGAATGTAGTTGGGGCATTGCACAACCAAAAGGGTAGGACTCTATAAGAAAAGGTACCCCAAGGGCAGCTGAAAGTAGTCTTATCTTGGTCTTCTGGGTTGATTTGAATCTAATTATACCCACTGAAGCCATATAAGAAGGAAAATAACTTCTTCCCAGCAAGGCCATCTAGGGCTTGGTCTATAAAGGGAAATGGGAAATGGTCTTTCTTGGTGGCTTTGTTAATTTCTAGATAGTCAACAAAAATTCACATCTTCCCATTCTTCTTTGAGACTAGGACAAGAGGGTATACCCACTCACTATCGGATATAGGTTATATGATCCCTACATCTAATAGTTTTTGCAACTCTTATTTGACTATGTCCTTCACAGCTAGGTTCATCCTTCTTTGGGGTTGTCTCACAGGCTTGCATCCTTCTTTGATGTAAATGTGATGTCTGCATACTGAAGGATGCACCCATTTCATGTCCTTGTAATCCCAAGAAAATGTTTCAAGATTTTCTTTCAAAAGCTGGCATAGCTGCTTCTCTTCTTCATTCAAGAGGTTTGAGTTGATTTTCAGAGATCTAGATGGGCCAAACTCAATAGCCTTGGTGTTTTCAGAGGTCAAATCAACTGAGTTCACTTCCATCTAAGGTTGGATTTCAGACTCTTTGACTAAGGCTTCAAGAGGAATGTTAGTGGAATACTAGTTTTGAATGACATTGTCGATGAGTTCATCTTCATCAAGCTTCCCCCCTCTAAGAATAGCATCTACGATACACATAGGGGTAGTGTTATATAACTCATGTTCTTCATCCTCCAACCATATAGGGAGATCATGATCAATGGAAGGTTGGGCTGGAGGATATAACACTAGCTGTTTAGACAAAGGCCCATTTTTGATAGTCATGTTTCCGGACTGACAACTAATATAAGCATCTACAGTGGCTAACTAAGTTCTCCCTAAGATGAGAGGATAACCATTAAACTTGGTTTTCGTTGAAAGACCAGGATATCTATAGGATACTCCCAAGATTCAATGGTAACCATAACATCTTCAACAATTCCTTCCAGAGTTACTGTGGACCGATCTGCAAGTTGGATAACTATTGTGGTTTTCCTCAAAGTCCCTTGGAGATTAAGTTTCAACATATTTTCCTCAGTCATGACACTGATGGCAGCCCATAGATCAATCATAGTGTTGGGGACTATGACACCATTTATATGCACATCAACAACTGGACTACCAGGGTCCAGTTACTTTGGAAATATCACCCTTCACAACATTAGGTCAAATAGTTTCCCTACCACATTGATGGTGGGGATATCTCTCTTCCTTCTCCCAGGTTTCGTGAAGCATTTTTCTTTGATGAGCCTATTTTAGATAGGTAAATCCTTAATGGACTTGAGGAGTGTTATATTTACACAAAAATTTTCCAATCCTCCCAAGAGTTCAGTCTCCTCTAAGGTGTGCTGAATAGGATGGATCAAGCACCCAGGAAAAGTAGGTTGTTGAATCTGAGTGTTACCTTCTTCCTTTTCCTCCTCAACCTTTACAGGTGGAGATGGAGGACGGTTTTCTAGGAGTACTCTTCCCGACCTGAGATTAACCTCCTGTATCTCCACAACATAAGCTGGATGGGATGTTTCTCCACTGGGAGCCTATTGTGCATGTCTGTTGTTCGGGTTCAGATTGGGTTGTGTAGGTATTTGAGGTAGCCTAGGTGGAGCAACATGAGTAAGATGGGGTTGAGGTTGGGGTGGAGGAATTAGAGTAGTTGGTTGATTTTTTTAAGGCCTCCACCCTTGGGATGGATTGTTCCACTGAGGTTGTTGTGGAACATACTGCTAGAATGGTTGGTTGATTGGCTGAGGATGATATGAAGGGTTGTAAGGTCAAGTAGGAGGTGTAGACCAGAATGGGGGAGTCGGGGTGTACCAAGGTTGCATGGGTGCACTCTTATTGTTGTGATAATAAGAGTAGGGTGCACCTTGCATACCTTGTTCATATGGCCAAGGGCCTTGAGGCCTTCTCTGGTTGATGAAACATAGTTGCTATGGAATTGTTTCCCCACCTTGATATACAACCTTAAGTCCATGTAAGGAGGGACACTTGTCTATGGCATGATTCTCTTCATAGAACGAGAAAACCTCTATGACATTTAGTGGACATTCATTTCTTGGGTGCTTTGGGGTACATCTAGGAAAAAATATGGACAGGGCTCTCTCTGCTTCCTCTTCCTTCCTTTTGACCTGAATTGTGTCCATTTGAAAAGAAAAGGTGTGCAACATATCACTATTTAAGTCCTCTAGCATATTCCCAATCTCATGCTTGATGGAGGTGGAAGAGGAAGGGGTATTGGATGTACATTGGCTAGCTCTTCCCTTCTACCTAAATGCCCTAGAATGGTTCTAGAAGACAGTTTTGATTGTTTCATAAGGTTGTTGGTAAATATCTCCTCTTGATAGCATATTCAAGGTTTATATCATCTCCTCTCTGATCCCTCTAAGAAGTACAAGTTTAAGTGATTCAGGATCAAGAGTGTAGTTGGATCTCTTATAATTAAATTGAAACCTATCTTCATAGTCGTCCAAGGATTCATTCGGAACTAGAGTCATCCTAAAGATCTCATACTTAGTTTCCTTGGACCTACAGTAGTCTTTGTGTTTGCTGCTAAAGGTCTCTTCCATCTGTGCCCAGGTAGTGATGCTATCCCCAGCCAGACCCATGAACCAGCACAAGGCCACATCCTTAAGGGTGGATGGGAATAGCTTCAACTTCTGATCATTATAGGTGTAGTCATAATTCCTACAAACAAGAAAAAAATTAAAACATGAATGTGTCAGGGTCCTCAGAGGTAAGTCCATGAAAGTGTGGAAGAGTTGAGGGGCTAATGTTTTTCATCTTAGTTTCCCCATCTGCCTCTCTTATGGGAAAGGCTCTCTGGATCCCAGCCATGGTTAGGATAGGTGAAGCATGTCCCTCAGTTGGACCAAGGTATTCTTCTTCTTCCCCAATAGGTTCCTCAAAGTATTAAGAAGGCTCTCCTATAGGAAGAGTCAATATCCCTGCCATCAAAGAAGAGTTAGGGGTGGCTAGGAGGTGATGTGGATGTTTTAGGTAATATTTGTCTTTGAGTATTCCTACTCCTACGAGGCATGAAAATTAGATATATTTTTTTCAATATTTCTGAAAAATGATGAAAATAAAGGAAAGAAGAACGGAATGCTTAAAAAAAATCAAAGAATCTACTAGAAACCTCCCCAACAATGATGCAAAAAATTGGTGAGCGCTGGTATTGCACCAAGAGTGTTGCAACTCCTAGGGGCTTCCCTGCTTTAATTTATCAATCTGGGGTTCGTACAAACTTGGAGGTGACAGTGCTATATACACAACAGATGCATTTTTCTCATGTCGTCCTCTTCAGCTTTACGAAAGGGTGCTATTTCTTAAACTATGATAAGAGCTGGAAAGTAAATTGCTGGAAGGAAATAACACATACTTCATTAAATTTGGAATTAAATAGTGGATATAGAATTTCAGAAGAACCAAAAAACTAAATTATAGTGTTATCCTTGTAATAAAGTATTTCCAATTTTAATGAAATATGTGTTAAATGAAAAAAGGAAACTAAACTAAATTGTTGAAAGGAAATGAAAGAAAGAAACTAAATTAAATTTCTAAAAAGAAATGACAGGAAGGAATCTAAACTAAATTGCTGAAAAGAAATTAAAGGAAGGAAACTAAACTAAATTGCCGAAAGGAAATGGCAGAAAGGAAACTAATTGAAATTGCAGAAAGGAACTAATTTAAACCACACTGAACTTGGCCAATCGCCTAAACACACCCTACTTAGCTTATGCTCTATCTACCATGCTTTTATTGATGCAGCAAAGCTATCCATGACTTAATTCTGATTGAGAAAGTATTCATTTGCATCTTGGAGAAGAAAGGGAGAAAGGTGCTAATGGAAGGATAAACACACGAACCAAGACTTAGAAGTGAAAATAGGGGTTTGAACCTTATTAAAACTTTATTATAGCGTAAAAATGCTTCGGAGTGGAATGGCTTGAAAAGTGAGATGGCGGGGAAGTGCAATATGCGATATGTGATATCGCAATCGCAATATTGCAAAGTTAGAGGAATAGTGGAAGTGTTGTTTGGGAGCGGGAGGGAAATGTGAAATGCGATGAGGTAAAAGTTGTGAAGTGAAAAGTAAATGGGGTAAAAAAGGCGAAGTATGAAGTGCGATGAACTGCGAAGTGCGATGGGAAAAATGTTATGAATTGTGATTTTCGATGTGGTAAAAGTTGAGAAATGTAAAATGCGATATCGCAGTTCGAAATATCACAAAGTTGGATGGGTAGCACAAATGTTGTGAGAAATGCGTTGGCTGACATGGCAGTGGGACCGGCAGTAGAGTATGAAGAATATTGCAATCGGTGTTTGGGGCGGTAAGTCTTAAAAGGAACCAAATAAAAGATACGTAATGTGATTTGTGATGTGGCGGAGTTATTGCAATTGACGTTTGGAAGCGATAAGTCTAATACAGTGCAAAGGAAGACCGAAAAATGGTAATGCAACTCTAATTTTAATCTTAGAACAATGAACAAAAATCCATTTTTGGGTCTATGGGATGGTTCGCCCTCCTCGAGCTCTATTGATAGAGATGAGAAGGGGGTCTTGATCCAAAAATTTTTGGTTTTTCTCCTCTATTCTATTACTCATAAGCAAATGAAACCTATAGAAGCACACTAAAAGAAAAACTAAACAACAATGAAACTATTAGAAGAAGAACTAATTGAATGACAGAAAGCAGAGAAAAAATATAGTAGAGAGGATGAGGCACATGGATTGGGCCCTAACTCACAAGCCTAGATCTATAAAACTTAAATCAGTAAAATTAAATCAGTCTCCTCATTTCATAAAAGAATAGCCTCATACATTTCTGAAAGTTTGATCACTGAGAGAAATAATAAAAATCTCAATAGCTTGCAACAAAGTTTTGACTGGAATCGACCCTTCCTAGCTCTAGATTTGCTCTATTTATTCTATAGGTTGGCTACCAACAGCTCCCTAGAAAATAGTGATTGAGTCCACTTGACTCCAAGTAAACAAAGACTGAGTGCACTCCTCTTTAAGTTGCTTGGATGCCTCTGGAACTCAAATTTCTGGAGAGAATCCTTGGGGATCCGTTGGATCCCTTTGGAGTTAAGGAGGGTGGAAAATCCTCATATAATTTCACCTTTTTGTCTCCTCCAAGTCTTCATGATAAAATCCTTATAAAGATGCTAATAATTCCTAATTTTCTGCACTCAACATCATATTAGACACTCAAAGTATGTTAGCCTTAATCACCACCTATACTAGCAATATAACCAAAATAATAATAAAAATGAAAGAAAAATAGATCTAATAAGGAAAAAAGGTGACTATTAACCCCTCCAAATATGTCTAATGATGGAGCTCATCAGTGGTCTATGATTTTTTTGTGACAGTTTTGTACGGCATTAGATAAATGTCGTTCTTAGGCACAAGGGAGGGTGAACTTCCCTTTTGCTTCAAAGTTATTTTGTTTATTTTTTGAGAGGTTTCCAGAGACAAGGCCTAATTTTATTCGGCATCCTTGTAGGTCGATGCTACATGTATGGTTGGAGATGTGGCGCCAGATGATGCCCAAGGGTGGCGAGTCTGACTTATTCGCCAGGATATCTCATGATGCACTAGAGTTACTATCTAGTGTTTATGATCACGCCTTCGTTCTGATGCCATGTCCGTATACTGTTTTGGATTGGCGAGGGTGTGCCAATATCCCCTTCAAAGATGATGAGTCGCCGTACGAGAGAGGTAATATTAGTATTTTCTTTAAATTTATTCTAACACGTTCTTTAAATTGTTTTATTAAATTGTTTAATGAAAGTGTCTAATTATTGTTGTGTACTTATATATTTTGTAGATATTGTGTCATTTGTTGGTGATGAGATGCCACCACCACAAAATGATCCAGGTGTAGATCCTGTTGACGAGGAGATGGAAGATGTAGAGGATCAGGCTGGTGACAGACCTGGTCCTCATGAAAATGCGCAGATACCGACGGGTGTGAGGCATAGGCGTGACACTCGATTTAGGATGGATTTGGGCGACCAACTCGTTTGACTCCTAGTGGAGGAGGGAGTCAGGTCAGTCACTATAAAAGAGATACACGATGATGATAGGTTGACAAAGATATGGAGAGGCATGCCCCATGATATGTTGACCTTGATGAGGCATATCATTGGAGCTACTAGATTACTAGCATGGGCGAGGAGGGTCAGTCGACATAGGCATGGTGGAGATGCTGTACATCGACAGTCGAGCAATGCATCATATGATTATCATGATTAGCGGAGTGATCATCTTTTAGCTAGTACTCCATCTCCTCCTCCACCTCACGCCGTAGATGAGCAACCTATAACATCCAATAATCATGATCATCAGTAGGCACATGTTCCTGAGGATGGTGCAAGTCCATTTGAGGAGGCAGGTCCATCGACTAAGCAGGCCGCCACACCATCTATAGATCAGCAGACTGGACCATCCACGAGTCATCATGAGCAAGAAGTTGATCCTAATCAGCATGAGGCACATCCAAATTAGCAGGCATGCGATGATCAACATCTATTTGAGCATGTCGAAGCTACACCATCGAATAAGCAGGCCTTGACTAGTACTATTATTGATGTACCACCAGCTGATATTTAACATTTATATGCAGTTATATTACAGCTATATTTTTTTGACATTATACAATTATATATATATATATATATATATATATATATTATGTTCATCTTGTAGATGTACTTAATTTACATGTTGGTGTTCATCATGATGTGTATTTTTTTAGGTCATGTTAGATATGTTCATTTAATGTGAAGCTTGCAGATAAATGTGTATGTGATAGTAGTTATTTGACATGAGATGTATGTTTGATGTTTGTGTTGTGATGATGTTATACAATGCCTCTGTTTTGTTAGATGATCACGATCATGATGATTAGATGATGTTAGCGAATTTGAATGTGTTTTTTTGTCGAATATGATGTTTGTATGATGGTTATCATGATCACAATGTCTATTTTTAATATTAAATCATGATATTTATTAAATATTATGTCGTGATTGTAATTGAAATTTTAATTTTAATTGTATGTAAAATTGTAAAATTGTAATTGTATTTCTAATTGTAATTTTTATTGTAATTTATATGTAAAATATTTGTAAAATTTTAATTGTAATTGTAATATTTAATTTATTGTGAAATGATTGTAATTGTATATATGTAAAATTGTAAAATTGTAATTCTAATTCTAATTCTAATTGTAATTCTAATTTTAATTATAATTGTATGTAAAATATTTGTAAAATTTTAATTGTATTAATGTGAAATGATTGTAATTGTAAATTTAATGGTAAAAATGTAATTGTAATTGTAATTGTATGTAAAATTCTAAAATTGTAATTGTAATTGTATGTGAAATTGTAAAATTGTAATTGTAATTGTCATTGTAATTGTATGTAAAATATTTGTAAAATTT
Source organism: Pinus albicaulis (assembly GCA_034641835.2). Classification (NCBI taxonomy): domain Eukaryota; kingdom Viridiplantae; phylum Streptophyta; class Pinopsida; order Pinales; family Pinaceae; genus Pinus; species Pinus albicaulis. The sequence continues at coordinate 850,638,821 of CM076577.1, read as the reverse complement.
TAATTGTATTAATGTGAAATGATTGTAATTGTAATTTTAATTGTTATTGTATGTGAAATTGTAAAATTGTAATTCTAATTCTAATTCTAATTGTATGTAAATTATTTGTAAAATCTTAATTGTATTAATGTGAAATGATTGTAATTGTAATTTTAATTTTAATTGTATGTAAAATTCTAAAATTGTAATTGTAATTGTAATTGTATGTATTGTCATCATTCAATTTTATTAAAATTTTTAAATTTGTAAAATTGTAAAATTGTAAATTAATTGTCAACTTTGAACCATAACTACTGTAAGTAAAATGTATATGGTAAATATTGTTAAATTACCATAATTGTAAAATTGTAAAATTGTATGAATATAAATAATTATAAAATAATAAATCTAGAATAATATGATTTTTTGTAACATAATAAAGTTTAGAAAATAATGGAAATAAATTCTTGTACTTTAGAATTATCATTATTTTAGTATGATATTACATATATAAAAAGGAACTTTATACAATACACCATTAATACAATGCAAATTACCAATTAATTCAAAATACATATTATAATGTTTCGAAAAAAAGAGCCTTAGTTATAAGGTGATTAAGTCATCTTCTTTATAAAAACCCATCTTAAACAATATAAATGATGAAATAACACATGTAACATATCACTCTCGGTTCTCATGATCACCCTAATTATCTCGCTTGGCATGTAACACAATTGTTCTCAAAAATATGTTTTGATCTAGGTTCATGTCTCAATATGAACCACCAATCCCTATCCAACACATCTACGTAAAAAAACACCTTGTTTCATTGTTTGGGGAAAACATAGGGTTCCTTAGCTTCATCCCACATCTCTCTAGAGTTGATACATAACAGCCTACTATCGTGATCTTCCTTTACATTATTCTGATCAAAGGTGTCCCACCACTTGCACCTAAAAACAACACATTGGAAAGAAGAGAAATCCACTTCAATGATCTCTTGTATCTTTTCTACGTAACCTAATGTCCCTCGTACTAGGTTTTGATCACGGCAGCTAGATTGACTAAATTGATTGAACTCAACTTCCACTCCACAATCTTGTGTCATGTTTCCATCATCGACATTTTCTATGTGAAAATGGTGTCCATATGCCCACATAGATGGGAACAAATGCACCTATAAAAAAGTTAAAAAGTCATAGTTTCATGTGTCTTATAATTACCCAAGAGTTAAAATATGAAATATAGATGTAATTACATTTCAAAGGTGCATTATTAAGTTTAAAATGTAAATAAATAGATTATTACCGAGTGGGTGCACCCAATCCCTAAGTTTAGCACATCCTCTTCAACACACGGCTAACGACCGATTGCACTGTATTTCTCTCTGACTTGGTCAGCAACACAATTTTTGGGGCATATTTTTGGAATTTTCTTTTAAATGATTGGGATAAGGCACACTTCTACCATTCAACCGTCTGAATTATTTCGTGTCACTATCCCATTTCATCATGTTTTGTTCGTACAATGCAACCCACGGTTGTGTCACTTCGGAATTGTAAATAAAGAATTTATTGATTGCATCAATTTCTACACTCACTGATGAAATCAAACCAACATATAGTACATATGAGATCAAAATATACATTATATAGAATTTCAACATGAATATTTACTTTGTGTAAATTTGAAAAATTATAGGTCGCTTACTCTTTATCAAGTGCCTTTCTCCATTCATTTGGAGCAGCTCCCCTTCTCTTTTGTCTTCATCCCTTTCATTGTCCCAAACCAACGCACCTAGTCTATTTTCAATCTTCTTGATGTAATTTCTGGCATAATAGAAAGACTCATACGATATGTACCCCTCTGCCATAGACCCCTCGGGTTTTTCCCTTTGTTGAACAAAACCTTTCAATTTCTTCATGTACCTCTCTAAGAAGAACATCTAATGAAAAGAAACCACCCCAAATAATTCAACCTCATCTACTAAGTGGATTAGAATATGAACCTGCAAGTCCGTGTAACTTGTCGGAAGTTCCTTCTCAAACATACAAACAATCTCAACTATCTCTTGATGCCACCGTGGAATGTTAGCCACATGAATCTCCTTTGACGTGATCCAACATACAAATGTAGATAATTTAGATATGGCACATCTTAGGCCTTAGGGAAATTCATGTTACACACACCCACGCACGAACAAAGGATAATGACACTGCAAAGTTATAAGCACATGCAATAATATACAAAACTAGTGATGTTTTATGATCCCTGCATGGGATAAAATTTATTAATATAACAAATAATAAAATCATGATTTTGAAATTATACATAATCTTAGAATATTCAAATGGTCATGCAATTTCAACCCCGACAAATGGTCATCTACGATGAAGCAACACCGTAGTGAAGACCTATATGAAGATGGAACCCTCACACCCATTATAACTTCCTTTGCCAAAGAAAGATCATATTTTTTTAAAATCCATGGGACATCACCTTCTTTGAAATACCATGAATTAGAGGGACCAGCATCTGCCTTTGATCTTGTACTTTCTATGCTCTTGGTCAATGTTTCTTTTTAGTTTTTGAAGAAATAATATCTTTCCTAACAACCAATGTGTCACTTTGTTTCAATGATATGTGCCTCCATAAAGAAGATGAAACATTTTAAATATATGCATGGGATCTAATAAGTGGGTAATCTTAAGATTCTCTAATATGGGAGGTTAGAAAATATATATTTCCTTTTCATCCCAATGGGAAATTTCTCAAAATAGGTGTCAAGAATTCTGGATCATCGAACATAGGCTCCCCATTTGAATCAAGCATTTCTATGAAATCCTTCTCCTTCTCTCTCTCATGTGCTCTAAGCCATTCAGCTGGTGTCATTATTGGAGGCCTTTGGTTTCTCTCTTGTTTACCACTGAAAGCGGATGCTGCTCTTCTGCAAGGGTGTTCTTCTGGGAGGAATACCCTGGAGAAATCATACATTGGCTTTTGTAGGTCGTTGGACCATCTAGCTTTCAGAGAAGGTCCACAAAATTTACATCCAAAATACCCTTTTGTTACAAAATATGTGAGATTATTGTATACAATATATATGCATGTAATGTTAAATAATATCATGAATATCAAAAAAATTACAATGAATTAAATAACTAATATGTGAAAGAATATTGTTACGTATATAAAAAAATCATTAAACATTTAATTTACCAGAGAAAACTCCTAAGCCTAGATAATCATGTATCATGTAAGCACATATGCCATACAATGTAAAACTCCTCTCTATTGCGATGGGTCTTGATACATCGTATACATTTATCCCATCCCATAATTCCTTGAATTCATCTACCATTGGTTGTAAGTAGACATCCATATTATTCACTTATCTTCTACCAAGGACTATGAGAGCCAACATAATATGTTCATTATTCATGAAAAACCATGGGGGGATAATTTTATTGATCACTACTACAGGCCAAACAAAATAGTTGGTGTTCTGGAGGGAATATGGGTTGACACCATCCATGGCTATGCTGAGTCATAGACTTCGTACTTCATCCTTGAATTTTTTGGGCCATGTATCCTTTATATTCTTCTTGGCTATTGAATATGTTGGGATTCACATAACTCCCAACTCACTTTTGTGTGAGGCATGCCATCCCTACAACATAGATTATTCTTTGCAACGAAAGAGCCTTTGAATCCTTGGGATTATAGGCACGTGCCTCAATATCTTAAAAGGAGGACCACGTGATTTACCCTTATTTTTTTATTTATCATACCTTTCATGCCCACATTTCGGACACATTTCTTTGTCTGCATATTCTCCTCTATATATAATACAATTATTTTGACATATGCATGATATGATATGTACTCAACACCCAACATTTTCAACAATTTCTTTGCCTCTTCCCAGCTACCAGTCAAGACGTTATCACTCGGAAGAACCTTATCTTTGAATAACCCGTAGTTGGTGATCATGGAAAATATTAAATGTACATTAATGCTGATATAATTATTAACGTTCATAAAATTAACGATTTTTAATGTTCATTGTGTGATTATATTTCTCAAAATATAAGGGAGTATTATGGTCACTTACCTTAAAATTTCCGAGAAACATGCATTCGACAAGCCAAAATTTTACTTTCAAGTTGTACAGTAACATCGTTGTCCCCAACTTGGTAGACTTTGACTGACTGTTATGTCCAAAGAGATGGGTGGTGGAAGAAAATTTAAGGCTTTCAAAAAAGGTATCAACGATATGAGCATCATCCCCTAGCTGATCATCATTCTGGAATGCATCTAACACCATTGTCTCCATGGCAGTCGTATCCCTTACGTAATCATCCATACCAACCTCTATTTTATTACCTCCATTTCCAGCTTGTGAAGAACTACGATTGCTCTAGACATTCCTAATTGGTGAATCTAGATGTAGTGGGAATTGAATAGGTGGTTGATTCAATCATTCTGGGTATTGTTCCTCTCCGTTTTTTTCTCTTAATTTAGGCTTCTCTCAATTTGACATTGTCGTGGGGTGCAACGGAAGATGGTAGGTAGGTTTTTCATCATCACTAGAATCCTAATAATTTCAAAAAATATATTTGAACACGATTAGTACAAAATATATGATATCAGTTAGTAAGCACATCAAAAATGCATGATTAATTGGTTTGACATTGAAATAATTACATGAATATACCAAAAAATTATTATGACCATCATTGTCCCAGGATTGTGGCTAGAAGATGCAATGTTACAAGTGGCAGGGTGAAGTGGCTATCCATTTTCATCTACAAAATGCACCTTGCCATATGTTGCTCCTGATAAGAGCTTCCGACGATTTGGAGTTATTTGTATATTTTGTGCATTTGAAATTGGTTCTGAATCTGCATGAACCTGGAAATTTGTATACATTAATTTTATTAAGCTGATTGACATGGATAAAAAACATAAATTCAATTAGATAGTGAAAATATAAATAAAATCTGAAGTAAGTATTACGTGCCGGGATGGATAAGGAGAACTCTGTGATGGAATTTGAGAAATATTATGGAATGAGCTGGATTTTGAGGAATTTTAAATTCGAAATAATTATGATATTTTCTCCCTGCAGTTGAGCAAAATCAACAATAAATTTTGGTGTACACACCTAAAAGTAATTTTGGAGCCTTAAAAATGGACTTATTGTTATCGATGCTAATGTACAGTTAACCGCACCGATGTTTTTTAGCTACGGCACACTGGTGCTATGTTCTTAATTGACGCTCTAGTGCCGAATAGCCTCAAATAAAAAAAACACAACTTTGTTTTTTTAAAGTGAAAAAAAAGTGGTAAATTGAAAAATGGGTGGAAAATTATTTTCAAAAATCTAATTTCATAAAACAATTCTTTAAATTGTAAAATTTTTTCATTATTTCATTATTTTTGCAAAACATTTCAGGGAGATATTTTCACGAGAGACATACCTGGAGTGAAAGAGCACTGTGGAGCAGCTAAATACTTTCGAACATAGCTATTCTGACAATCAGAATTCCAAACCTCTGGTGATTCAAACCCTGTAGCATAGAATTTAAAACCATTTGGTAATTAAATTTTACTATAATAATAATTTTTTTACATTTTCTGTTTGATTTAATACATGGTAAGTACAAAATTTAAATTTTAACGTTTCATTTTTAGAAAAAAATAAAAAAAATCCATTCTTACGCTAAACCCTTGATTTTTTTTTGTTTCTACTCTTGCTTCTTCTTGTTTCTATGACTTTAGAATTAGAGCTTTTCATTTTAGATTTATAGGGTTTGTATTGCTATATATATAGGACTATGACCTCTAACCCACGAGACGACTTGCAAAGTCGGATCCCAATCTGTGTCGACCCTTACGTGAATTAAAAAAAACTGATTTTTCTTTAATAGGTGCGCCCTGTGTAAAATAGTGCATCGATGCGCTATTTTATCACAGCGCACTGCACACGTACTATTTGATAAAAAATTAAAAAAAATAGTTTTTTTTAAAATCTGTGTACCCTATGTAAAATAGCGCATCGTTGCGTTATTTCATTATAGTGCACCATGCATGTACTATTTGACAAATATTTTTATTTATTTTTTGTGTTTTTTAATCGATTCATCGGTTAACCTATAATATACTAGGTCTCCTTGTTGACAGAGAGCATCGTACGATGGTCCCCTATTTTCTCAGTGCGTTTATAAGAACGTGCCACACCGCCCCCTCCATGACATCATATGCTACAAAAACTAACGCTAGAGGATTTTTATTAATTTGTCTGTGTTAATCGGTGTGCTGGTTAACGTATAACACACTAGTTCTCCTTGTTAACAGATAACACGGTACGGTGTTTCTACTATTTTGATGGTGCGTTTATAACAACATGTCAGACCGACATAGGTGCGTACTGCTTGAAAGGCGCACCATTTTCTTGATTTTTATTTTTTTACTTGAAATGTTTGTGAAGTATTTATAAAATATATTAATGAAGGGTATGGTATAGGTTTCATATTGATAAATAAATGGCTAACAAGAGATCAAACAACAAAAATACTGATACCACATTGAGAAAAGCAAAAAAGGAAAGTTCTTTGTAAATTATTTACAAAAATTATTATTTTTGAACTATATGTAAGTTTAACTAATATGTATTGTTTATTGTGTATCACGCAGAGCCACAAAATGATGAAGAACGATGAGATTATTTATGATATAGGACCAGAAGAGCATAACATCTTGATGGAAAATTTGCAGAAGGATAAATCAGGTGAATGAAAAAATACTATCGATCCAATATGAGTTTATTTTTTTAATTTTCATTAATAATATACTTAAAAATATTAGATAACATGTTTCAAACAATATATTAATTCACATATGTTTAATTTTCAACAGGGACCAGGAACTCAGAAAAGGAATTTTCTTCTAAGAAAAGAAAGAAAAAATAGAACATGCAAATGAAAATGAATTGCTCCTTAGCTCATCTGGAGTGGTGCTGGAGGTTAACAAAAAGGGGAAAATTTTTTACAAAACTTTGAGGAATCTAGTGGAACGAATATATAGACATTCTTTCCACTTACAATACAAAAATAAATCTAATGATTCCAACAACCAAATATTATCTAAACTACAGAATGAGTTTCCAGAGAATTATTCAATGAGACATGTCTACTTTTATTAGAAAAAACTTACAATAACAAAAAAAAGGAATGAAAAAGTAATATTCCTTTAAATGTTTCTCTAGAATTATATGTATGTATTACTATAAAACAATCATTAATAAAAATCACTTTTGTTATATTTACTTTTCATATATCAATATAAAAATGAAATAGTTTATTTTAATGTTACATTTTCAGGAAGATTATGAAAATCTAAAAGGATGAAGGAGTTGATATCAGAAATATGCCAGTAGGAATGTCCAAAAAGGTGTACAAGGAGATGGTAAAATAAATGGACATAATTACATCGCACGAGGAGCCATCTCAAAAACAACATGCTTCAAATGTAATATGTAATCATTGAATTTTTCGATTAGGTACAATAAATAAACAATTTAGCATTAAATATTAATTTTCAAGTATTTTCTTGCAGAAAAGAAAAGAAAATAGAACCCATTCAACACATAAAAAAAGACGACAGGGAAGAAAAGGGTTGATATATAAGTTTGTGAGTAATTGTTACCTCCTTATAACAACTTACCTAAATTTCATTTTTGTATATTTTAAGTTGTTTTACAACAATCACCATTGAATGTCTTCAAACAGGTACTAACATACAAAGAAGAACCATTAGACAAATTGATTGATATTGGGTTAAATATGGGTTGTCAGTATATGTTGGCATGTCAGAAATTAATTGTGGAATTTGTAAGCATCTATCGATCTTGTTTTACTTAGCTCCATTTATAATTAATAGAACAAAAAAATATTTTATATTAAATATATGATTTGTTATGGGGTATAAAACTTGCAGGAAACACAGTATGGAACTATGCCAATAAATGAAATGTTGAAATATGGCATGAAATTTTGTTTTGAAAGAATGTGTATAGTTCATGAGTCAATTATTGCTATGGTATGCCATTTCTTTTCAATTTACATTGATTTATTATTTAATATTGCAATTTTCATTATTCTCACCAATGTATATACACTCATTACAATTGATTTTTATATTTGTAAATGGAAGGTGAAGAAGAAGAAAAAAATCAGCACCGTGAACAAAACATTCCTCAAAATAACCAAAGTCATGGAAGTAGCTCGAGCAGTGACAACAGTTCAAGCGAAGAATGATGATCAATATGTTCGGATATCGAAGCAAGGCATTTTATTTTTTGAAATATTTGTCTGTGAAATCAGAAATTTTGTTTAATGTAATGGACATACTGTCCCAGTTGAAAGATAGATGGATAACAATAATTGTCCCATTTTGCATGACAAAGAGTGTCTTATTCATATATATAATAAAATATGTTTTAATTTATTCTATTACATTCTCCATTGTCGTTGTGAAATGTAACACCACTGATTAAATATATGGATGATTAAATATTATAATGAAGAGATGTGAAATATGATGATATGATATAACAAATTAATTTAAACATCACATTCAAATGCACTAATAAAAATTTAATTGATATGAATATTTTTATAAGATATGTGTCGACTTTTGATGAATAATGAATTCTAAAAAATCATAATAATTATGATATGATATAACAAATTAATACAAACATCACATTCAAATGAACTAATAAAAATTTAATTGATATGAATACTGTTATAAGATATGTGTTGACTTTTGATGAATAATGAATTTAAAAAAGTCACAATAATTGCACTGTCACAGGTCGATATTTCTAAAAAATACAAAATGAACACCGATGCGTGTTAGTTACGGTGCACCGGTGCGTTTTTATGATACTGTGCACTAGTGCGTTTCAACCAATGGGCACCGCAAAAATGCCAATACCAATTAGAACACTCGGTGCGTTTGTGTGATACTGCACACCAGTGCGTTTATGTGAGACTGCTCACCGATGCGTTGATATGACCTATGGGCACCACACAAATACCAATACCAATTAGAATGCTTAGTGCGTTTGTGTGATATTACACGTTGGTGCTTTTCTATAATACTATTCACCAGTGTGTTGATACGACCTATGGGAAATGGACAAATACCAATACCAATTAGAATGATCTGATGCATTGTATCACTTATAGTGCACCTAGTGAAATTTTAAACCTTAACGGCTCAGTGCATGCACCTTCGACCGCCCTGGGGTGAATGTCTGGCTAACACACACTAATATGTTGCTAAACTCCCCGGGGCATCATAAATTTGTTTTCTATCCTGGTGCTTGGTGGGTTTACTGTACTGGTGCATTTACTGTAAAATGCATAGATGCATTGACACCTGATTAGTGCACCGATGAAAAAAACCATCCATAACAACCTCTGTCCACCCAATTGTTTTTAATTGTGTTGATATTCCGTTAGAAAATCCACCAAAAACTCTATTACCGAAAACAAATTTTGTACCAAACGTTTTTTTGATAATTTTGGTCAATTTTATAACACCAAAAACCTTTGTTATAACCTCCGCTAGAGGGTCTTTTCCTTGTAGTGATTTAAGGCTTTACCATCAAGAAAGGGAGTCGAGACTCCTACTCTATGCATAATATAGAATTTATTGAAGGCACATTAGGCCCATTTTTACAAGAGTAATCATCAAGCAGACTTGTGGAGTGGCATAGAAGAAAAGAACTTGTGGTATTTCACAAAGTTGTAAAGGTTATGGGAATTCATATCTGTAGGAACAAAATTGACATCCTCTATTCTAAGCATATACAGACTACATATTGTCTGATCCTAAGCAACAATGAGCCAATAACAAGAAGCATTCCAATTTTAAATTATTGAAATTTATCTTAAATATCAGTCATGTACTATAGTATAAAGGCCGCAATCTTGTGGAAAAGAAGAACGACACCAAGATCTATATAAATACATGATATGCAAGTTGAAACATTAAGAGAAGAATCTAACTTGGAAAGTATACTCAGTGAGAAAATTTCAAAATAAGAGAAATTTATCCCGATGTAACAATATTCCCTCTTGTCTAACAAAGGCACACACTACTTTGAATCCTTTCATTTTTGAAATGAGAACAAACATCCTAGGTAGCATTTCTTGACTGAGATAAAATGGACATTGTCATGTGGCACATAACGTACATAATTCTAGCATGATCAGTAATAAAGGGAGTAGAACTTGGAAGGATACTAAATAATTGACATTTGAGGTGCATACGAGTGTTTTCTAGAAAATCCCCATTGAGAGGTTTATCTCATGTAAAAGAATTTGTAAGTTCCATTTATCTTATACAACTTGGAAATCAATAAGGAGTCCTAAAATTAGGGTCTAGTCAACAAGGAAAACTACATGCAATAGAATAAGTTACAACAATAATAGAAATTCTCTATCTTATATAAGATCTGAATAGTCTCCTTGGAATTAATGATACAGGATCACTTTGAAGTCTTGTTGCAGTCACTTATAAATTCAAAAGTAACAACATTAATGTTTAAATCATTTGAGGAAGTGTTCAACATCTTAGTTCAAAGATGAAGGTAGTAGTACCTGTGCAAGCATCTCATGACTTTGAAAAACATATGGAGTCTTCATTTTTGAAATAATATCATGGCATGCAGGAGAAGGACTTAATGCAACTTCTATGATCATAAACGATAGAGGTGTGTAATTGTGAGGTATGTATAGCATGTTCTCTTGATAAGAGTCTAACATAAAAAATTTGGTGTTTAGTTTCTTGTATGAGTCTAGGGTTTATAGACTTCATCGTTGAAATTTTATGATATCTAGTAAATATAAACCCTATATGGTTCATGAGAAAACCTATTCGTATGGAAAACATAATTTTCTTATTCTCTCATGGAAACCCCATCTCTTTATTTCTATGGCTTGTGGTTAGTCTAGGGTATAGGATGAATCCTATTGTGGAATGATGAATATTTGAGTATGACATCATGTCTCTAGATATAGGGTTTGTACTTGAAAACCCTATGAGTCCATACTCTAATATTTCATAGAAACCTTATATTGATAGATTGACATCATGCTTTTATTATCATATATTTTGCTTGGTTTTTCTTGTCAATAAGTGTTGTAGGTACATCATAAAGAAAGAAAATGAAAGATCATATGGAAAGCATAATGAGATAAGGGAACTATTTTTATGGCAGACTAATTGCTTATGTATACAAAAGAAATCTCCCTATATTTCCAACAAAACCTAATAAAAAACATAAAAAAAATGATACCTTTCCTTAGCTTATAATTGAAACATGAAGCATGTAGTACATGAAGAATCACTTACCTATTAGCGATGTGCTTGTAGAAGTCCTTTCAGTGCTTTCCATAACCAGATTTTCCTCAATTCCTTAGAGGCTTTCCCAATGCTTTTCATAGATTGTCCATGATGCTCCGATAAAAAATTTCATATAAAAAACATTCAAAGGGATCAAAGCATCTCGCATATAAAATAAAAGGTAGATGAAAACCCTAGCTTAACATACAAAATATAGTTGAATCAATAATCAGTTATAAACCATGTAAGTGTTTAAGGAATCTCACAAATAACATCAAAATAGTTGTAATTAGGAAATAAAAACTACTTTGTATTAAATTCAAAGAAGAAAAAGCTTAAAACTTGGTTTCCTTGATGTCACAAGCCTCTTCAAATAGTATTTGTTCCTTCCCTTGATGACAAGCACTTCAGACCCAAAATCTGCAACATAATTATATAAATCCAAGTCTTTTATTCCTCTAGTCCTATGCTCAATTTATAAGCAAGAGGAAGTGCTTTCTAGCTCCTCTTCTCAAGGGATATGATGCTTAAGAGGAGGATATTAGTTCCATGAACCAAGGGATGAGGCGCAAGTATGTAGTGGTTCGAGGTTTCTAAGTGGGATATGATTCCTCCATCAAAGCTTCTAGAGTTTCCTTTTTTATTTTTACTTGCTTAAACAATATTGTGTGGTTTATATCGAAAGACAATGTGCAAAATTGTGCAAGCCACAATGGTAAAAACGACACATGTGCAGGTAATGGTGAGGAAAACTGCAAAGATGCTCAAAAATGGTTTTTAAGTAGTGTATCCCAAAATTCCTTTTGTACCTAGTATTGCTTTACTTCAAGCTTCATAGGGGATTCACTTGATAAAATTATTGGATGGCGAGAGATCTGAATAGATAGTCATGGTGACAAAATTTAGTGTAACAATTATAAGGACCTTGTAAATGGTAAACTTGGTAATCAAGTTGGATCCTTGGGCACTATGACATAAAATATTCTTGTATGATAATATGGTTTCCTGATGTATAATATCATCTAGAAAAATTTGTTGATAGCAGTATCTAACACATGATAGTAAAGAAGCTCATGAAGCAACTAGTTGGTGAGGGTCTCCCAAATATCCTCCATTGAATGACTTCATTGGAATACTTATTCACGTAATGGAAAAAAGGAACATTATGATATTGTAAAAATTTTCTACTCTCTCAGATGTAGAGGAAGCTTTCTAGAATTTTTCTAGTACAGTTGCAGCATGATGAAGCCCCATCATCAAGATGGGGAGCATTTTGAAGAAGTATAGGTGACCAATTGAATTAAAAGTTATATATGTTTTGAGATTCTCCCTTGATTTAGTTAACTCATGTTTCCAATTTGTAAGAAAAGTAGGTTGTTGGCATACGTCTATACCTTTTTGGGCTCATCTGGATGAAGACATGATGATAATGATCAACATCTGACATGGTCTCGTAAATTTTGAAATTTTTTGACCTGAGAGAGAGTTGAAAAATTTCTAACATAATGATCCTGATATGAAGATGACTCTGCTTTTTTAAACGTTTTAAGAAAGACCATGATGAAGGCAGGACATGACATCTTGTGAGAAAGCTATTTGATGACTCAGAATATTCTATATGTTTCTGCTACTTGAAAAGATACATAAGCTAAGTAGATGACTTTGGAACTTGGTCCAAAGGATTTAATGACATTGTAAACCATGTTGAAAAGAAAAGTAGCATATTTTTTTATAGCTGATTGGTCATGTCTTGAAATATGACCTTCCCAATGTTCATAAGGAATGAGAATAGATATCTATGACATTTGATTTGTGAATATGCAGTTGATGAAATATTTATTATATGGAAAGTGATGACTAGTCGCTACAAAAATTTGTGAAAGAAGATGGCTCCATGATATGCATAGAAGTTGAAGGAGGCATACAACTAGTTGATAGTAACATGATCTCCACAAAAGAATAGTTAGTTTATATTGGAAGCAAGTCATTAGTTGAGAGGGAGCTTGGATACATTCCTTTCATGTGTAAAGGAATGAGTAGATCCTACCTGGTTGAGAGGGAGACACATCATTCTTGTCCTCACTTTATGAAGAAATAATGTAGGATTACGTAAGCATCTAAGACTAATAGCAATATTCTTTGAGGATGAGGTAGGTAATAAAATAGGTAAAAGTAGTTGAAGAGGAAATTCCTTGACGATGTGTAAATCAAAGACAGGAATGGTCCTAAAAGGACATACCTTGTGAACATATAGATGGGTTATGTGCCTTGAGAGACAATGATGAAGGTTTCTATAAATCATTGTCTCCCCAACATTGTGCTCTAATCTAATGGAGAGAAAGAGTTGTTAGTCAAGGCCTTGCTATATGAAAATGTTGGTCAATATGATGAGATGAACTGACATAAGCTGAAAAGATGGCTTATGAGATGGCTAACCAATCTAACTCTTCTTATGAGAATTTTTCAATGGAAGTATTGACCTTGTACCTGTAATCAATTATGAATACCTCCCTAGTTAATAGTAAGTGTTGAAATGTAGCTAGTGTCGGTCTTCATAATTTTATATAAGTCATGAATTGATGTAATCATTGTCAAAATAAAAATAAAAATATTTATTTGTAAAAAGAAGAAAATTATTTGTTTTATGAGGTTCTTTCCCATTGTAGGTCAAGCACTAATTGAATGATATAGGGTTTTGTATAAATTCAAAGTCTAGTTCATGATGTAAATATCCCTTGAGGAATAAAAAAAAATTTATTTGTTTAGAAGTTACCAAATGTTAGATCGTCTAGCCCACCAGGTTGACCTAGATGAGGCCCATACACCCACAAGAAAATCATATAAAAGGAAGAGGAATCAACCTCTGTTAGACACACCGGTAATTCATTTTCTTGAAGTAGTCTGAGGTAGAAGAAGGATGAAAATTTTTGGGAAGAAATGCAGTGAAATTTTAGTTTTTTTGGACTATCTCTCTTCCATTTGGTAGTCGAGCTTTTCTATGGAAAGTTAGGGCTTCCACATGTCCTAATTATGCAAGAAGGAAGAAAAAAATAATGATTGAAGAAGCATACTAATTGTTTGGGTGGTTGGCCTGAATTTGGTGATTTTTCTATGGTATATGGTCCTGGAAGTCCTCCTTGAAATTCTATAAGAAGATATTTTTGTGGTGTTTACTCTCTATTAGAGGTTTTGTCCCTAGCTAGTAGCCTACATCTTGTGTTCTTGTGTACTATTGATCTTCATGTTTTGATAGTTTTTTGATGATAATAACAACATAATAATAATATAAGAAGAAGCTAAAAATAAATAAAAGAAAAATAATATCACAAGTATTTATCAAGTTTACGATAAATCATAACAGAAACTATAACTATATGCTACCCTAGATTTAACAAAAAAACCCCACAAGGGGGAAAACCCAGATTTCAATTCTTCTTCTTCTATTAGATATTCATCAGTTTTTTAGTTAATATACAAATTACATCATCATGGGACATCATAAACCATATAAAGACATCTATGACCAATAAAAAGTGGTTCATAATTATGTTTGTGAACAATACGAGACACATCTAATAGGGTTTCCAACATAAGCAAAATCATCATCAAGTGTATTGTCATGTATGTTGAGATTATTGCAATACGGATCCATTCCATGTGCATCACTTTAATCTATTTCATGCCAACGCTTTCATATTTGTATCATAAGAGAGATCACTGACATCATGTGTCACAATAAATATTACTATCATCATGGAGCACTGACATCTCATAAAGCACTATCAACACAGTCTATCATGCACAATATTTATCACTACCAACACTTTCATACATGATCATGGACACATGGTTCTCATCATATATACTATAGAATATTTTTATACATTTATTATCATGAAATTTCCATTGGTCACAATAGGTCACTGTAGTATGCTCGTTGTAAAAGTGTCACAGATTATAAAACCCTAATTGATTAAGTTTATTAAGGTTTGATTCCTTTATTGAAAGTATTGACATAAAGTCACTAACTCAATAACCACACAACTCTGCCATATGTAATATATACATTGTCCTCAAAGACATAATCAACCACGGTTTGATATCAATGCAAATCCAAGTCAAAGTCGTTGGTATTATAACATTGTGTATCAAAGGTAATTATCAAAACTATCATGTCAAACATATATTGATTACCCAAATATTTTTCTATATAAATAAATATGAGAGATATTTTCTACTTGTAAGCAATTGTTATACTCAAAGCAAGAGCAAGAGCATGATCATGAGCCATTACAGTGAGTGGGCGTCATTACCATATGTGAGAGATTTATAGTATGTGAAAATCATTACTGTATGTGAGAGTCATTTCCATATTGCATGAGACAAAGCCAAAGCCAAAATGCATTCCATATAATGTGATTATGATACTAATGATTATGCCCATAACTCAGTGTGATGACCATAATCAATACATATGTGTGAGTCATAAAACACATATAAGTTCCATTGTTTACATATGCGATTCATTTGTCATCCACTCTTGACATATGTGAGTCATCTACCATCCATTGTTAACATATGTTATTCATCTACCCTCCACTATTGACATATGTGATATGTGAGAGCTACCACATGCGAGAGCCATAGAGTTTCAGAGAGAAATAGTGAGCCTTGTTGAGAGAGATGGAGCCATGGAATAAGTAATGAAATTGTAAACTAAATGTGTTACCCTACTCTATGATGCAGGGGTAATGCTACATATGGATCCACATAGTTAATTTCTAATACGGTTGCAAAATATAATGAATCAAAGATTTGTGTAATGTGTGCGTTCAAAGAGAGTGATCCTTATTAAACACGAGTGACCCTAAGCCATACATTCAATATCTATGAGCCTCACAAGAAGTATGTCATTCAATGATATTTAATGAGCTCACATCAATATTTATTTATGTTAATCAAAACCCTTTATTTTTTACTAAGGTTGACTTTATAATGTGGAGGAGAACAATTAAATTAAAAATTTTCCTCAAAAATAACATTAATAATATTTTTCAAATACTTTCCCAAAATTAATTCAATGACAATAATATTTCATTTTAGTAAAGTTTTATTTTTGGGCTCAAGGGTTTTCTCTTGGGGACTTAGGGTTTCCATTTGGGGAAATTTGTCCCTACGCTACCCAATTTTAGCACTCCCTCTCTGTTAAGGAGTAATTTTCATTTGCATCTAGGATGTATCATTATAGCTACATCATGATGTATCTCAAGTGAACATATCTCAATCATAAGAAAGACAAACAATTGTAACAAGAAATATCTCATATCATCTCATAAAATGAAGAGGAATCCATAACCAATGGTAGGGGAGATTAGTCCTCCAAACCCTTCCTGACTCTAGTTCAAATCACATGAACTTCATGTCAGCTATATCAACAAAACATCCATCCCATAACTTCTCATATCAATTTCCTTTTATGATCAGCTGAACAATATTAATCTAAAGAAGAAGAATAATCATCATCATAGAGGAGTCAATATCAACCCACATCATCATCATATGGGATCTTTCAGATTCCATCATATATTTAATAATAAATATGGTCATCTAAAATAGAATCAACGTCATCATTGAGTCATGTTTTGTCTTAGCTCATTTATTCCCATCTCCATTTGTTGATAAATATCAAATCTAAAGAGGAGGAACCTAACATCATAGGGGAGCTAAAGCTAAAACCCTTTATCCAATGACAATAGGTGAGATCCATCTACTAACAAGTATCACATACATCTTGTGGTTTAGTCAACAAGCGAGACCAAAATTTCCATATAGGGTAGAGATCACATACATCCTATTGTTTAGTGACAATTGGGAATGATCCATCTACCAGCAAGGATCACATCCATTTTTTGTTTAGTCAATGGGAAAGTCCAAACTTTCCATATAGGGTAGAGATCGAACCATCCCAATGTCTATTGATCTTCCCAAGTTGACCCTGAAGATTCAAGTGGTAGAACACATGCATCCTCTATACTTTAGGGAGATCCACTTTCCATGCAAGGATCACACCTACTGAATTCATCTCAACCCATTGGCCAGATGGGGAAGAAATCCTAACAAGCCTCGCTCATGGGTACGATGCATACTAGGGTATACTTTGTGAATCATGATAGGGGGAGATACCCATATTTTCACAAGTGATAAGGATCATGCACACCTTATGGTGACAATAGGAGATATCCATTTACCTCAGAGGATAATAATAACAACCATCCTATTTTACAAAGATACCTCAATCCTATATTCTCTCAGGCTCAATTCCTCTCCCTATGATCTCAAATAGGGGGGAAGAGCATAACTCAATGTTATCGATCAGCTAGGACCCTTAATTAGGAGGATCACATCCATCAAACCAAGTTTTTCTTTGAATATAAAAACATATCAAATTTCTGATATCTGGTATTGGCTCAAGCAACTCACTGAAGAGTTCAACTATACTTCCTTATGCAATAATTTTGAGCCGCGGTCCTTTTTTTCCTGTTCATCCAGGTTATCAAATAAAATATTATATTAGATAAAACACATATCATAAAGAAAATAATGCCATATTAATCTTTTCTCCCTCACACATAGGGAGCTAAAAACCAAAATCCAAAGCTTGTTTCATATAGTAGCATTCTCTCAATTCATTAATATATCTTTGTCCCAGCTATATATGTCTAGGATTTATTTAGATTTGGGTGCATGCTTGCAACACAAGAACCCATCTGGTTGTCTGCTTATTACGGGATCCACCAAATCTAGCATCAATAATCCATCAATGCAATCCAATATGCGATTATTCTAATAATACACTTCTTCTTGGTGGATCTTGAAACTACTTAAGGTAAACCAATTTTGTCAGCAATGAACTATAAGCTCATAATATTAATTAACATAGACATATATTTAACAACATCATATGTTCATCAATCCAAGTCTACAATACTTGTTACAATCTTCAATCATGGTCTTTTATTCATTTATCGTAAATAATAATAAGCATTGGGATCTCTACAAAGGTTTCTCCCTCTGAATGGGAAGCTTTTTCATTCATTATTAATGCATCAAGATCATTGTTTCTTCAATGCAAAGCCACATTAGTTCATACAAAATTGTTATATGTCATATCCTGGAATCAAACTATATATATATATATATATATATATATCATTTTCGTGACAATTCATCATCAGTTATGTCATATATGTATGTCTCATCAATCATTCATTGAGGGTTAGTGCCATATAGTTAGGGCAGGTTACAAATGTACCTTCATTCAATATCATGACTTTATCATGTTATATAATAATTTCCATCATAGTCCTAACATTATCAAATCGGGGCATATATTTTGTCATATTGTCAAATTTACCATGTTGATAAGTCATCATTGCAGTTACAGCTTAACAATTCCTTATCAAGATCAACAAGACCATATCATAAGATCTTAAGTATTAGTATTACTACCATCAAGGTTACCATGCTTTTCACAAGCATTGATAATACCATCAAGTTACCATATATAAAAATCAATGTTTCTAGTTATGCTTCAAAATTTGGATATCCAAATATCGACGAGGTTTAAACTATTAAGTATATCAATATATCACATGTACTAGGAATCAAACTTACTCACATGTGCATTACTCAAGAGTACTAAATGAATCAAGGGTTTCTGGAGTTAATATTCTTGTCATACCTCTGGGATTATATTTCCATCCAACATTAAAACTAAATCATGACACTGTAATAATTATGTTATACTACACATAACTTGTAGTATTTCAATACCCTAGTAACTCTTTGGAATCTTTCATATGTCTAGAATGCTTTTTACTAGCACCTAGAATAAATTTGCATGAAGTTTCTTTCTTGTTCTAGTTTTTTATTTTTTCTCCATCTTTTCTGTTCTTGCACTAGCTATCTTTTCCTACACCGTTTAACATCCAAATGATCGTCAAGAAATATTTTATTATCACATCTTCATCAGGGAGTTAAAAGTATTCAAATACTCAAATATTCATGCAAGAAGTATCAAAACAATAAATCTAAACAAAAGTATTTTCATAATGAAATAAGTATAGAAGGTACTTATCGTTAATGAGATGTGATCAAATCCCTCTTGAACCAACCTCCAAGTGTCGTTACTGGCCATCATTTATATGTCAGTGTTGCCTTAAATTTCTTCATTAGTAACCAAACCCAACTGAGACTAGCCCATATAGGGTTACACTGAGTCTTCCACAGGTGTTGAAATAACTTCTTAGTAAGCCTTGATCATATCCAGGTTCTTCTTTCAAGCACACTTCAGGGGTTTCTTCCAAACCGTAATATCATGTTATTCACCAAACCCTAATAACTAAGTTTCCTAGGGTTTCCGTCAAACTCTAGAATTATTTTAGGTCTCTTCCTTCTTCACTTTCTTCCATCAATGGTGTCTTCACAGGGGTGATATCCATGAATTTTCTTCTAGCCCAACATTTTTCTTTTCTTTAGATAATTTCATTTACCAATTAATTCATATTTCATGTTACATTCACCCCTTAATATCATATCTTCATTAAAAATTATTTAGAAAGAAAAATAACATCAGTAATGCAATGGAACATAAATGGAAAACATAAGATAACCATGCACACATAGAGACATTCGGATTTGGTTAGATATCAGGGAAAAAATCCACAAGGGGGAAACCAAGTATTCAATTCTTCTTCTTATATTATATATTCATCAATTTTTCAATTTATATACAAAGTAAATCATCATGAGACATAATAAACCATATCATGCCCTCTAGGACCAATCAAAAGTGGTTCACAACAAAATTTTTGAGCAATAATAGACACATATAAGAGGGTTTCCAACATAAGAAAAATAATCATCGAGAGAATTTTCATGTATGTCGATATTAATGCAATACATATCCTTGTTATATGCATCACTTCCATCGATTTCATGCCAACACTTTCATCACTGTATCATAAGAGAGATCACTGACATCATGTGTCACAAGCAAGATTACCAGCATCATAGAGCACTGACATCTCATATAGAATTAACAACTTAGTCTACCAAGTTAAATATTTATCATTGTCATCATTATCAAACATGATCATGGACACATCGATCTCGTCATGTGTATATTTTAGAAGAATTTTATACATTTATTATCGTGAACCTTCCATTAGTCATAATAGGTCATTATAGTATGGTCGTTATACAAGTGTCACAGATTAGAAAACAATAAATGATTAGGTCTATTAGGGTTTGATTCATTTACTGAAAGTATTTTCATAAAGACACTAACTCAATAACCACACTACTCTGTCATATGTAATATATAAATTTTCCTCAAATATATAATCAATAATGGTCTGATATCAATGAAAATCAGGAATAAAGTTACTATTATGATAACATTGTGTATAAAAGGTAATTATCAAAACTTCCATGTCAAACTTATATTGATGACCAAAATATTAGACTATAGAAATAAGTAGAAGAGATATGTTCTACTTGTAAGAAAATGTCATACTCAAAGTAAGAGAAAGAGCATGAGTGTTAGCCATTACGGTGAGCGGAAATCATTACCATATGTGAGAGATTTAAAGTATGCAAAAATCATTACCATATGTGATTCATTAACATAGTGCATGAGACAAATCAAAAGCCACAATGCATTACATATAATGTGATGCTCATAACAAGTTTGATGACCATACTCAATACACAGGTGCGAGTCATAAAATACATATAAGTTCCATTGTTGACATATGTGAGTTGTCTATCATCCATTTTTAACATATGTGAGTCATCTACCATCCACTATTAACATATGTGAGTCATCTAACATCCACTGTTGACATATAAGAGTCATCTATCATCCATTTTTGACATATGAAATATGTGATAGATACCACATGCGAGAGCCATAGAGTTTCAGAGACAAATAGAGAGCCTTTTTGAGAGAGTGTGAGCCATGGATTAAGTAATGACATTGTAAACCAAATGTGTTTACATGCTTTATCTCATGGAGGTAATGCTACATATGGATCCACAGAGGTAATTTATAATACGACTGCAAAATATAACGAAAAATATATTTGTATAATGCAAGCATTCAAAGAGAGAGATCCTTATTGAACCTTAGCGACCCCAAACCATAAATTCAATATCTACAAACCCTAGAAGAAGTATCTCATTCGATGATATTGAATTATCTCACATCGATCTTTATTTATATTAATCGAAACAATTGATTTTTTACTGAGGCCGAATTTATAATGTGGAGGGAATAATTAAAATCAAAATTTTCCTCAAAAATAATATTAATAATATTTTCGAAATACTTTCCCCAAATCAATTTAATGGTAATAATATTTCATTTTAGTCAAGTCTTATTTGGTGGATCAAAGGTTTGCTCGTGGGAACTTAGGGTTTCCCTTTGGGGAATTTCGTCTAGATGTTGCCCTTTAAAAAAAGAGTTATATAGTTATTTTTTTCAAGAAGTGCTCTAAAACCTAGTATATGAGAGATATGTTGTCATGTAACGTTACATTTAAAAAAATAAAAATATATGTTGGTTAATTAATGAAAAATATATAATAATATGGCATATGTTGGTTCAATTAAACTTTTTAATAAAAAAAACAAATACAATAATATTATCAAAATTAAAAATAAAGAATAATGTTGAATATGTTGGTTCAATTAAACATTTTAACAAAAAAAATAAAAAACAATATTATCAATCACAAATGGAAATAAAGAGTGGAAAAAATTCAAAAGAACAAAAAGGATATAAAGTTCACTTAGCTAAGGAGTATGTGTCTAAATATTCAATTAAGGAATATATATTTGTTCTTCAAAAATTCTTAAATTATATAATATGTGACCTATAATAAAAAAATATAATCATTTTTCTATAAATTGTGTTTCTAGCATCACATTGGGAAAACAAACTAGCCCTGTTATAAAACTTACCAACACCTTATTCCTAATTTCGGTTGGCTTGGAAGGAATTACACAAAAATTATTAGATTATATTTTATCGGTAATGTAAACAATCATATGATATTATTTTACAAAACATGAAAAATGTTGCATGAAATAGGAGTACTTACAAAACTCAAATGTTTCCCAGAAAAATTGCATAAATTGATATGATAGTTAAAACATGGTTGTGTAAGGTAAAATTTATCTAAGTGAAAAGTAATTAGTATTTCAGATTTATAAATTAAGAAACTTGATATGGTAGTTAAAATGTTTTCTGTGAGGTAACGTTTATCTAAATAAAATTTAATAAGTATTCCAGATATATAAGTTATGTAAATTGATATTATAGTTAAAATGTTTTGTTAGATGATCCAAAATACATAAACTTTAGTTTAATTATTTAGAATATAATATTCAATTATTTGAATATTTAATTAGATTTTGGAAACATTTTAGAATATATAAATTAAGTTTCAGATATTTAAATTAAGAAACTAAATTTTATCTAAGTAAAAAGTAATTAGTATTTCACATATATAAATTAAGAAACTTGATATGGTAGTTAAAATGTTTTCTGTGAGGTAAAGTTTATCCAAATAAAAATTAATAAGTATTCCAGATATATAAGTTATGTAAATTGATATTATAGTTAAAATGTTTTCCTGTTAGATGATCCAAAATACATAAAATTTAGTTTAATTATTTAGAATATAATATTCAATTATTTAGAATATTTAATTAGATTTTGGAGACATTTTAGAATAGCTAATTGTTGTAAAAGACATAACATCTAGAAAGGTGTCATTTATTAGGAACCAATTTAGGAAAATAGTTAGTAGTGTTATTATGAAAGCATTAAATGTAAATGGACACTTGTTAATAAAATGAGTGATCCATAACAAAATTAGGTTAGGACATTAACTTATTTAAAGCTAATTTCTCTGCTTGCAAAAGTATTGAGTGATTATATGTAAACTCTTTCGGATTTTTTGTAATTTTATTTTCCTTATTAATAAAATTTGTGTGTCTGAGGAAACTTATGCTATTTTATTTGTATCGAAGCTACAGTTATGCAGATGATGTGAAGAAGGAGATTCTAGCTTTGCAAGTTTTTGGAAAATTCCATCAATTTGGACATCTGTTAATTGGTATGAAAATTGTCTAGCTTTGTATTAAAGGAAAATAAATTTGATTTCAGGTTTTTTAAATCCGGAAATTTATTTTTTTCATTATCATTTTTTTTTAATGTCCCCGAGTAAAAAAGGCATAGCCAAGTGTGGCAGCTTTGTTGGAGATAGACCGTTGTTGCTTTGTGTGAGTTTCATCATCGTTGGTCTGTAACCTGAAGAATGTATTCATTTTTTAATGCTTTTACCTGAGCCAATTGAGTCAATGTATTTCAATGTAATTAACCCTCTCACCATTAGATCTCATCAACGTTTGAAGGAAGGGGCCAAATGTTAGATTAGCCAAGGAGATTCATTAACAGAACTTGCAATTACTACCAATTCAAAAGCATTAATTGACGTAATATTAATGATATTGAAGCCAAACAAAAATGTTCAACATAGAGGAACCGACTCCACAGGAATCTCAGCATTTATTTCTCTATCATAGTAACACATCTTTTGTGCAGGGAATTTCCAACTAATTGACTAAGCTCTTCACTTTTGTTGCTAATGACTGATACTCAAAAGAACACCAAGATCTTTGCGTTGGATCTCAGTGTGCCAAAAAATTTCAACCCAAATTTTGAAGATTAATCTTTGCCAGGATTATATGGTCACACCGCTGAAAAAGTCATTCAAAGGAGTGTTTGAAGCGATACAAGCCCAAAGTAGCCTCAATGCCTCATTCATACCAACACTTCCATTTCTCTCCTTGAGATACGATATATTTTGGACATTGAGCTTGTTCAACAAGTTAATGTTGGTGATTATTGAGGTGGGAGAGATCTACAGTTCATCGGTGATAAGGAATGTAATCGTCTCCTTCACATAACGTCCCTCATTTTGGTGGTGTCCATGGTAAACCTATATAATTCAACGATAATTTATACCTCCTCTGAACACCACAAATCCATTTATTGAATTTAGAGGTGCCCCATGACATAGAGGAATTGGATTCCATTCAGAGATCTCTTGGAAGGGAATTTTTAATGCATACTTTTCATGTGAACATTACTTGTTCAAGCATCGGTTATAAAATCTTGTAGATAATTTTGTATTTGTCTATCCCATTGAGTAATCAACATAGAATCTCTGGTTAAAGTTGACAGACAAGTTTCCATATAGAATTTATGGGGTGCACCACTCATTTATGATCAAGATTTTGTTCCATATACTGACAATGATTCGAATTGCAGCCAAAGTTTCAGCACCCTTCTTTCCTCTACTAGACACACTTCAAATACTTGGTGTAATTATATTTTGAAATTTTGTGTTTTCATGGAGAGATAAGGTATATATTTTTATGTAATATATATATATATATATATATATATATATATATATATATATATATATATATATATATATATATATATACGTGTGTGTGGAGCGGTAAGGGTTTTTTTAATATTTGAAGAGAAATAAGGTGTATTTTTATATTTTTGAATTTTGTAATTCTGGAGTAATAAGGTGTAAATGTGTAATTTTCACTTTGAGGAGGGGAGATACATTCATAGAATTAAATTTGCAAGAGCATTTTAAAAAGTCAAATTTTGAAAGTTTCATTGTAAAATCTCAAGGAAGTTGACTAGATCCAAGTGCAAAGCTCACTCACTTTTCTCCTTTTCTCCTTTAACGACTATACGACGATCAAGTCCAAGCCCCGATGCATCATTTTTCGTGTATGCTATTGTGCATGGTGTGTTTCTCATCTGATTTTTTTGGTGTATGATCCATCTTGGTGCATACATTTACTTTTACAATGTCCAAGTTGGTAAACTTATTTTATGATTCTGACAAACTTGAAGGCTCAAAGACATACAAGACATGGAAAATTATCATAGAAAGCACTGTGATTTACAATGAAATTTGGCGAGATATATGTGATGGTGATGTTAACAAATTAAGCCTATAGATGCAGCTTTACTAGCTAAATGGGAGATCAAAAATGCCAAAGCATTAGCATTAATCAAATCTTCTGTCAAGAATGAAATGTATGTTCACATTGAAAATATTTCTGATGCATGGTATGCTTTGAGAAAATTTGAATATTTTTTTGCTACACAGCCTGAATCTAAGAAAGTTGATGTTCAATTGAAGTTACTCCAACATAAATTGACTGAAGGGGTAGATGTACTTGAATATTATTCCAGACTTAAGAACATGAAGCAGGAAATAGTAAACGTTGTATTTCAAGTAGTGGATGATAGTTTCATGACTGCTATTTTGATTTTTGGTTTGCATGCTTCATATACACATTTTTTGGAAACTTTACAAGTAACTGGAAATTTAAAGAAGTTAAAATTTGATGAATTAAGTGAAATGTTAGCTCAACGTGACAAAAATTTTGGGAAAATAAAACAAATTGGGGAAGATGTCTTCTTCACAAAAGCTAGCAATAGAAAATATTCAACTGATAGTTATGGAGGTAGAGGAAGAGGGCACATTAATAAAAATAAAAAATCACATAGAGGGTAAGGTCGTGGTAGAAGTCTAAGCAGAGGGAACAACTTCAGTAGAGGAAAACATTATGGCAAAGGAAAACTTCAAGGAAGAGGAAACAGTCAAGGTAGAGGAAAATATGAAGGAAGAGGAAAAGGTCGAGGCAGAGAACAAAATCAAAGAAGAGGACAAAACATAAGCAAAGGACAAAGTCAAGGAAAACGCAGATATTTTCGTCAAATTTTTTTTAGAAGGTGTAACAAAGTTGGTCATTATGCTAAAGATTTTCGAACTTATATTGACAAAATTCCAAAGTTTCACCAACACATGGAATTATTTTCCAATGATAAAGAAGATGATGGGTCATAATATTTCTTTACTACACATCAAATTTTAGAATCAACAACATTACAGGTCTCCACATATCTTAAAAGTGATTATGGAGATGCTTGGATTTTAGATACAGGGGCAAAACAACACATTACTTTTCTTGGCGTGAATTCTTTTGGAATTTTCAAAAATTCCATCTCAATCCAATATTTCTTGAAGATGATATAAGACACACTCCTTGTGGAAAATGTGTAGTAAAATTTGTTGTTCCTGGCATTGGAGAAAAATTAATTTAAAATGTTTGGTATGTACCAAATTTCAAGAGGAATTTGTTGTCTTTAGTCACTATTCAACAAGAATTATATTAAGTTGTTATGGAGGATGGCTTAGTAAAAAAAAACTCCATCAAACAGAATATGAATATGGTTATGACTGGATATGAATATGGAAAACTTTTAAGGATGAAAACAACAGTCATTCAACGAAATTCTGATTTTGCAGGTGCAAAAAGTACAAATATTTCACCAATAAGGTTGTGACATGTCAGATATGGACACTTAAATTTTGAAATTCTCTCTCAAATTCAAAATCATGGAGTGATTAAATTACTTCCAACATTTAAGAAAGAAAATGAAAAATGTGAAGCTTGCATTTATGGGAAACAAAGTGGAAATTCTTTTCCAATAAGTTCATGGCGTGCAAACAGGTGTTTTTAATTGGTTCACAAAGATATTTGTGGACCTATACAAACTTTTCTAGGAGGTTGTAGATAATTTTTACTCTTCATTGATGATTTTAGTAGAATTACTTGGGCTTATTTTTTGAAGAAAAAGTTACAAACATTATAAAAATGTTTAAAAAATTTTGCCAACTTGTTGAGAATGAAGTTAAAGAGAAGACTGGCACTCTTAGGACAGATAATGGAGGAAAATTCACTTCCAATGTATTCCAAACTTATTGCAGGGACAATGGTGTTAACACTGGAAAATCGTACAGCAGAAGATAGCATTAATTAATTTCAAGCCTGAGGATTTACAGGGCATGAACACATTATGGAATCAAGAAAGTATTTAAAATCTCTAAGGTTTTGAGAAAATTAGCTTTGAACTAGTCATAAATGTTGGATTGTGCACTTTATCCATCGAGAAGAGCACATTCTGCGTGCCTTTTTGCCTGAGAAGCGTGCATTCCTGGAAATGGAAAAAAGTCACTTTCCGGGACCACGCCAAGCAAAGGAAATTTACTCCTTATATGAAGCCACCTAAGGACAGCCACCAGCGCCTCCTTAGACACTATGTGAGCACACAAAGGAATATTTGAGCACACAATGGAATCATACCTCTCCCTTGGGTCACCATCCATCATGTACCAAGGGAGGGAAGGAGGATTTGAAACTCCCCTATATAAAGCCACCAAGAGATGTAGAAATGGTGATCACATTGTTATGCTGGCCAAAGTTGCCCAAACAACACCAGTAGTGTGTGACCCGAAGCTGGAGCTGAAGAGGACTCGATCGTTGGCCACCGAACAATCCTAGTCCACCATGCCAGAGAGAGTGAGGGAGACTGCATCAGAGGCGGAGCTTGGAAGGCAACATCCTTGCATCGGGACCTAGAGCCACTGCCTAGGTGCCCTTTGGCAAGTGGATAAAATTTATTCTCCATTTAAAAAGTTTAATAAGAAGAGGCCTGTCAGCCGTTGTTGTATTATTATCATTTTAACTCTCGTTGATAGCTAATGTATATTTGTGTTTTAGTTTTGGTTTAACTAGAGCACACTTTAGCATACTATTTCCAATAAATTTTATGCTTTTGAGCTCCACCACTTTTTTCCTGTTATGAATAGTTTAAAGAGTAGGCCACACTCTTTAAACTGGTGCGATTTCGTACACCCGTGTGAAAAATCCACCACTACAGGATTGGTGACTCCACTAAAATGGTGCATCACCGTTCTCTTTTTCTCCCCAAGAAAACGTTCAGTCCTAACAAGACAACTGAACCAAATATTTATGCAATAGAGTCAAAAGACTTCCTGCCACCAGGAATGGTCGAATGGTTCAAAAACCCCATCCTAGCACTTGATGCGTTCGAGGAAGGGAATATGTCAAATATTTCGCCTACCATTAAGGTGAACATATCTCAAAATCCGAAAAAGGTCGAAGAAATCTCATTGAGGGTAGCATGTTCTCCAGAAGAAATAATCCCTTACACCAAACTGTTACAAGGTATAGAGATATATTCACATCAGACTACTCAGAAATGCCTGGGCTTAGTCCTACTATAGTAGAGTACCATATTGACACTTGGCCTGACGTACCCCCAATACACCAGAAACAACGTCAACTGCACCCATCCAAGGAAAAAGAAATAAAGTGAGAAATCGAAAATCTTCACAAAGCCGGGTTTATCTACCCCATTGCCTACACGTCTTGGGTTTCCAACCCTATTCCCGTCATGAAAAAACAGGGCAAAATACGTGTCTGCACTGATTTCTGGGATCTGAACAAACCTTGTCCCAAAGACAATTACCCCACATCATTCATCGATCAAGTCATCGATGCAAGTGCTGGACATGAGGCCCTATCCTTTATGGATGGATTCTCTGGCTACAATCAAATCCAGATCCGCCACACGGACCAGTACAAAACCGCGTTCACCACCCCCTTGGGCACGTTCTCATACAAGGTGATGCCATTTGGCTTAGAAAATGTTGGAGCCACCTTTCAAAGGGCCATGAATTATATATTTCATGACCTAGCACACCTTATCCTCGCTTACTTAGACGATTTGACAGTCTGCTCTAAGAAGTGCTCAGACCACCTTGAGGATCTGCGATTGGTATTCCAAAGATGTCATCAATACAACTTACAATTAAACCCTCTCAAGTGTGTCTTCTGCGTCAGTGCAGGAAGACTCTTAGGTTTTATAATGTCCCAACAAGGAATTTGCGTGGACCTCCTCAAGGTCCAAGCCATCAAAGAGGTACCTCCACCTCGAACACTCAGACAACTCCAAAGTCTACAGGGAGAAGCTAATTTTCTATGATGCTTCATCCTGGACTATGCCACCTGCGCTCAAGGGTTCTTGCACCTCCTTTGCCAAGACATCCCCTTTAAATGGGATGACCATGCCCAAAAATCATTTGACGCGCTGAAGGAAACATTATCCTCAACACCACTCATTAGTCCCTCAGACTATGACAAGGATTATATCCTATATCTATCAGCTTCTAAATCCACATTGACCAGAGTATTGGTTCAGGAAGGACTAGATAGAAAGGATCACATAATATACTACATCAACAAAACCTTGTCGGGACCAGCATTGAGATATGAACCCAAAGAAAAGACTGCCCTAGCATTAATCTACGTAGTCCAAAAACGTCGCCACAACATCATCTTAAAAACCACTACGGTCGTCATAGATATTAACCCCATTAAATAACTGCTCACTGGCTGCTTAATAAAGCAAAAGTACGCCCGCTAGATAGTCATTATCCAAGAATACGATTTACAGTTTAGTAGATTTCATTACAGAGCTCCCAGGACATTCCAAGGGATCACTAGTAGACGATTTGCTACTAGATGAACATATGTTCTTTGTAGCAACCGATGACCCTTCGTATCAGGATATTCTCCTATTCCTGCAAACCCAGAAGTTCAAACCTCATCTCATGCGAGATTATCATCGGTGCATACACCAGCAAGCCCCCTGATATATCCTGCTACGAGATGTCTTATATCGGCGAGGCATCAACGCCATTTTACGACGATGCCTTACTCATAAATAAGCGGAACAAACCCTTAATGACTTCCATGGAGGCGATTGCGGTGGCCATCTCTCAGGAATGGCTACCACCCAGAAAAACCTACAAGGAGATTATTTTTTGCCCTCCTTGTTCTGCGACTACATCACAACCGTTAAAATATGCAAACGATGCCAGCACTTCGCCCATAATGAAAGATCACCCCCCGATCCTTTGCATCCCATCATAATAGCTGGCCACTTTTATAAGTGGGGGATCGACTTCATGACCTGTAACCCCACCTCATCGGGCAACCATAAATATATCATCGTGGCTGTCGACTATTTCACCAAGTGGGACGAGGCCATGCCCACATACAAAAACACAACAGAAACCGTTGCTCGATTTCTGTTCAACCACGTGATTTCCTGATTTGGCATCCCCAAAGAGTTAGTCTCCGACCGTAGGAAACAATTTGAAAATGAAGTCTTCGAGGAGCTATCTCATCATCTCAGATTCACCCACGAATTTTCTTCACCATACTACCCCCAATCCAATGGACAGGTGGAAGCCATTAACAAGGTACTCAAAACTATGTTACAACATATGGTGAATAACCAAAAAACCAATTTGCACCACATGCTCTTCTCTGCCCTGTGGGCATACCGCAGGGCCGTTAAGACATCCACTGGTTTTACTCCCTTCCACCTGGTATATGGAATTGAAGCCGTTATTCCCATAGAGTGTGAGATCCCAAACCTGCATGCTACCATCGAACTCCTTGATGACACCCAGCCTCTAGAACAACGCCTAGTACAACTATTGCTAGTTGACGAAAGTCAGTGACAGTCACTGCAACATAATGAGGCCCATAAGAAAAGGGTGAAAGAATCATTCGACCACCACATCAACCCTTGCTCATTTACCAAGGGAGAATTAGTCCTTCGCTACGATGTCACAAAAGAGGCCTTAGGGCCAGGAAAGTTCGAAACCCTGTGGAAAGGACCCTACATCATCAAACACTGCCTCCGACAGCGGGCATACATCTTGATGGAACTGGACAGGACTAGCTTCACTAACCCCGTCAACGGCCTTTACCTCAAGAAGTTCTACCAATAAGGGCCCCAAAGGCCCTTCCCCTAGAGTCAAAGTACACAAAACCCAATCACCAAAATATTTTTGATCTGAAAACACGCTCAAAGTGCCAAAATGGATCGGTAAGATGAACCATACTTCGGATTTGTTGATGGAGCTTCGCGATGGTATCAAAACTTAGCTACAGTTGCCTGGGTCATCTACCACCCCGATCGATCACCGATGTGTTCAAACAGCCTGTGCATCGGATCAACAACAAAAAATCAGGCAGAATATGATTTCGTCATTGGAATTATGTGCGACGCCCTCCATCGGTGCATTCGTTGTATACATATCTACCTTGATTCCCAGTTAGTAGTATCACAGCTAAACTAAACATTTGAGACCAGAGATGCACACCTATTTAGAAAATATTTACGTGCCAAAAGATTAAGAAGACAATTTGATCACATCACATTTTCACATGTATCAAGGGTTCAAAACCAAACAACCGATCGCATAGCTAACAATGTCCTAGACTGGAATGTATCTCGAATAAACCATCATCCATAAAAAACAAAAACATAGATATCCATCAACATAACACAAAATATATAAAGCGAATTAAATAGCACATCATGTAGAACCGCAAAAAATATCTCTCATATATATATCAAAAAATATGTGTATCTGAGTACAAAAAATAGTATCGATGGCCCACCATCCAGCCCAAAGATACAAAATTTGTCAAAAATAAGGGAAAAATCCTCATAAAGGGTGCTTTCCCTTTGTACAAAAAACTACTCTAGGTGGGTGCCCCCTCAAGAGGAGAACCTGGACCCACCACCATTCCTGGTGCCACCATCGGAGCTACTGTTGCCACTCCGATCACAACCTAATGTAGAGTGGGCTGATAATCCCTCTCGTGGGCCATCACTGTCTCTAACCAAACCTCCTCAAAGTCGTCCATAAAACCTTGAGTAGGCAGAACCTAGGTCAAGCAGTCCACTCAGCCCCAGAAGTCCTCAAGAGCGGTCACCTGAGCCATAAGTGATGCAATTTGCACCTCAGCCACATTTGCACGAGCTCGCTCAGCCGCAACCTCTGCTACAGCTGAGCTGCTGCCCTCACCAGAAGGGCCAACACCATCTCCACCAAGTGCACTGGCACCACCACCCGATCCACCTGCATCACCTCCACCTTGGCCACCTTGAGGTTGTAGCAGAGGGTCGTGACCCATCAGTCAGGAAACTGGGCGACCTACCTCGCCAACGTCTGCACGAGTAACCAAAATAATGTCAGTGTCAAGAAAAAAATACATAAGAACATAAATACTCGAACAAATGCAGAAAAAATATAACACATACCTGCAGGCCCCCAAACATAACCAAAAGGGAGACCCATGTCTGGGTCACCCTGGAAGTCCATCCCCACATAAGGGTATGGCAAGAAAATCTGTGGGTTGGCCTCAAACCAAGCCTCTGTCGTGGCGTTCTAATAATGCCCCACCATGCCACCACCACCCCGCGGCATCACCGGAGCCCACCTCCTCATCTGTGGCTCCCGTGGCCCCCCAATGGGCACCGCCACCACCAACCTCAACAGGACCACCCTCTCATACACAATGCTACATAGGATGCTAGCATACACAAATGACTTAGATCCACATTAGACCTTGTTCAATTGCGACACCATCCCATCAAAACAAAAGTGGGAAAAATCAAAAAAGTGCCCACCCCTCAACCAGCGTAAAACTCCAACCTGTGGGCTAGATGCCTGATGTGGAGCAAATGACCCTGCCAGTCGCACAATAACTGCCAGAGTACACCACTCTACCACTTCTGTCACTGATGCAGTGTTGATGCACCCTCAGTAAGAGGCACACCACCGCAATGCCGCCACCATAATCTGTCTAGGTTCACTCTCCCAACAGAGAGTAGGTACTTTAGAGCCTCACCCTGAGGCAGTAACCTGGTCACAAAGAATATATCCGTCTCAGGACGGATCACCAGGGTCATCCCCCATAGTACGAATGACATTGTGCCTCCGACGGTAGTGTTGTATAAAGTAACGCAGTCGTTGGTCCTGAGACCAAAGCAACTCATTCTCAGCAAACTTGAGAAGGCCCCCAGCGGCCAACTGATGACGCACCCTAGCATCAGCAACTAGAGCGGTTTGGATCTCGAGCCAATCCTGCTCTCTCCATACTAACTTGCCAAGCAACACAGGCACCCATCAGTATAGAGAAAAAACATCAAAAGCAGATAAGAAACCAAAATTTCCTATCACTATGCCCTTTGCGCGCTTGTCCAATAGACAGGCGCGCCCTTGCATGCTTGTCTCCTTTACAGACGCACCTTTGCACGCAAAAAGTAGGGAATAGCGCGCCCTCAAGCGCCTGTCCCTCAGAATTGCGCGTAAGAAAGGCATGCTTTTGCCTAGATCGCTCGCGCAATCTAGGGAAAAAGTTGCTCAGAGGTCGTACAAACCTAATTTGTACGGCCCCCGGCACCATCAAACTGAAAAAATTATAATGCAGGACGTCATGAAAGTTACCTCAGCATGGTATCGCTAATCCCTGGTACACAGGTTGACCGCAACGGAAAGAAAGGCTCTGCAAGCACTTCTGATCTCCCAAAACTCAACAAGTACAAAAGAATAGGTTTAGGGCCATAATCCCATATTTATCGCCCTTTTCCAGAACTTCGGAGGTCCATACCAGGATATCATAAGGTCCATTCAGCAAATAGTAAGTTGCACCATCATCAGTATGCCATGACGAACGAAAGCGATGCCACACATTCTCTTTCCAAGAAAAATATATTTTCAGCGCCGGTAGGTATGCCCTCTCCCATCTTCTTTTTCAAAGCTCCTATATTTCAAATTATATTTGACGAAAACAAGATGCTTTCACTTGAGGTAGTTGCTTTTGCAGGAAGAACCTTCTTACAACACCATCCACTGAAAATCTCGGAGCGCGTATCATTCTACCCCCAGCATGATAGAGTCCCAGAAAACTCTGCATATCCTGACATCATTTATCGATCAGAAATAAACCATAGGGTCCTCATACCCGACTGCGTTTATGATCACCTCACCCTGCACATGATAAACGTCTGCGTTGGTCAGTAGAGCCTCCCCTCCATGGCGCTTGTCACCCAAAGTAGACCATATATCACATCTCAAGTGACGCCATGGCCATACCATTACAGTCCGGGAAGCGCCTCGTGCCCATCCATTCATCATGCATAAGGTCAAGTTTACCACTCAAACTCAAACCCCCTTCCTGGACGATCAGGTTGTACAAGAAGATTGAAAGCACACCTCCGTGCATTGCATTTGGCCCACCATACCTCCATCAGCATAATCCCATCTATGACACTTCATCATCCACTTCATCAACCTCGCACATGAGACCAACCAATGGGACCCCTACCCCTAGCAAAACACCATCCTCACACTTTCAGTGAGTGAACCCTTTCATGTTTTGGGGTACCCATCTCTATGTTTTGTACAAACCAAACTTCATTATTTTATTCTTTTGGTAAGTTTACAAAGACCGCCAATGATGCCCTTCACCTCTTTGCCCTCATATGTCATCTTTTCCCCCATGGTAGTAGTCCCTCATTCCCATTGGTCGGAGTATTTCACCCCCACGTACGCACCATCACGACATTCATAGCTAGTTCACACCCACCCTGGAAGTCCTACCAACTCCAGGGATTTCCCCTTCAAAAATACCTATGACTATCGCCAAGCTGCTAAAGTATACTCTGACCTTGGGCCACTGAATCCCCATCATCTATTTTCAGTCACCTCTCACCAATATGCCTATGTTAAACCCATCACATCTAGGTCCTCGACCCCTCAGATCAACGACCCATGGTTCGGTTAAGGCTTCCTTTTTGTCGACCTCAACACCTTTTTTCCAAAAAGGAAGCGGTACCTTGGATCACTGCTCCCCATGCAAAGGGGTATCCTTGGGTGGCACTGTGGGAGACATCACTGTCCTCAGATGTCATCGATCCTCCTGACATTCGACTACAACAAAAGCTTTCATGTCACGATGGTATCGTACCTTTCAACCATTGCACTTTGAGCAGATCCGTTGAAGACTTGTGCCTCCATAAGCATCTCTGTCAACAATGCTTACACAGGAAGGTCCCAACCAAAACATATGCAGTTTACGCATATGGGTACCACATTCCACCTATCGTAAAAAAAAAAATTTCCCCTGAGGACATCAACAGTCGTCGTCAACAACCGCCAGCATCACTACCACAGTAGTGGCACCGACAACACATCTATCTGTCAATTTTGTTTAACTAGCCATAGCATCATGAGCATGGGACATGCCCACCTCATTGAAATTTTGTATATATGTTGTATATTTTATTTTCTTGTAGGGGCCCCTTAGGCCATGGTCACCTAAGAAACAGTGCAAGGTGTTTCCAATTCCAAGATTCACGCAGGCCTCTCTCTCTCTCTCTGTGCATGATACAGAAAAGAAACTATAATGTATTTCGGCTATACAGTTCTTCCTACGCCTCACACATTAGGGGGTAACTGTTAACACTGGAAAATCGTACAGAAGAAGATGGCATTAATTAATGTCAGGCCTAAGGATTTACAGGGCAGGAACACATTATGGAATCAAGAAAGTACTTAAAATCTCTAAGGTTTTGAGAAAATCAGATTTGAACTAGTCATAAATGCTAGATTGTGCACTTTATCCTTTGAGAAGAGTGCCTTCTACGTGCCTTTTTGCCCGATAAGCACGCATTCCTAGAAATGGAAAAATTCGCTTTCTGCGACCACACCAAGCAAAGGACAATTACTCCTTATATGAAGCCACCTAAGGACAGCCACCAGCGCCTCCTTAGACACTATGTGAGCACACAAAGGAATATTTGAGCATACAATGGAATCATACCTCTCCCTTGAGTCACCATCCATCATGTACCAAGGGAGGGAAGGAGGATTTGAAACTCCCCTACATAAAGCCACCAAGAGATGTAGAAATGGTGATCACATTGTTATGCTGGCCAAAGTTTCCCAAGCAACACCAGCAGTGTGTGACCTGAAGCTGGAGCTGAAGAGGACTCGATCGTTGGCCACCCAACAATCCTAGTCCACCATGCCAGAGAGAGAGAGGGAGACTGCATCAAAGGCAGAGCTTGGAAGGAAACATCCTTGCATCAGGACCTAGAGCCACTACCTAGGTGCCCTTTAGCAAGTGGGTAAAATTTCTTCTCCATTTCAAACGTTTAATAAGAAGAGGCCTTTGAGCTGTCGTTTCTATTATTATCATTTTTGCTCTCTTTGATAGCTTCTGTATATTTGTGTTTTAGTTTTAGTTTAACCAGAGCATACTTTAGCATATTTTTTCCACTAAAGTTTATGCTTTTGAGCTCCACCACTTTCTGCATGTTACCAATAGTTTAAAGAATAGACCACACTCTTTAAACTGGTGCGATTTCGTACACCCGTGCAACAAATCCACCACTACAAATGGTATCAAAATAAAAGTTACAAATTGTTACACTCCACAAAAAAATGGAGTAGTAGAGATAAAGAATCGTACTTTGTTAGGGATGGAAAGATCCATGATAAATTTAAAAATTTGATGTCTTATATATTGGGAAAAAGAAATACATATAGTAGTCTATCTAAGGAATGGGTCTCATACTGCTTCTTTGCGTATAATTACACCATATGAAGCATGGTTTGTGGTTTGCTTTCAAACATCGAGTCAAACATCTTAGAGTTTTTGGTTCAGTGTGTTGTTCCTTGGTTTCAAAAGAAAAACGAACTAATATTGATTCACGAAGTTTGAAGTGTATAATGGTTGGGTATTCCGAAGAAAAGAAGGGATATAATATTTTGTGAAATGACAAGTTTATTGTCAGCAAGGATTTGATTTTTGATGAAACATAGAGAAAGAGTGCCATATAGATTGAAAATCTTGTACATAAGTTGGAAACTAAGGGAGAAAAAAAGAGAAACAAAATGAAAAATCAACCAAGTTCACAACTTGGGTATGATATTGAATTACCTTCATCTGAAAATGGTTCATCCAGCTCACCTACTTCATCTACACCATATGGATATTTTTTCAATTCATCTGAATTTTTATAGTAGTAGTTCATCTGACAGTGGCTCTCCACCCCCTGAACCTTTAGTTGATCAAAGAAAATTTTCTTATATCAATCCACTTTACAATGATAGTGATTATTCATATTCACAAACAAGTGAACATCAATTGCCAAAATGGGTTATTCAACTTTTGAAAGATGTGAAGCCAGATGAGCAAGAAAAAATAGGAACACAGGGTTCATATAGAAATGAAGAAAACATTTCCTTGAAAAAAAAATATTTTACTGAGCCCTCCACATTCAAAGAGGTAGTAAAACATAAAGAATGGAAAAAGGCAATGATTGAAGAATATCAGGAAGTAATGGAAAAAAAATACTTGGAAACTTGTTGATTATCCTCAAAATGTAAAACCAATAAGATCCAAATTGATTTACAGAATTAAGAATAATAAAAATGGAGACATTGACAAGTACAAAGAAAGACTTGTTTCTAAAGGTTATGCCCATTAGGAAGACATTGACTATGAGAAAACATTTTCCCCTACAGCAAATGGAACACCATCAGATTAGCACTTGCATTAGCAGCTCAAAAAGGATGAAAAGTTCATCAGATGGATATTAAAAGTGATTTCTTCAGTGGATATTTACAGGAAGAAGTATATACGACACAACCTCTAGGTTTAGGGTAGGAACATAAAGCCAGAAAACTAATTAAAGCTTTATATGGATTAAAACAAGCTCCACGAGCTTGGTATACCAAAATGGATGAGTACCTTCACAAAGTCAGCTTTAAGTGAATGGACTCTGATGATAATTTATATGTGCGTCAATAAGGAAAAAATATGATGATTCTTGTTATGTATGTGGATGATTTGATCATTACTAGAAATAATAATGACAATATTTTGTAGGTAAAGAAGGAGTTGCAGGATGTTTTTAAGATGGCGGATTTGGGATTACTTCACTACTATCTTGGAGTTGAAGTATTCCAACATCCAAACCATATTGTCATCTATAAAAGCAAGTATGCATCTAAACTTCTTCAAATATTTGGAATGCAATATTGCAAGCCCATTCTCACCCCCATGGAACAAAACTTGAAACTTTCAAAAATTGAAGGGGGGGATGGTGAACAATACTACTTATAGATAGTTTTTTGGAAAATTGATCTATTTGACAACCATTCCTCTAGATTTATCTTATGCAGTAAGTATTATTTCGTGCTTTATGCATGAACCAAGGGACAACCACTAGAATGCAACAACAAGGGTCCTTAGATATATCCAAGGGACGAAATATTTTGGTTTTCTTTACAAAAAGACTAATAAATTTTTACTTGGTGGATATTCAAATGTTTATTTTGCTGGAAGTATTGATGATCGGGCATTAACCTCAGGTTATTTAATGAATATTGGGTCAAATACAGTTTTTGGGAGTTGCAATAAGCAACCTATAATGGCCACTTCTTCAGCAAAATCACAATATATATCATCATGGGAAGCAGCATGTGAAATTTTTTGGTTGTGCATAGTTTTGTGGGACTTGGGCATTCCTCAAAGAGAAGCTGAATCTTTATTCATCGACAACCAATCAACCATAAAGCTTGCCAAAATTATAATTTTTAATTCCAAAACAAAGCATATGGACGTAAATTATCATTACATAAGAACACTCATTTCAAACAATGTCATCAAGCCGATATATTGTCCTTCAGAAGATCAGATCTCCATTATTTTCACAAAACCACTTGGCAGGATCAAATTTACTAAGTTCAGGGATGAACTTGGTATCTGTTGTAATGTATCTTTGGATCAAAGGGGGGAATGTTATATGATCCAAAATACATAAACTTTAGTTTAATTATTTAGAATATAATATTCAATCATTTATATTTAATTATATTTTGGAGACATTTTAGAATAGTTAATTGTTGTAAAAGATATGACATCTAGAAAGGTGTCATTTCTTTGGAACCAATTTAGGAAAGTAGTTAGTAGTGTTGTTATGAAAACATTAAATGTAAATGGACACTTGTTAATAAAATAAGTGATCCATAACAAAATTAGGTTAGGAAATTAGCTTATTTAAAGCTATTTTCTCTGCTTGCAAGAGTGTTGAATGATTTTGTGTAAACTCTTGCAAATTCTATGTACTTTTCTATTCTTATTAATAAAATTTGTGTGTTTGAGGATACTTCTGCTATTATTTTTGTGAGGTAAATTTTATGTAAGTGAAAAATAATAAGTATTTTAGATATATAAATTATGTAAATTGATAACATAGTTAAAATGTTTTTATGTGAGGTAAATTTTATTCAAATAAAAAATAAGTATTTTTGATATATGAATTACGTAAGTTGATATCATAGATGAAATGTTTTTTTTGTAAGGTTAATTTTATTTAGGTAAAATTTAATAAAAGGATATATATATATATAGATATATATTAGCAAAATAAAAAATAAAAAATATTTATGATATATAAAAATCTAATTCCCACTTGATGATTTCACTATGACCTATATTTATATAAGTATTAAAAATATGAATTTATAATATGGGTTTATAATTTAATTGACCTCAAACTATTCAAATTTGCAAGTTGTAGTCCATTATAAGAAAAGAAGAAAACAAATGAAAACAATTTAAATGCAAAACAAAGTTACAATATTTTAGATAATTTAAACCAACCTAGACCCATCATGGAGCCATCAAATCTCTACAGGTGCAAACTTGCTTTTGAGTTCAAAACTTGAGGAAAGGTTTGTACCTCTAGAGTTTTTATCCCTCTCGGTGCCTCATAGAGTCAGGTTTCAGATGGATCTAGGTTGGTTCCAGTTGTGTAAAGTCATGGAAATTTTGTTGATATATAAGAAACATATGATCAGTTTATTTTAAGATGGACTAGTTAACTTAGTATATTAAGAAAATAGAGGGTATTAATAAGTAAATTGATGAAATAAAAAATTCAATGGAAAGGAACCATGTAGTCATTTTGATTGATAGAAATCATGAATAATAAGAATGTAATCAAATCCAAATAGTTTACATTGTGATAAATATCAATCTATCTTCTTTTTCTTTTCATATAGCCACTCATGCTATTTTTGTCATCTTTTCACATCGGTCATATGAACAAGGAGTTTGAAATCGTAGACCCTTAACATATTTAACTCAAGATATTGTAGTAAACATCATACATT
This sequence comes from Pinus albicaulis, assembly GCA_034641835.2. Lineage (NCBI taxonomy): Eukaryota > Viridiplantae > Streptophyta > Pinopsida > Pinales > Pinaceae > Pinus > Pinus albicaulis. The sequence continues at coordinate 850,598,325 of CM076577.1, read as the reverse complement.
GTCTCTATTTCTTCCCAGTATTAATAGTATTTTTATCCAATATCAACCCTTGTGACTTATGGATTGTGAAGCCCCAAGCAATTTTTAAAGGAAATTGTTTTATATTAGACTTTTCAATAAGTGTAATAGGAATTGTTTGAGGGAATTAATCATCCCATGGAACTCTGACATAGTTATCAAATCGTACTAAAACATATGTAGGTGGTTCTAGAGGTAAAATTTAAGGTTTATACACAATTTTTTCTATAAATCCAAGAACATTATCTATGAGTCTTCCATCAAGGACCTTATGTTTTATGTAAGCATGACCTGATCTCCAACTACAATAAATAACCCAAGTTCCATGTTTTTCTCATATTATTCGATGGATTAATTATATTCTCCTCTTGTCACAACTTTGGTTGTAATGGGACCGTTCAGTTTTGTAAACAACACTTATTATAACTTTTTTATATATGTTACAAAAAATCATATTATGAAAACATATTTATATATTTATTTTATTTTAAAATATAAAAATATTAAAAAATAAAAATAAAATAAATAGTATGGTTTATTTTTTAAATATACAAATATGAAAGAAAAATGGGGTATTTTAATTTATTATATCGTTTGGTTTTAAAACAATATCATAAAAGAAAGGCCTACATTTAATAATATATATTAATAAAAGTTGGATTAAAAAAAGCTTCCATATAGCATATATTAATAAAAATGAACTCGAATGGTAATTACTGCTAGTTTACTTGTTATCGTGTCGCTTGACAGAATAACACAATCAGTTTGGTGTTGACTGCTAAATGAAGTTTAACTATATAACTTATTTTGTTATTTTTTACAAATTTTTTTATCAATATTTATCTATGTTGCTATTGGATGACAATTTGAACATCTTATTACACAATATATCGTAAATTGTGATTTTGCAATCATTACATTTTATTAATGTAAAGTAATCATTCTTTCATATCAATACTTTTTTATAAACTAATTATTATATTAAAAAATTAATTAATTAACCATTTTGATTCAAATTTTAATAAATAAATAAATATATATAAATTTATATATATATAATTTCAAATTTTAATAGAATAAAATATCTGCATTCTTATAAACTAAGTAATAAATTAGTATTATTATTATTTTCTCAAATATAAATTCAAATTTCAAAAATAATATATATATATATTTTGAATATTTTAGTTCAAATTTTAAGAAATAAATATATAATTTTTTATTTGGACAAATAATCTTGACTTGTACGACTAATGTAGTTCAAACGTAAATTTAAATACAACATATTATAGTTTTTTAAAGCTATGTTTGCACAAGCACTGAAATCGGGGCCTTGCTCTTTATGTGCACACATCAAGACTTTACCAACCGGTCAAGACTTTACCAATCAATAAAACTCAAATTGATGGAATTCTAAACCTTAACACTAATTTGAATTTAGTATTTTTACTTTAATTTAGTATATTTAAACTAAGTGACAGGACTAGCTACTATGTAGCACTTGTTATATATACGCTATGAAATTATTCTGAGTTGAAATTTTATTAAATTAAATTTGTTTATGAAATTTTGTCTTAGTGTGAAGGGTTATAACTTTGCTATTGATTATATAGTAATAATGACGTAATTTAAAAATAGAAATTTAATGTTGATATGAATGGTGGACATTGATATAAGAGGGAATTAGTGGGATTGGTGAGCTTAAGTAATAATTAATAATAATTATTGGATGTTAGGGTGTCTTTTTCTGAGGATTTCACATCTTTAAGAGGGGGAAAACGATAGGAATATACAAAGAATCGAACAATGTGAAAACATAGTGGCATCGTGAACAAGATCTTTCTATATGCATCAAAGTTAAATTTCCATGTTATCTAGTGTAAGCAATATACAACAATGTTTAATTTTTATGTGGTGAGCTAAGTCTGTTTAATTTTTATGTAGTGAGCTAAGTCTGAGTATGTTGCTTGTCTGAAGAAAATTAATGCTTCAAACTAATGTATTGAAAATTGCAACTACCCTTGCAAGGATAACAACCTATTATTAGAATGAGGATGATAAAATAGGCATAAAGAGACAATGATTCTAAGAGTGAAGGAAAGTTGTTCGTGGTATATATTTTATAGAATTATCTAGGTATGATGGAAAATGTAAAAAGGAAGAAATTACAAATTTTTTAAATGGTGATAACAAATGATATCCCTCATAACCATGAAAAATGTGGAATAACGAGATGAATGGAAAAGAGTACTAGATAAATAAGGTGAGCAAGTGTAAGAAATCAATTAAAAGAGTAGCATATCCTAGAATACTATAAAATTTGTTGGATTTAGAGAATAGTCATAATTAAATAACTCAACACCCTTGAATTATCTTATGATTAAATAACTCCATGGAAAATTATTTTGAAACCATAGTAGTATTTTTAAAGGACATGATATGGATTACTATAAGGTCTAAATAAAATATTGTTAAAAAACCAATGAATTTAAATGATTTTGATAAAAATGATAGTGATTTTATCATGTTGTTGAGGAAATAGTAATAAACCAATGAGTTCCTATAAATGGGAATGAAGAATAATAAACCAAAATTGTGAAATTTCACAAGAGAGAAAAGGGAATACCTTGGTATAAAGGTAATATTTTCCTAGCTAATCAAATGTTCATTGATCAAGGTCTCAAATTGAATCACAACACTATGGAATTTTGAAGATTATAGTATTTAGTAAAGTTTCATGTGAAATCATTAAGGTGTATGACTAATGGATAGAATTGAAGTGTTAGGGGAGCTCCCCTGGAGTGTAATAAATCCTAGGTCAATTTTATGTATATCTCTCAAATGGAAAGCTCTCTTAAATATATTTCTGAGTGGATTTAGCAACATTCATAATAAATAATGATTATTAGTAAGATCTAATTGATGACCTATATAATTATAAAGTATATAGAAGAGAATTATGAACTTGAACACTAATAGTTGGTATAGGATGACAAGTGATATATTGGGAAAATGTTGAAAGGTAAATATTCAAGGATGGAAACTATATACCTTTTGACAAAGGGGATAGATGATGTGATATGTTTAATCTTAGATACTTATGAGCAAGAAATTGTCTTGAAGAGTAAGAAGGTTGTATGGAATTGATTAGTTATATACATGGATTAAATGAGTCAATGTTTTGGAGATAGAAAAATGATAACTTAAAAAATTATGAGCTAGTGTTTATGTGATATTGGGTATAGTGATCTTGGAATGGACAAGAAAAACATATAAGAACCTGTAAAATCCATGGGCTATGATCAAAATATGGGCAAGACTAAGAATTTAAATTTTGATATTAATGATTTAAGACATGTAATATCAATAATATCTTAATGTTGGATTTCACAAAGTTTCCCTAAAAAGGGAAGAATACATGACTAGAGATTAAATCCCTAGATGATGAGGCTTACTTGAAAATTTATTGTGTAATTAAATAATAAAAATATATAAAAACTTGAGCATACTGATAGGGTGTTTATATTTATCATGTAAATTTTCAACTTCCTTGTCAAAAGAAGATGAAAATATTATTGGAAATAAATTGGTATCTTAATGAAAACATGGAAGACGTAGTAGTGATGATATAACCTAGATCCTAAATGGATGTTAAATGATATATTCCATTAAATGTAGTAGTTAGTATTCATTGAAAATATAGGTCAATGAATTTGATTTTTGTTGATGAATCATGATAAGAATGCTCATAGTGTTTTGTTGCTCAACATTTGATATTTGATCTTATGATATAATATTATATTAACATGTGTCGAGTTTCATTTACTATGTTTATGTAATTTTATTTTTAAAATATATATGTTGATATAAAATATTATGATGGTATTTCATGATGTGATGGCATGTGGTAATTGCATGAAATTTTTATGATGATATTTTTCATGATGGCACATGTGAGCATGTGTTTTTTTACTATTCAAGATGTTGTGATAATAATGATGTTGTGTCCTCACAATGACATGGGAGAGTTAGCATGTGAATTATTTTCTATGATATGATAATGTTATGATTATATAACTAATGCATTGGTTTCATTTTGTGTGATTGTGATTTACAAGAAATCCACCATTCAGTCGTCAGGGTTAATTTATTTTATCATTACATAGAAGCCCATACCTAGGAGGAATATTATGTATAAAGTAATGCCTTATGACATCAATCAACTATTTATGTTAGTATTTCTTTACCTTGTATAATTCTCAATGAGACATGGGACCATCTTGAGAATGATGAGTGCCTAAGTTGTGTGCTTGATATTGGAGCTATGATGTCAAGTCTAGAGAAAGGCTAGAGTATTTATTTCCACTGGAGTTGTGGGATTGGACTTCGATGCATGGGAATGTACCTTAGTCAGTTGTGCAAGGAGGATAGTCTAGCCTTTTGAGATGCTTGGGGTAAGTGAGTACCAAGCCATATGCATGCTTGGGTCGATGAGTATAGAGCCTTGGGACTATGATTGACCAAATGGATTTCAGCCTAGATTTTTGAAAAGTAGGAAGAAATGATAGAGAGTACCTACACCTCCCTAGTGTTGTGATGTAACTTTCAATTATTTTTATGGTCACTTGGGTTGTAACAAAACCAAAAACCAACCACTTAATACTCAATTAAGGATTCAACATATCCAAATATTTCCAAGGTTAATTTATGGAGACGGGGATTATAAAAAACAATCTCCCTTAAACCATTTAGAACTTACTTTTGAGATCACCATTGTCTTATTTCAACAAGTGATTTCCAACAATATAAATTTTATCTCAATCCAATATCTAGACACAAATTTATGCCCATTTTAAAACTTTCCCTTTAAGTTCCATGTCAACATCCATACCATGCCATGTGGTAGTCCTTATACACATGTCACTACCCCATGGCGACATGTCCTCAACCATACCACAACAACTTCCACATTAGCATCAATGTCCACTTTTATCCATGTCAATCATGCCATGTTAACAAGCCACATCAAAACTTATTAGGTTCTATTAGTATCAAGAGGAAACCCCAATGACAAGAGTCTTTATTCCCTAATACTCGACCTCTGTATACCTTATAAAAAAATATGATAGGCCAATAGTCGATTGTTATAAAGCTCAATATACAATAAAATGAGGCCTAATAAGTTTATACTTGATTATGGACATCAACTATCATAACCCCCTTTTTTCATTAACTAGCCCTTTTGTTTCTCGGGTTACCGAACCACCAGACTAACATAAAACTTCACTCACAATTATTCACCCAATTCAATTGAGGATGTCAACTGAATAAAATATAATCGTTAACCAATGACCTTGTTGGGATATGTTAATATCAAGGAATTTGCAATAGGGTTTTATTTATTGTACTCTTAACACCAAACGTCTGAAGTCTTGATATCTAATTCGTAGACCATTTACTAAAAAAGTATGATCTTTGATATTATAAAAAATATTAGGATCTATAATATTGGGGATTTCATGCTTAAGGTTATTTAAAGTGTTTCCGACTCTCAAGACCTAATATCCCATCCTCTATACTTAGCCTCCTTCCAACTAAGCTCTTGTTCATATCCCCCCATCAAACCATATGATCAGGGTCTAGGGCCAAGGTTCCAAAATTCTAAAATTTCACTTGTAATTCCTAAAATTCAAAGGATCATCCTCAAATTTTTGATACTCTTAATAAGTTCTCAAGTTAGTTTCAGAGGACTAAAACTGCCTCTAGTAGAGCAGATAACTTTCCAAAATAATTTTGAAAGTTTTGAAATCTTATCTAGCCTATGAAATAATCCTCAAACACTATTTTCAATAAGACATATCCACAACGTAAAGATTTAAAATGGATAATTCCCAAATTTTCTCAATTTCACCCAGATAAATGAGAATTATTCTCACTCCGTCAAAACTAAAAACTTCAGAATTCAACTCCAACACTTTTACTAAAAGGTCAATGTTTTGGTTTATATCTTAAGGAAACATGCCATCTTAACTCTTAAAAGTAAATCATTCAGATACACATAAGCATATGTGCGTTTTTCTGTGTGTGTGTGCGTGTGTGTATTTAGGATAACCCAATGTTTCTGTCAACTTTATAATAGATTTGAAAATTGGCTATCAAATTTTTCTCAACCAAGGATTTTACTATACCCTTTCAAAGTCTCCAATCAAGGAAAATCTCCAAGTATTAACATTCCCAACAAGGACACAACAAATTTTTCCAATCTTCCAATTGGATTAGTAAAGGCCAACCACATTAACATATACATAAAAATCCTTAGATCTCAAATCAACCTTTGGATTATTTTCACAACACAACATATATCGGAACTACTACAGGTTAACATACTTTAAGAAATACTTCTACATACATATTTCCTTCTCCTAAGTGTTCACAACTAGTAATAAAGCACATTTAAAATAATATTTCTAATTCCTCATTCATGCATACTTAGTAACCTAACTTAACAACATTCATGAAGCTTTATATATATATAATCTTTTAAATTTATTTTAATTATATATTTATTAATTTTAATTATATATAAAACAAAATACTAATTTTAAAATTTTTTAAATTTTCTAATTACCAAGTATAAAATAAATAATTATGCCGATAGGCGTTTCCTCTGTGGGTTAGGGTGAGCAGACACAAGATTTTATTTTCACCATCCTCCAATCACAAGCTTTCATTTTCGTTGTCCTCCTTGAAATAATAAATTGAAATGCGACCTAGCCAAGTCATGAACATCCTCCAAACATCTGCCACTGCAAACATCAAACGTCCACAACATCCACCACTATATAAGCCAAGTATCCACAACTTATGCCAGCAACATCTCTCATTTTATTTTACACCATTTATTGGCTGATATTATTCACTTCTACCAAGTATTATAGAAGAAAAGCTTCAATACATTAGGGAAAAGTTCCATATTTGTTGTGATACAATAATTCTTTGAATCCCCTATCAGTTGCTCAAAACCCCTCAAATATTTTTCCAAATATCTACTCCAATCCAAAACCCTTAAAATCGAACTCTCCAATTGCCATTTGATCTTTTTTTTCCCTAAGAGGTCAAAGATGACGTGGAAACAACTAGTGCAATATAATAAAATGACACATTTCAGTAAATAACTTTGAAAAAATTCCTAATTATTTACTCGATGCAGAAATTGTTGTTCGTCATGAAATAGCTTGTCCAAGAACCACTAGTAGAACAATTAATGAATTAAATCATAATTTGCACGAGCATTGAATAACAATAACATGAATCAATGAAAAAAATTTCATAGCCACATTATATTAATGGTTTAAATGCAACTTCCTACACTCAACGATACAAATTAAATATGTTGGTAGCATTGATTGGATGACATACGAGAGCGAGGATTAGTGGACGTTGTTTTTCTCTCCACCGCCTCCTCCAATTCTCAGCAGGATGCACCACTTAATAAACATTACCACCGTCATGGAGGTGGTGGAAATCAAGTGGAGGAGGAGGAGTAAGTGGAGAGCGTGGCACACCTTCCGAGCTTTCATTACGCATCTCCAAAACTGAACTAAAACTGCTACAAATGAAGATGAAGCATCCGATCGTTGCTTCAAAGCTTGAATTATTTTTTCGTTGAAATTTCTAAATTTTTTTCTTCTACATATTTGTAGATAATATTGTTTTTAGAATTTTCCAGTGAGCCATCACCACTGCTTGCATTGATTTCTTAATATTTTATGAGCACTAAATTATCTCAAACAAACCTGAAAATTTGTGCCTCCTTAAACAAATGAGTGAAAACTTCTTCAACCCTCAAATAAAAATTGGGTATTGTGAAATGTTAACTTTCCTATTGAAAAACTATTCTAATGGGGTGGAGGACTCTTAGAAATAGGAATCTATCTGCTACACTTTTCCCAACTTCTCATGAAATGCGAAAAGTAAATCCCATCCATAATAACATGATGAAAATTGGCTTTGATGAAAATTTTTCCTCTCTGCAACACAGTGGCCTGCATTAGCCATCACTAATTTTGAAACATCCATAGTAAAACGAAAACTGATTTAATATTTCATACCTATATTGAGAGAATCAAATCATCGTCCTTTCCATGACAGGTATGAACAAGTCCTTTGAAGAAATTTTTGTGATGAAAATTATGTATTTAGACATCCTCAAATGCCATGTTAGTAGTCTTCAAGGAACTCCACTTTTTCATCATTTAAATCCTATGATATCATTTGTTAATGAATCATATGTTGAATATTGATCAAGAATTTTCTTTATGGATTGGCATTGACATTTTGGATATATTCTTTGCAATTTTCTGTAACATCTATATGATGGTTGTTGTGTCTAGTGCTTCAAGTAGTTCCAGTAATCAGACAATCTCTACAGGTCACATGACCACCCTTGTTGTTGCACCTCCTCTCCATATATATTGTCTTCATGGTCATAAACATTGTGAATAACCCGGTGAAGGAGGTAGAGAAGGGAAACAGATAAACTAAACTATTTAAACATCATCCTGGTCGTCAAACGTGAAAAGACACCCATTGTTTTTTTCCTTTTCCTGGTTTGTTCGTGTGATAAACAGAATGCAAGTGTGAATGCAAGTAAAAATGGTTATTAATGCACCAAGGAAGAAAAGAAATGTGTCTCATGAACACAACACGAATACAAAGAAGAAGGAAATGTGTTCCATGCAGCACTTCCCTCTCCATGTCCAGGCTACCATGGTTTCCAATGGCCTTATATTTTAAAGAAAGAGAGAATATTGTTTTATATGAATTGAAGATTTGGTTTTGTGATGCTAAACTTATAAAGAGTATGAGCTATCGTTTATTATTTTATATTATTAATTAAACTTTATTAAAATTATATTAATAATTAATAAATGGTCGATTTTTTATTAAAACATAAGTATTAATTATTTTAGTTGAAGTTTTATTTGTATTTTTTAAATTAAATTTTTATAAATAATATTTAAGATATTGACTATTAAAATATATGACATTTAAATTATAACATAATTATAAATGATTTTTAAGTTTAAACATTTAAATAAATTTCAATTATTAATAATACTTATTAATCTTCAAAAATTTAAAATTTAAAATATATTTAAATGTATATGTGTTATGTGGATTATGTAATAAATTTCAAATTTTATGCAAATTTCCATATACCAAATACAAAAATGGATAAATCTTTCTACTATGCTTTGATACACGTTGTGCTTTCATTAGCCACTAGAGCTTTTGTGTCTACATTCCATGGATCACGCTATTTTGACTTGTTATCAATTCAATAGGGATGGGTTGTATTTGTCAGGGATTTTATGACCTGGATATGTTATTAAATTTTATTGGAATTACTAACACTTGTCAAAAAATGGAAAGTGGGGGCTTGCACATTTCTAGATAAGACATGGTATGCAAAAGAAATGATCACGAGAAAAAACAAAAATTTCAATATATAACTCTTAGGGTCAATTAATTTTTCTTTTAAAAGAGATTAATATCTTACTGAAAGATTTAATTATAAAACTAGAAGTTGAATATTTTTTGCAATTTATTATGCATAATATATGTAGGTTATAGATTTTGTTCTTAAATTGGCTTTTCGATTTGGGATAGTAAAGAAGAAATCAATGAGAATTGAAATATATGGTAATGCAAACTATTCACCAATGAAATCAATAAGGCACTAAACACATAGAATCATGTCGCTCATTTTAATATAAAAATCAAGCATTGAGATTAATATAATTTAGTCAATAGAAAATAAATGTTATGGGAAGTTTGTAATATGAAATACATAAATCACCAAATAATTACTTTCCCTCTTTCTTGGAATCATGGCTCATGCGCACTTAGACAATATAACAAAGAGCCAAGGAGATCTATTCCCCTAGGTTATATGCATTATGTTTTCAACTCTGATGCCTTGTCATATGTAGCATTACTTCTATAATATTCCATAATAGAAAGATATGTAGCGAATGAATTTGTCCAAATATAGATGAAAATACACATTTCTTTTAATTTTATTTAGAAAAATGAGTGAAATAATAGGAAACATGGATGAAAATTACCTTGGGCCTATTGACTATATGTATGATAGTGTTAAATTGTGGACATGTGTAATTTCCTCATGGAGAGCTTCACAGATGTGGAGTGATACTAGATGCCGGTGCAAGTCGCCCTTCACTACTTCTATAATAAGGAAAACATGAATCACAAAAAATTGATCAGGGATAAAACCATTCTCCATGAATTCATTTCATCCATGAAGGACACAAAGATTTATAGACAAGGCCAACATAGATCCAAGCTAGAAAATTGCAACTCTAACTTAAAATAATGGAGGAGAATTTCACCTCGTCAGTATCTCTTTATGGGTCCAAGGCCAATTCCCTGTTAGATTCCATGTAAGAAGAAAATATGACCATTATTTTTTCCCATGGGGTTTTAGTTGTTACCCTGTTGGTCCAACCTAGCAGGCCTCTACCCAGTCTGCATCTAACCAATAGTTACCCTTCTTGGGCTTCTTCAACACTTGGACTGCAAATAAAAGTGAATGAATAATTGATAATAAGAAGGTCAGGGCTTCCTCCTCCGATCTTCTCCATGAATTAGATTGTGTTCATTTTGAGGTTAAGAAGTTGTACATTTTTCTAGATGATATGTTGGCTAACAAGACTAGCTCTAACTCATTTTAGGAAAGATGGATGAGGGAAGGAAATTAGTTATTAAACTATAGAAATATGTTGAGGTCTTTCATATAGGTGTGATTCCTCTATAAAATCATCTTAAGGAGCATTATCGGATGATTATGTTGAGTCAGGTGGCTCTCCTTAGTGTTTTCACCCATGCTAGGAATTGGACAGTATATATGTTTTGTTTTGTGAATTAACAAAAAGGAAAAATGCTTTGAGACAAACATTGAGATTTTGATAATTTTTCCAGTCATTGTGTGGATCATTAAGAGGGCTTTTGTTCTTGTGTATATGTACAAAATTAGGCCTTAGTTTTATTTATGCTTTACTTTCAGCTCCTCCATGGGGAATTTATAGTTGTCCTAGATATTACTATGTATCTAATTCTCTTGAATAACAAAATTTGTTGTATATGTATCTCTTAAATAATGAAAATATGTGGTTAGTGAAATAGAAAATGAAAATTTTGCATTGTTGGTATGATTAAAAGTTGTTCTATCTAGTGATATCCAAAATTCTACAGAAATATATATATATATATATATATATATATATATATATATATATATATATAGATATAGTGCAAAATCACCTTCGTTGTGAGAAAAGTTAAAAACCCTAGATTATTTTTTTAAACATTTTTATGATTATATCAAGATAAAATAAACATAATATTTTAAGATGATATAATGATAAAATGAAGAATATTGATTTAGTAAGATTACAATCATCCCCTGACCATGAATGGAGGTAATTTTTAATTTCTTTGATTCGTAGTTGACCATGAATGGAGGTAGTTTTTAATTTCTTTCATATGTTTTTCATATTTATTTTATGTTTAATAAGTATGCATTGAAATATTAGTATGAGGAAAAATAAATTTTGCAATATAACATAAATATTCTTGAAAATTAATCCAAATGAATCTCCTCCAAGTTAATTAGCCTACATTATTTCTCTATGACTTTAATGTGGCACTATTGAGGGAAAAAAAAAAACATTTTGTTGTACATTTATTATTAGATGAAGCTTTGATAGTATCTAGCATATAAATTGAGATTTCATTAATATGAGCCCAAATCAATTATCACCTAAAAAACAAAAATAATTTCAAAAGAAAATTTCCATGCTTTCAATTCAAGTTAGAAATAAAAATAGGAATATGGAGGAATATAAATGAAAAAGTGTCTTCACTTGCATTGCAAGCAAGGAGAAGCAAATAATTTTGTACATGTGATGTTGTGATATCCTATATCTAGATAATTAAGGTAGGAGCGCTTAACAAACCATGAAGATTTAAATAATATGCATAAATTTGAAATTTCCGTTGAGCTACCAATTTGTTTCAACTATTTACCACACCTCGCCAATTTTATTTTATTGTAACTTTATTCTAAATGAATCCCAAAAACTAAATAGAAATATTTGGTTATTTTTTGTATATGTCCTTTTTCATATTGATTTATAAAGTAAATTTTGAAACAAATAATAATCAACAGTCTCTTTCTCTAGAACATTTTTATGAGAATACAAATTGTTCATCTTTAGTTTTGGCTTTCCTAAGTTCAATAGACCCATTCTCTACACAAAAATTAGAATGACTATATTAAATATTGATTTCCTCTCACTAGTTCCTCTTTGAAGAAAAACTTAGGAACACCCTAAACATGTTGATGAAAGATATTTTCCAATTGGATTTTATTCCTTATAAATAATATAGAGGGATAGATATTGGAAATATTTAACCTTTTTGTTATAATCTATCTCCCAAAAATATTAAGGAACAAGCACTACCAAAAAAATAAAAAGGAACTAACACATTAGTGTTTCCAATATTGATCTATATTACTGACTTGCCATGAATATATACTTTTGGATTCACATAATCTAGCATTATAATCCTTTTGGTAAAGGAATAACAATTTCCCTTCCCTAATTTGAATCAAGGGTTAGGTTGAAAAGTTTTTAAATCCCTAAAGTTGATTTTTTCCATCCTTGATTGTTAATAATTTTTATATTCATAGTTTATAATGATTATGAAAGGTCAATTACATATTTCTAATTGCATTTAAATAAATAAAAATGCATAGATGAGATGTGTTACATACCCTTTTTATAATCAAAATGAAAAAAAAATGAAAATTTTAAAATAAAAAAAGGACAAAAAGATATAAAATACTAATTAAGGTGTATATACATGTCTCAATTATTTTAAAATTGATGTTTAAATATTTAATAATTTTTAATTTAATCTCTTCTTGATACTTCTGAATATTTAAGAAAAATAATTCTATATTTAAAAGTAGATAAAACAATAAAAATATTAACTTATGAAATTAAATCTTATCTAAAAATATATTTACATAAATAAATAATAATCATACATACATACATACATACATACATACATACATACATACATATATATTCCAAAAACTTATACTTCAAGGTAAAAAACAATTATAACATATCTTCTACTATTTAATTAAAACCTACTTCTAATAAGTAAAAAAAAAATTATTTGATTTTATTGAAAATAGTTGTTCCAATCACAAAGTTGTTCACAGTTACTTTCACGACATTCAATGATACAACAATTTTATCTATCGCATCTCGATTAGTATCAAATATAGTTATGATCCAAATCAAGAGCAAAGTGATTTAAAATAATGGGGGTTTAACAGGTCTCTTTTATGATGAACAACAAAAATTTTAGGGGCTAATATTCGTAGGTGGGATTATTTTATATACTTTTTCCAAAATAAAGATTCGATAATTTCCATTTTTTTCTAAAAATGATTCACCCAAATTTTGTAGCATAAAATTATTTTAACCTAAAAATTCCCAAAAAATTATATAGAGAGTATATAAAATTATTAGAAATTTGAATATTTTTACAAAAATATATCCAAACATTTTACATATTGCATATTATGGACTAGTGAGATTTGACAAGGTGTCTAAACTTTAAGATAAATTACCATCCTTAAAATTTTCCCTGATGATGAATATCAAACTATTGAAATAGTTCTAACATTTGATATTATTATTACAAAACATGTTCTATCGAGATATTTAAAACCATGAAATATAAGACATTAATATGTAGAAATAGTTCATACACTCTAATGGCAGTTAATTTGATTTAATATGGAAAATTTATGTATAAATAGTTACTCATAAATTTGATTAATCACATGAGAAAATTGGAAATAAATAACAAATATCTAAAAATATTAGGTTAGATAGTCGATCTAGAAGAAAATCATTCTCATATTTGACATAAGTGCAAAATATGAAATAAATCTGCTATCAAAACAATAAAATTTGCATTTACAAATAGAAGTATTTGAAAAAAAATGAAAAACATGATTTCCTTGATCTATTTCTCATCAGATCTCCAACAGTCCTTTCAAAATCATGAGCTATTCGAATGGATACAAGAGTTGTAATAGTGCAACCTCTACCTCAAGAACAAAGACTAGATCTTGAAAAACAAATCTGAGTATTCATCTCCACTTAAAGCTAAGTTTCTCTTTACAAAAGTGCTTAGAGTCTCAAAATTTGCAGCAAAGAGGAACCTCTCTTCATTCTCAAAACCATTACTTACAATTTACAAAAAAATTCCAAATAGGAGAGTTGTTGGAAGTAGTTCATATTTATCCTTTTTTGGAGTTGAAAATCCTCCTTTTCCTTCTTAGCTGGTGTAATCATATTGCTCCAAATTTTTAGCTTCATCTCCTTGCAACAATTGTCTGTTGAAAATCCATTCAAAAATGAAAAATTAGACCAATCAAAAGCAAGAAAAAATCAAATTCTAAATTGTGAAACAAATTAATGAATTAAAAAATAATTTGATAAATAAATCAAACCAAACTCATTCTTCACATTGCTTCTATAGAGGTAATCTCTAGCCAAAAATTGTTATTCAAAATGAATTTGAAATAGCAAGCCATTTTGGGCAAACTAAAATTCTCCATAACAAATTCTCAAATTCATTTTTTGTTGCAATTTCGTAACTCCAACTTCTACTAATTTTTTGACATATTAAATATGGAGATTTGGTTTAGTTAATATCTCCATATCATTCTCCATGATATGAGATTTCCAACAAGCCATCTTAGGCCTCATTTAGCTAAATAAAACTTAAATAGAATCTTCCAAAGTCTAATTGTCAAAACTATTTATTAGCTGGAAAATATATAATGATGACCAATATATTAAAATTCTCGATTGTTTATTACATAATTCTTTTTTTATTAATTTTTGTTAATTTTAATAATTTTATAAATCCAAAAATATAAAATAAAACTTAATAAAATTTAGAATTTAAAAATATTAAAATAATTTAAAAGTAAAAAATATATAAAATAAATAAAACAAAATTTATTAAACAAAAGTAAAAGCAGGGCCTTTAATATCAATGGACGTTAACCATAATTAGCATCATCATCATTTACACAAGGTTTTTAATGGGAGGCATTTTATGTGATACGTGGGAGGAAGTAAATGTTAAGTGGATGAGGGGCCACGTGGAAAGTGGATTCCTCATTCCACGGGGCCCTCATCCACTTTGAATTATAATAGAGCCCTCACATAGATACAAATCCCAAATAGGAAGTCTCGTGGTGAGTTTACGTGGTTGTCTCAAGGTTGACGGGGGAGGAGAGTATCGAGATGATGTCCTCCTGCTGCATGTGTTTATGTATATGAATTTCACCTTTGAGAACTTCCGAGAGACAAGTTCCAGGATGATGTAATAATTGTTTTTTTAATTTTATTTATCATATATACATATTATATTAATAACATTTGAAATAAGGTTTTTATTAAAAAAAATTCTATATAGTTGATATGTATAAAATAAAATTAATTTAATAAATAATAATAATAATCATAAAATACTATTATTTACACATTAATTAAATAACTTACAATCATTTTAATTAGTCTAAATTTAGTAAACAATACTATTTACATTTTAAATTAATTAAAGTAACAAAATAAAAGTAAAATACATTGTGTACATATTTAAGTCTGAGTAGTGAAAATCACCCAAAACTTTGAACAAGTATCATTTTCAATCTGTAAGTTCAAATTCAATGAAATTTGAGTCATTGGGAAGTTGGCGAGAAACAATGCACAATGAAGCAATCAAAATGTAAAGCCAAAACAAGTAAAAATCTCGCAAAATTAATCAAAATCAAAGCGTGAACAACGTGATATGACCAAAATTTACATAGAGGGTCCCCATATCTTTTTGTAAGAAAATAATGGGGGTTTGTGGCCACAACAATGGAAACCCTCGGGGAAGAAGCAGTTAACTTTGATTAAAAAGGTAATGAGTTTAAATTTACCAAAAGGTTGAAGTGATGAATTCCATCAAGCCTTCAAACATTAAAACATTTCCTATGGGTCCCACAGTAATAGATCATGTGATATAAGTTCTAAAAATATAAGTGGTTCAAACAAACTGAGTCTAAAATAAGGAATCCATGTTTTTAGGGGAATCTTTAATTTTAAGTTTGTCTTATGGGAGTGATAGAAATGGTGTAAATAGGAAGTTTTAAATAAAGTATACATCCATAAATATAAATAATACTCCTTGACATCACTTCATTTCTAGCGAGCCTGTTAAGTACCCCAAAAAATTTGTCTTAGTACCACACAAGCATAGCCCCACTACAAACGAGCTTGTTCAGTACCCTGACGGGTTTACTTGTGCTTCCCACACATATCTCTTTTCAACCCTCTTTTAACACCCTTTCTATAAATTTTATTTAGAGAAATGATTTTTGCAATTGGGTGAAGAGGGAGGGGTGGTACAAGAGATTTTAAAGAAAATGGATATAATACTTATAATTTTTTTCCTCCCTCATCTTTCCCTAGAACAATCAATCTAGATGTGTTTTTAAGTGAAGTGGGGGGATGGTTGAGATTTATTGAGTTAGACTCAAGTCAGTTCTTTATTTGGAATGATGAACCCTATCACTTGGAAAAGTTAAATGTCCCTCTAGGGGAAAATAATTAAGATGAGAAGACTTAGAATTCAATAAACATATCCATTTAAGGTAAATGAAAACCCCTAAAATTGACAAAGTAAAAATTCTCCATGTATGCCGACCAATGTTGAGTAACAAAAAAAATTCCATATAAATCTTTTCTAATATCACCAAAAATAATCTGAAATGAAAATGAAATCGATACACTCCAAAAATCGCAAATGAAAAATAAAATAAAATTAAAAATGAAAGTTAAAGGAAAAGACATATTTAAAATAAACCTCAACAAGAAAAAGTATCTCAACAAAAGAGTAAATAAGAAAATCATGCATATTCTTCTTAATTTCATATCTTGATAAATTATATCTTGCAGAGTTATAGGTAATTAGGTTATTAACAATGACTAGATAGCATTTATGAGAGAAAATGAAGTCAAATAAGGTGTCCCTCCCCTTGCAATTTTTTTTTTCAAAATTAAGTTTATATGTAAAAAGTATTAAATATTTTCTGATAACGGATAAGGCTTATGGAGATATTAAATGGAAGAAAAATAGAGGTTCATATACTCCCTGATTCAACTTCTTTGCAAATATTTCAACATGACAACTACTTTTCCCAATGCAAAAGAAAGAAAAATGAGGAGAGTGTATTCTGAATTTTATCTAGTAGGAGTACTAGATTTTCAAAGAAATTCTTGAAGACTTGCAAAAACAGAGCTTTAGATTAGCTAAAACAAAAGAAAAAATAGAGTTTTAGATTAGCTAAAACTAAAGCAAAAACAGAGTCTATGATCATAATTAAACCTAATAAAAGATGAGCATTAGCATATTAAATTTAACCTTTGAAAAATATGGTTATGATTTACCTTAAAGGCTTGATTTTATCCAAATTACATTCTTAGATAATAAATCCCTTCTTATGATCAAAATTTAGAATATGAACAAATAACAACTTTAATTAAATTCATATATGCACAAAACCATTGGTTTTATTGAATTAAAGCTAAGACAAGCATTAAGCTAGAAAAGTAATAACTCATGTTCAAGGAATCAAGAGTAAATAAAAATCATAAGAAATAAACATGAAAATGTGCTTCGCTTTGTCTTCCAGTTGGGATTATTTCTTATACCAGTTCTAATTTCAACAATGTTCTTTGTATATTTAGGCATTCTGATTTTATATCAACTCCAAAGTTTACTTTAAGATCCCATGAAATAAGGCCAAAGTCTCAACCTGTCTAGCCGTGGTTTATATATATATATATATATGAATGAAGAGGACTTGTACCTTTGCGTGATAAGGATTAGAGTGGAGCGATATAAACATAAGAAAAATACAAAATAATCTCCAATAGAAATAAATTAACCACCGATCCAACTTACCTATGTGTGCTTGTTTATTTTCTTTGTGAATATAACCACTACTCAAGCATGAAAAGCATTGCAATTTTATTAGAATAAGCATTGTTGGCAGGCACAACGGACTCTTGCATAACCTAGGAGCTCGAACCCATAAATAATGAAGCATGTGCACTAAAGAAACATTCAGGATAAATAGAGCAGGTGGACATGGAAGGTGAAAGGCCAACCATATATTAAGAACATGAAGGGAAAGAGGTGGTAGTGGGCCAAGGATATTGAGTTGTCTTGACTCTTTCTATCTTGGTGCTTATTAAAACAACACATAATATAACCTTTGGGCTAAAATAAGTGAGTTTACGTGTAAATTGTAATGATAAAATCCAATAAAAATCAGGCAAAGGCACACAAAGAAAGTTGAGTGAGCCCGCTAGGGAAATCCCAAAAGTATGCGAGAAATGAAAATAAGGAATGACCCAGGCTAATACTTGCCGGCTACATGGAAAAATAAAGAAGGTCTCGTGAAAAGAGAATAAAGAAGAGAAAATGGGGCTCATTTGTTCGCATCACCCCGAAAAGATGAAATTCTATATAAGAGGTTATTAAAGAAATTGTCGGGGAAATAATAAGCAGGATAACGTGGCATGGGGGCCAAGCTTGATGCAAAGTATCGATTATGAAAAGAATCCATGTGGAGGTGGGACCACACCTAGTTTTTACATTAAACCAAAAGAAAAAAGCTTGAAGATACAAAGAAAAACTCTAAAGGATAACTGGAAAGACAAAGTTTCGAGAGCATGTTGAAAGGTGAAAAATAAATAACCAATGAAAACATAAGAAGAGGATCCCATGTCTGATGAGTTCTCCCGCTAGGTTAATCCCAACAATTTCAAAAGGTTATCAAAATAAATCCTCAGGGTTATGATAAAAAAGATGATGGGTGTTATGATATGGTGGTTGGAACCAATTAGCTATCGATGTTGGAAAATAAAAGTAGTTGTAGGTCAAGGGTGATTTTCCTTAGCTTGATAATTACTTGTGAAGTTTTTGTCTTCTTATTAATTATTTAGGTTTTCCCTTCATCAAGCCATTACCAGAATGAAAGATACAAAATACAAAATAAACCAATGTAGTCTTCTCGTCCAGGAAAAACCCCACTACTTGGGGAAAACCCAAAACAATCTACTTCTTATAGAATTAGATCAAAATGTGACTTTTATGACCCAATGACCAAGTCAACCAACTAGCTACATGTCAATAGAAGAAGCTTCCTCTTCCTTGTAACAAAGTAATCCTTCTTCAATTTTAATGTAATCCAGACTTATTGTAAGACTCCTTCTTATACTTTCAAACTTCTTGTGATTCCTCTGCAACTTCACTAAATCTCTTGGACCCTTGTAATCTCCCTGCAAACTCTCCTGCAATATCTGACCCTGCAACTCAACTATTCCTCCGAAACTATATCATTTTCTTCACCTTACAGATCTACCACATCGTGCTTTCAAACCTATAACCTTCACTGTAATCCTCAGACCTATAGCCCGGGCTATAATTTTCAAACATGTAGCCTTCATGAAATATTGAGACTTGTAGTATTTTACTGCTCCTGTAATCTTGTTGTCTTCTATAACTTCATTTTTAGAGAGAGATTTTTTCTATGTTCTTCATTCTTCAACCCTTCACGAGTTAAATATTAAATTTACTTTATGCTCTACAGTGTGTCTCAAAGATTATCTGAATATGCTCTAAAATATACTTTTTCATGTGAGTCGAATAGACACTATTATGATAGATATATGGGCCAACTTGATTGTTGGTGTTGAGGTTGACTTGTAGTGTTGTTCATGGACTATATTTTAATGATGAATTTTAGCTATAGGTCTAAATTACAATATTACATTAACTTTTCAAGATAATTCCTAGAGGCGTGCAATGGATGCCATGACCTATATGACCAACAAGCATGAATATTGTGCTTAATAATTTTATATTATATACAATTATGAAGACCAAACCTAGTTAATTTTCCAACACTCTCTCTTAACTAGGGAGGTATTCATAATGTCTCAATATATTTTTCTCAAAATGAAATATTCTCATAATAAGGGATCCAGATTGATAAGAATCACTAATCATAGCCAACATTGTCACGTTACCCAATGCCTTGATAGGTACGCGCTATCTTTCACAAGCTTAGAGCTCAATACTGGGAGGTATTCCATAGGACACCATACTCCCTCATCATGGTATATATTCCACCTAGGATACCTGGAATAATCCTACCATCGGACCATTCTTATCCAAGTCCATGTTTTTGAGATTCAACAAGAAAGATCCTAGTGAAAATTAAGCACCTACACTAGGATGGAGCCTCAAGCGATTTTTAGGTGGATGTCTATTTATAGATGCATGAGGAAATTATATTTATAGATGAGGTCTATTTATAAATGTATTTTCAAGTTATATTTATATATTGCATGTCTATTTATAGATGAATTTTGACTACTATTTTCCCTTAATAATAGTTGGACAATAAAAAATAATCTATTATCAATGAGCACTTGGAAATAGTTAACTGAAGTGGAAAATCAGTTAGCTGTATTAATTTTGAGTTAACAGGTTGGTTGGTGGGACATGCAAGTGGACATAGTTGTAACTGAGTGATTCGAAGTTGTAACAGAGTTGGAAGTGCAATTATGAAAGTTGTAAAGTAGTTTAACTCAGTTAAGTGATTTAAACTTAGTTGTGCTAGTTGTAACTGAAGATACACTAGTGAGAGATCAAGTGAATTAATTATTAATTAATTCAAAATCAGTGGCCTCACATGAAACTGAAGATTTACTACTATTATTTGCATGCATGCTAGATCCAGTGGATACCCAGTTGAGATGTAGGTGAAAGGGACAGTTGACTATCAATTGTGACATTAGTGGTTGCACACATGCGACCACACACACATTGGATGTGCCAATGAGGATTTCACAGTCAAGGCAAGTAGGATTCTATTCTTTTAGGGATTGCTATCAGCAGGACTTGCGTAGTAGAGGTAGGTTGTCTGGAGGCAATAAATTGGCTAAGGAACTTGCCAAATTTTTGTATGACTATGTGAGACATTTAGCTCATGTACTGAAAGCTATTGGATTATAGTTTTTATGTATTTATTTCAAGATCCATGATATAATACATAATAGAAGATAGTGGGGTTTTTAACTTTATGCTTTCCTGGTAAAATTACATGTGTTATGTGTGATTGATCTTTCTTCATGATATTGTGATTGATGATTGTTGTTCAAACTCCACAAAGATTTTGTAGAAGAAATTATGTATTTAACAGTAGCATATTATTGTTAGATCAAGAGAATCTAGGAAATATATATTTTGTATTAAATTTCTACATGGTATCAAAGCATAGAAAATCACAATTTTGAATCAGGAGCTGTGTTTATTGGTGGAAATAATTTGAATTTGCAGAAAGACTTTCTTGGTGCTACAGCTGATTTAACATAGAAATGGATTTCAATGGCTTGAGGTTAGAATATGCACTCGAGGGAAGCTCAAAATACATTTTTTGGAAGGACACGATGGAGGTATTACTCAAAGATAATGGCTTGAAGGAATTCATTAAAAATGATGTTCCTAAGTTTACTTCGACAGATGCTACATTGCTTGATGCATGGAAAAGGCGAGGAGGATTCTTTTGGAAGGAGTACAAGACCACATTGTCTTAATCCTTCATGGGAAAGCCGCACCATATGCTATTTGGAAGGATTTGATGCATATTTTCCAAATCAACAACGACCATAGAAAATTGGCGCTCAAAGATAAACTCAGAAAGATCAAGATGGAAAATAGTGACATCATTCCAAAGTATCTCAAAAAAAATTTCCAATGTCGAGATGAACTAGGGAGTGTGGGAATAACTGTTTCTGATGATGATTTTGTGAGCTTGCCTCTCTTGGGGCTTCCTAAGAGTTGGCACAGTTATGAAGACTCTGTCAACGAACAGGAAAAAATTTCAGATTGGGAATGGTTGTGGTCGTATCTGGTGCAGGAGGAGTTCAGGTGAAACACTAGAAATGGCTCTTCACCAAAGCATGACGATGAATAAGATTGTGCTTTGGCTGCCAAGGAAAAGAAGGGGAAGGGGAAGAAATTCCATTCAAAATCTGAGTCTAAAGGCAAGAAGTTGCATATGTCTAACGTGAAGTGTTTTCACTATTGTGAATGGGCATCTTGCTACTAACTATCTGCAAAAGAAGAAGAACAAGAAGGTTGCTCGAGCTGCATATGGTGGGGCCCTTGCCTCACAATTTGAGCTCGAATTATCCTTGACCGCATGCATGGTTTCAAGTGCATTGGGATTAGTGTGTTATTTGGATAGTGTTGCTTCCTTTCACATGATGAGAGATAAGGAACTTTTCAGTGACTTAGAGGAGAAATATCTCCAAATGCATATAGAGATGGGTGACGATGGACGATACAGTGTGACCAGAATTGGTACCATTACCTTTAAGACGGAGTCAAGTAAACCATTTCAATTGAAATATGTTATGAATTTTCCAGTTCTGAAGAAAAATTTGGTCTCAGTTGCAATGTTGGAGGACATAGGTTATGACATTGTTTTTAGCGATGGAAAATATTTCCTGCAACATAAAACAATGGGTCAATCCAAGAGGATAGGGATTTGAGTTAATAATCTCTACAAGCTAGAGGTAGATGGTTGCATTGCCATAATGGGCAAGGCAAAAAAAGTGGTGAGTCGGGATGAGGGAAAACTATGGCATAGGTGATTGGGCCATCTTCATCATGGAGCCTTGAATGTCATGCAACAAATATCTACTAGAATTCCAAGGGAACACTTTCTTAGTTAGATCAGTGCAAGGGTTGCACCATGGTGAAGTATGTAAAGTCCACCTTTCATGAGAAGGAGAATCGTGCTTCGGGGATCCTTGAGAGAGTTCACAGAGACATGTGTGAATCATTCTCGGATGCTTCAACAGAAAAACATAAGTACTATTTTATTGTTGTTGATGAATTTTATCGTAAATGATGGATCTTCTTTGTGCAGAAGAAAGATCAAACACTCTCAAAGTTCTGTGAGTTTAAGGCATTGGTGGAGAAAGAGTCGAGGAAGCAAGAGAAGGCTCTTAGGAGTGATAATGGTGGAGAATACATCTCTAATGAATTCAAGAAATTCTACAGCAAAGAAGGAATTTGAAGAGAAATCATAGCACCTCATAACCCATATCAAAATGGGGTCGTGGAGAGGAAGAATATAACGATCATGGGTGCAGCACGAGCGATGTTGCATGATCAGGGCCTACCAATGCATTTGTGGGTGGAAGCATGCAACACTACAGTTTATGTGCAAAACCGTTTTCCTTATAGAGTACTTGGCAAGAGTACACCTGAAGAAGCTTTCACTGGTAAGAAACCGAATGTTTCACACTTTAGGATTTTTGGCTCATCTGTTTATGTGCATGTGACAAAGGATGCCAAGAAGAAGCTAGAGCCGACTGCTGAAGTTGGGTTTTTTGTGGGGTACACAGAAACACCCCATAATTATCGTATGTATTTTCCAAACAGTCGAATTACTGTGGTGTGACAAGATATAAAATTGGATGAGTGGAACGCCATGCGGTTGTCGCTTGAGAGGGAGCTAGACTTGCATGCAGAGGAGGAACTATTGGTTCCAAAAGATGAGTTTAAAGATGTGGATCAGCCACATGAGGAGGTTAATGGAGTGGAGGCGTCCACTCACACAGATCCAACCATAAGAACTGGCAGAAGGTGTACCACATAAGATGATAGGCTCAGACTTTATGCTCCACAGAATGTAGGAGCCCCTACTTCACAGTGCAGACAAAGACAATCTCCTGATCGATTTACTGGATACATGGCTCCCATGAGCAAATGTATTGTGACTGAACCATCTTCCTTTCAGGAATCAGTGCAGGAGCCCACATGGGAAGATGCAATGGTGGAGGAGTATGACTCCATTGTCAAAAAAAATTCTTGGGAAATTGTTCCAAGGTTAGTTGATAAATCAATGGTAGGTTCGAGATGGATCTACAAGCTAAAGCAAGCTGCTGATGGGAGTGTTGAGAAATAAAAGGCCATATTTGTGGCCAGGGGCTTCTCATAGATTCAGGGGATAGATAATGAAGAAACCTTTGCACCTGTCACAAGGCATTCTTCCATAAGGACCATCCTTTCTCTCTCAATGCAGATGGATTGGTGCATTCATCAGATGGATGTGAAGATTGTGTTTCTCAAAGGGATCATTGAGGAAGAAGTGTACATAGAGAATCCTAAAGGATTTGAGATCTTCAACAGTGAGTCGCATGTGTGTCGACTCAGAAGAGAATTGTATGGGCTGAAGCAAGCACCCCGTGCTTGGTACACTCGGATAAACAGTTATTTCACCGAACTGGGCTTCACCAAAAGTGAAGCAGATGAAAACCTATACCAAATTGTGGTGGAGGGTAAGCTTTTAATAATTTTCCTTTATGTTGATGACTTAATATTGATTGGTGATGAGCAGCTGATACATTCATGCAAGGAGGACCCTAGAAGGGAGTTTGAGATGAAGGATATGGGCCTCCTTCATTATTTCCTTAGATTGGAAGTATGGCAGTGAGATGGTGAAATTTTTGTGTCTCAAGGCAAGTATGCAAGGGAGATACTGGGTAAGTTTCACATGGAGAGCTGCAAACCCATGGATGCCCCTCTTCCAGAAAACTGGAGGAAAGAGGATGGTACTTCTGGAGAGGTAGTGGATGCTACTTTCTATCAATAGTTAGTGGGTTCGCTATTGTATCTATTAAACATGATACTGGTTATTTGCTATGCGGTTAACTAACTGAGTCAAGCTATGGTTAAGCCTACCAAGCTCTTTTGGAAGGCAGACAAGCATGTATTGAGATACATAAGGGGCACATCAAAGTATGGCTTATGGTACAGATAGATGGATGAGGTGAAGTTGCATGGCTTCACAGATGCAGATTGGGCAGGCATCCCATCAGACAGAAAGAGCACATCAGGGGGGATCTTTAGCATTGAATCTACAAATGTTTCTTGGTACAGTAGGAAGCAGAGATCCGTGGCACTCAGTTCAGTGGAAGTAGAATACATGGAAGCGAGTCAAGATTCATGTGAGGCTATCTGGATGAGAAATATCTTGGTTGGTTTGCTTGGATCTCATTTATATTCGAGAGTGATTCATTGTGATAATCATAGTTGCATTAAACTCTCGATTAATCCTTTGTTTCATGATCGATCTAAGCATATAGATATATGGTACCATCATCTCAGAGATTATGTGTAGAGGAAAATCATGTTGCTTTAGTACATTCCTACGGAAGATTGGGATGTAGACATTCTGACGAAGGCGCTCACCAAGAGAAAATTCGAATACCATAGGGATAGGATCAGGGTGAAGGATAATCCTTTTCTTGTTGATAGGGAGTATTGAGACTCAACAAGAAATATCCTAGTGAAAATTAAGCACCTACACTAGGATGGAGCCTCGGGCTATTTTTAGGTGGATTTCTATTTATAGATGCATGAGAAAATTCTATTTATATATGAGGTCTATTTATAGATGTATGTGCAAGTTATATTTATAGATTGCATGTATATTTATAGATGCATGTCAACTATTATTATCCCTTAATAATAGTTGGAAAATAAACAATAATATAATCTCAATGAGAACCTGGAAATAGTTAACTGAAGTGGAAAATTAGTTAGCTATAGGAATTTCAAGTTAAGAGGTTGGTTGGTGGGACATGTAAATGGACCTAGTTGTAACTGAGTGATTCAAAGTTGTAACATAGTTGGAAGTGAAGTTATGAAAGTTATAAAGTAGTTTAACTTAGTTAAGTGAGTTAAACTCAGTTATGCTAGTTGTAACTGAAGATACACTAGTGAGAGATCAAGTGAATTAATGATTAATTAATTCACAATCAGTGGCCTCACATGCAACTGAATATTTACTACTATTAACTGCATGCATGTCAGATCCAGTGGAGACCCAATTTCGATGTAGGTGAAAGGGATAGTTGACTATCAGTTGTGACATTAGTGGTAGCACACATGTGACCACACACACATTGGATGTGCCAATGAGGATTACGCAATCAAGGCAAGCAACATTCCATTCTTTCAGGTATTTTTATCAGCAGGGATTGCGTATTAGAGGCAGGATGTCTGGAGGTAGTAAACTGGCTAAGGAACTTGCCAAATTTGTGTATGACAGTGTGAGATAGTTAGCTCATGTACTGAGAGCTCTTGGATTATAGATTTGTATGTAATTGTTTCATGATCCATGATATAATACATAATAGAAGATAGTGGGGTTTTTAGCTTTCTTCTTTCCGGGTAAAATTATCTGTGTTATGTGTGATTGATATTTCTTCATGATATTATGATTGGATATTGTTGTTCAAATTCCGCAAATATTTTGTAGAAGCGATTATATATTTAAGAGTAGCATATTATTGTTAGATCAGGATAATCCATGCAATACATATTTTGTATTAAATTTCTACACATGTGACTTAGGATTTCCATCCTAATCCATCACATTACATGAATCTAAGAATGACTATCCAATATTCTTATCCAATCCAACATTATCCTTCCCCATTTCTAAGAACTTAACTTAGTACATCAATCCTAATCCATCAAATTACTTGACACAAGTATAACCAAACAAGTTATCATTTTCCCTATCTGTGATGTGTTTACTAGACTTACGATTATTAGTCCTGGTCTAGTACATGACACAAGGAGAACCTGTGTCCAACCATATTCCCTCTTAATCAGGGAGGTCATCCCTATTCTCCTATTAATAAAACAATAGACCTTGCTCCTATTAAAGGAGACTCATTTTATTCCCTCTGAAGTCTAGGGGATATTCTTGACTTCATAGCTACAAATATTCTTCCTTATCTTTCATAAAAGCACCAACTATTAGCTCTTCCATGGTCCCTATTTCCTTCATACTTACTATAAAAAACATGCTTCTTTATTTCTTCTTTATCAAATTTTCCAAGCATACAAATTGATTAACAAGTTATTATTCCTTCCATTTATCATCTTCTTCAATATCAACATATTTTTCTCATTTTGCTTCCTTTATTAAATTCCTGTGACATTTACTAACAATTACCACAAAGAAAAATATACAAGTACAAGAGCATGGTGACATTTTTATAAAACCTAGGGTTTTTATGGAATCCTAGAGAGGGAGAATCTCAGGGTTTTCATATTCAAACCCTAATTTCTTGATATTTTCCTATGAAACATCATTCCTAGGATTTGACTCTCAAAACCAATTCCACCCTTACTAGGAATTTCCATACACGTTAGCCCATCTACAAACCTTAGAGACTAAGGGCTAGGGTTTCTATGAGGGAATAAATAGATTAGGGTTAGGGTTTCTCTTTTGATTGGGATTTTCAAATACCAGCAAATGTTTACTTGATGCTAAAAATTCCTAGAACCAAACTTATCCCAAAAACCCTAATATGATTCATATTGGACCCTATATGTATAAAAAAATTAAATATATCTACATACATTAGTTCTTCATGATTACCAGAAGTTATTGCAAAGCCTTATTCTCAATCCAAGGTAGTGTTACTTCCATGATTCTTCTAAGAACAATGCCAAATCAAGATACTTTGCGTCTTCCTATTTTTACTAGTTACAATGAGAGATAATTTTTTATGCATGTGACCATACTAGACCGATTTCTAAAATTTTATGTTGCAAACCTTGTGTATGATACACCATTCATTACTCTTAATATAAGATATTCCTTGACATCTTGCTTCTCCTTCTTTGGTGGTTTGAAAAATTAAGTTTTTAAAGCTTCGTACCTTTCCTTCTTTTTATTATTCTTTGGGTTCTTAAGAAAATATGATTTGTAATGTCCATAGTCATGACAGTCGGAGCACTGAACTTTGTAGATGTCTCTATTTTTTTATTATTTTTCTTATCAAAATTTCCTCCTTGACTTAGCTACATATGATTGAGAAGTTTCATTGTCAGGATAAGCATTACTTCTAGCCTTTATTATGGATTTTTTTTTTGAGCAATGATACCATAGTTCTTCAAATGATGGAGGATATTTCCTTGCATAGATGTTACTTGCAAAACCATCCCACTATTTCGGTAAGGCAGTGAATTCTACTATGATTAATTATGAATTAGATATTTTCTCACTAGTTTCAAGCAGTTGATCTCTCATGTTTGATAGGTTCATGAAAAGGGAGGCTATAGTGTCTCCATCTGTCATTTTTTATTGATATATTTGAGTCATTAAGGCTATATGTGACATGTAGTATTGATGGATTATATTTTTACCAAGATATCATAGAATTATTTGGATGTAGACAGTTCCAAATCACAAGTAATGAGGGGGTCTTTGATAGACTCAAAGAGAATTATTTGAGCTTTGACATCCCATTTTTCATATTTTTCAATTTATTCTTCATCCTCTCTAAGGGCTAAGTCAATTCTATTTTTCCATGCTTTTTAGTTGGATGATCCTTATAACTTATTCTTTTCCTTGCATGAATAAATCACTAGATTGTCAATTGATGGATACCTTCTGCAATAATAATAAGCCGCTATAATGATGGAGTAATTTCTTCTCTCTAGATGTGATTTATATTCTTCACCTTAGCTCTGATACCATGTTGTAAAATCAAATTAGTTGTATCTCAAGGGTGGTTTTCCTTAGCTTGATAATTAATTGTGAAGTTTATGTCTTATTATTAAAAAAAAAATTTCCTTTCATCAATAAATTACCAAAATTACAGATACAAGAGACAAAAGACACCAATGTAGGCTTCTCGCCAGGGAAACCCTAACTACTTGGGGAAAACATCACTACTTGGGGAAAACCAAAAAAAAACTCATTATTGTAGAATTAGATCAAAATGTGACTTTTATGACCCAATAACCAAGTCAAGCAACTAGCTACATGTCAATGCAAGAATCTTCCTCTTCCTTGTAACAAAGTAATCCTTCTTCAACTGTAATGTAATTCAGACTTCCTGTAAGCTAATTCTTATAATTCCAAATTTCTTATGATTCTTTTGCAACATCACTAAACCTATCGAACCCATGTAATCTCTCTGCAAACGTTCCTGCAATATTTGACTGTGAAACTCAATTATTCCTTCAGAACTGTAGCCTTTGCATCACCTTTCAGATCTGCAACCTTGTGATTTCAGACCTATAAACTTCACTATAATCCTCAGCATGTAGCCTTCCTAAAATTCTCATACCTATAGCCTTGACTATAATTTTTAGACCTATAGCCTTCCTGAAATCTTTGAACTTGTGGTATTCTGCTTCTCCTATAATCTTTTTGCCTTCTGCAGCTTCATTTTTAGAGATATATTTCTTCTATGTTCTTCGTTCTTAAATACTTCTTGAGTTCAATCTTAACGGTACTTGTATGCTACGTAGTGTGTCTCAAAGGTTATCTAAATATACTCCAATATATACTTGTCCCTGTGAGTCAAATAGACATGATTATGATAGATATATGGGTCAGCTTGATTTTTGGTGTTGAGGCTGACTTGTAGTGTTGTTCATGGATTGTATTGTAATTATGAATTGTAGTTATAAGTTTGAATTGCAATATTACACTTACTTTTCAAGATAATTCCTAGAGGCATGCAATGGATGGCATGACCTATATAACCAACAAGCATGAAATTCATGCTTAATAATTTTATATTATATATAATTATGAAGATTGAACCTAGTTACTTTTCCGAGAGAGGTATGCACCTTCATGTGGGACTTGAACATGTCATCCTACTAAAGGGAGCCCGAAGAAGAGGAATTCAAACATAAAGTGAAGGGTTGGTATTTATGCATTAGTCCACCTGTTGAGAGATAAATAAATGAGTGCACTTGCCTTTTAAAAATGAAAATAATGTATTAAAGCAAGTCTAAAGCCCTAAATCAACTAAGTCTAAGCTTTAGAAAAGGAAAATTTCAAGAAAGTGCAAAGGTCTGGTGATGGAATGGAGTTATTTTTGTAACTGCTACAAACTTCTTTATTATTTCCTTTTGACTTCAAGGACCATTCTTGGACTAGCCAATTAAAATTTCTGAAAATAGAGCAAGAAAGAGCTAAGGATTTTGTTACATATGTGTCAATAAAAGAGGCAAAATATGATCATGACTCATCTTGCAAATTTTCAAAGCAAAGGAAATAAAGGAAAATCACTTGTGGTACAAAACGTAAAAATATTGATGGGTAAACAAATGTTTTCTTTAACATGTTTGTGAGAAAATTACATTGGAAAAAAGGCCATTTGCTTATTCTTCTACCTACATTATTAAAAGAAAAAGAAAAAAGTAATCTAAATTTAAACTATTCCTATTTCTAATATAATCTATAGTGCAGATTAAAAATAAGTAAATTCATACCTCCAGTGAAGCCATTCTCTTAGCTTTATTTCTGCACAAATATCAATATTAAAAATTAGTAACATAAAAATCGCATTTATATTATTAAAAGAAAATTTGATTATAATATGTACAATGATTTCAAATCAATTCAACAAAGTAAATTTATTTACAAAATGCCTCTCTTAACAAGAATTCTCAAACCATGTTTCGAATGTATCATAAAATCTTGGATGAATCTCTTCTAATGATTTAAGTGAATTGAAAAGTGTATAAATAGCTCGAAATTTGCAGTTTTTAAGGAATTAAAACTGAAAACAATAGACATGAAATTATTCTTCTCAATCCACGGAAATCAAAACATACAATAGAAACACATGCAACCATTAAATCACAATGAACACAATATTTTTCTTACGGAACCCTATTTTGAAATACCCCTCCTCTGTTTTGTATTAAATCAGATGAGAATATGGATCTACTACAATGATTGCTTCAATCTTTGAAGCTACACCTACACTGTAATATTTTTATCTTACTCTCTGACCTTCTCTAACCAACACTTAGCCAAAATAGGCCTCAAAATTTCACTTATTTCCTTGTGCAATCCTTGAGGAAATTAGCTCTTAAAATATAGGGAACTCCCCTATTTCCTTGCACAAATCCTAGAGGAATTGATCACCTGCTCCAATGCAAGGTCTATGCACTCAACTACTTTAAAATTGATAATTACAATGTGTCTTTTCCTCCACTTAACTAGGCAATTCGAATTCCATGCATGAATAGGTCTATTTTTAGTAAATTGGTCAGCTAGCCAATAGATCAGTGAGTTAACAAGAGTTACTACTACTCAATTGAACTCCCACTGACTGTATTCTAGACTTGAGCTCAGATCATTGAGTTTAACTAACTATAACTCCACTAGATTGGTAGATCTTAGCAATCGAATCATGCACAACTCTACTTCTAGCCTAGATACTCAAATTGGATGATTTAACTGAGTGATTTTTCCATGTGATTCCTTCTAAATTCCAAGTTATCGTACTGACGTGTAATTTTGAATTTCTCCATTTAACTAAGGCACAAGTCAAATGAAGCCTTTTATTGCTAAAATTTAATGCTCTCTCTTAGCAAGAAAATGGTTATTTGTTGAAGTCCGACAAGATATTGCAGAGCACACACTAGTGTGGGACCAAGAGGTCCTAGCGATACATTAGTGTGATGGCCAAATTAATTAATTAATTTGGTTTAGTGTCTAATTTGATTTTCCCTTAATTAAATTGGACAATAAAATGTAATCTTATCTCATTATCACTTGTAATAGTTAACTGAGTGTGATAAAGTCAATTACCTCATGTATTTCGAGTTGAGGGTGGTTGGTGAGGCATGCATAGTAATTTTATTAGTTATGGAGTTTGAATTGCAGTTGGTGCATTAGTTTATTGCATGTGTAATCAGTTAACTTATTTGGGTGAGTTAGAGCCAGTTGAACTAGTTGTAATTTTTTTTTGCACTAGTGAGAGATCAAATGAATTAAATATTATTTAATTCACAATCAGTAATTTTTCATGAAACTGATGATTTAATATTAATATATTCAAATATAACCTGCAAGTTCTATATCTATTTCGAAAATATTCTATTTTGTCTGTCAATTTTTAAGGAATTCCCTAGAAGGTAAGGTCAAGTACATACCATACCCACTTGTGTCCCATGAGATCTAGTGAATAAGCTAGAGGTCGTTTCCATCCATTATTGAAAGAAAGAGGGCCTTACTTTTAAGAGCTACAGTGGATGCTAGAAGGTAAGCATGTCAGTTCCAATGGAGACCCAGTTGAGACAAAGGTTAAATGGAGGTTAACTATCAGTTGTGTGATTAGTAGGTTGCTTGCATGAAACCAGACATACATTGGAGTGTCCATTAACCTGGCATAGTTTAGGAAGGTCAAAACTCATAAAGAATAGGGATTGCATTCATCAGGAATTGCGGAAGCAAGGCAGGTTGTTTAGAGGCTGAGAATTGGCTAAGTGTTGACCAGTTTTGTCTAGGATAGTGTGAGATAGTTGTGAGAGTGCAGGAGACCCTTGTGAGAAGAGTGCATTGTAATTGTTTCATGATTCCATACTTAATATACAATAGAATATAGAGGTTTTTTGAGAAGAAGCTTTCCTAGGAAATTATCTGTGTTGTGGTTTGATTTGATTCTTTCTTTAGTTCATGTGATTGGCGATTGTGTTTAATTTCTGAAATTGATTTGTAGAAGCGATTTAGTATCTATATTTAGTACATTTTTAGATCGTATTTAATCCATTGATATACATATGTTTTAATAATTTCTACATGGTATCAGAGCACAAGAAATCACTATACTGGAGGAGAAATTGAGTTTGTGACTGAATATAATTCGAATTTGCAAAAGACATTCTTGGTGAGATAGATGATTCAGGATCGAAATGGATTTCAATGGATTGAGATTGGAATATGAACTCAATGGAGACTTTAACTATATTTCTTGGAAATATAGGATGGAGGCAGTACTAGAGGACAATGGGTTGAAATAATTCACTGACAATGATGTTCCAAAACCCGATGTAGCAGATGCTGCAAATCTTGATGCTTGGCTAAAGAAGTTTGCAAAGGTGAGGAGGATATTATTAGAGGGAGTACAAGACCACATTATCTCAAGTTTCCATGGCAAATCAGCACCATATGCAATGTGGGAATATTTGACAGATCTATTTCATAGCAACAGTGATCATAGAAAATTGGCACTGAAGGATAAACTCAGGAAAATCAAAATGGAGAAAGGCGACACCATGCTGAAATATTTAACAAAGTTTGTCCAATGTCGAGATGAGCTTGGGAGAATCAGAATTACTATATTTGATGATGACTTGGTGAGCCTAGATATTCTAGGACTTCCCAAGAGTTGGCATAGTTATCAGGACTCTGTCAATGGAAGGGAAAAGCTTCTAGATTGGGAATGACTTTGGGCGGATTTGGTGCAAGAAGAATTCAGGAGGAATACCAGGGATGGATATTCATCTAAGAATGATGATGAAGAATATTATTCTTTGGTCTCCAAGGCAAAGAAGGGGAAAGAAAATAAATTTCCATTCCAAATATGAGTCCGATAAAGATGGAAAGAAGCATAACATGTCCAGAGTGAAGTTTTTTCACTGTCACAAGCATGGAAATTATGCCACTAATTGTCCACAAAAGAAGAAGAACAAGAAGGCTTCAGGATATGCATCTGATGAGGATTTGGCCTCACAATTTGAGCTTGAATTCTCACTCATTCCATGCATGGTTTAAAGTTAAATGGGATCGGTGTGGTACTTGGATAGTGGTGCATCCTTTCACATGACAGAAGACAAAGAAATTTTCTGCGTATCTTGGAGGAGAAGGACCTCCAGATGCATATCGAAATGGGTGATGACGAGCGGTATAGTGCTACTAGGATTGGTACAGTTACCTTCCAGAGACAGTCAAGTAAACCATTTCAATTAAAATATGTAATGCATGTACCAGGATTGAAGAAAAATTTAGTCTCAGTCGCAATGTTGGAGGATTGAGGCTATGATGTTGTTTTCAGTGAGGGAAAATATTTCCTGCGACATAAAACAACATGAAAAGCCAATAATATTGGGATTCGAGTTAAGAATCTCTATAAACTTGATTTAAATGGCTGCGCAACATTAATGGTTAAGGAGGACAAAGTGGTGAGTCGGTATGAGGGTGATTTGTGGCACAGGAGATTGGGCCATCTTCACCACAGAGCCTTGAAGGTCATCCAATAGATTTCTATGGGTCTTCCCAAAGGTACTCCTGTGCATTCAGACACATGCAAGGGATGTACTATGGGGAAGAATTCAAAGGCCACTTTTCAGAAGAAAGAAAATCGAGCCTCAGAGATCCTTGATAGAGTTCACTCAGACGTGTGTGGACCATTCTCTACTGCTTCGAAAACAAAGCATAAGTACTATGTGATATTTTTTTATGACTTTTCTAGAAAGTGCTAGATCTACTTCATGTAGAAGAAAGATCATCCGTTCTCAAAAATTTCTTGAGTTCAAAGCACTGATGGAGAAAGACAAAAGGAATCATGTGAAGGCTCTTACGAGCGACAATGGTGGTGAATACATCTCCAATGAATTCAAAAACTTATGCAGAAAATAAGTAATTCAGAAAGAGTTGATTGCGCCTCATAACCCATAGAAGAATGTGATCGCAGAAAGAAATAACAGAACAATTATGGGTGAAATACGAGTGATGTTGCATGATCAGAGCCTACCATTGCATCTGTGGGAAGAGGCATGCAACACAATAGTATTTTTGAAAAATCATTTTCCCCATTGGATACTTGGTATGAGTACACCAAAACAGGCTTTTACTAGTAAGAAAATTGATCTTTCACATTTTAAGATTTTTGGCTCATTTTTTTATGTGCATGTGACCAAAGACGCTAGGAAGAAGCTGGAACCAACAACTGAGATTGGGATATTTATGGGGTACACTGAAACTCCCCACAACTATCGGGTGTATTTTCCAAACATTAGAATGACTTTTGTGCGACGGGATATCAAATTTGATGAGGAGAAATCCATGCGATTGTCCCTTGAGAGGGAGCTATTTTTGCATGCAGAGGAGGAACTCTTGGTTCCAAATAATGAACCTCAAGATGTGGAGCAGCCACATGTAGAGGATCATGAAGTGGCAAAAAACACTCATGTAGAGCCATCCACCAGAAACAGTAGAAGGTGCACCACAAAAGCTGATAGATTGAGACTTGATGTAACAAATAATGTAGGAGCCCCTACTTCAGTGCACAGATAGAGATAGTCTCCAGAAATTTTTACTAGATACATGGCTATTATGAGCAAGTGTATTGTGACAAAACCATCTTCCTTTTAGGAAGCATTGCAACAACAAATTTGGGTTGATGCAATGGTATAGGAGTATGACTCCATCACCAAGAATAGTGCATGGGAGATTGTCCCAAGACTGGTTGGATATAAATGGATCTATAAGGCGAAGCAAGTATTAGATGGGAGTGTGGATAAGTAAGAGGCCAAATTTGTGGCCTAGGGATTCTCATAAGTTGAGGGGATCGACTATAAAGAGACTTTCACACCAGTCATGATGTACAGTTCCATTAGATATATCCTTGCACTCTCAACGTAGATGGCATGGCACATTCATTAGATGGATGTGAAAACTATGTTTCTCAATGTAGTTTTTTAGGAAGAAGTGTACATAGAGTAGCCATAATATTTCGATGTATTTGACAATGAGTCACATGTGTGTCGACTCAAGAGAGCATTGTATGGATTGAAGCAAGAACCTCGTGCTTGGTACACTCAGACTGACATCTATTTGACTGGGTTGGGCTTCACCAAAATTGAGGTGGATGTAAACCTATACCAGATTGTGGTTGATGGTAAGCTCTTGATTATCAGAATTTATGTTGATGATCTAATTTTGACAGGTGATGAGCAACTGATAAAATCATGCAAGTAGGGTCTTGCAAGGGAGTTTGAAATGAAGGACATGGGACTCCTTCACTATTTCCTTGGTTTGAAAATATGGTAGCAAGATGGTGAAATTTTTGTTTCTCAAGGCAAGTATGCCAAAGAGATAATGGGTAAACCCATGGACACTTCTCTTCGAGGAAATTGGAGGAAATTTTTATGCTACTTCTAGAGAAGTAGTGGACACTGTTGTTCACATGGAGAGATGTAAACCCATGGACACTCCTCTTCCAGCAAATTTGAGGAAAGAGTATGCTAATTCTGGAGAAGTAGTGGACACTACTATTTACAGGAAGTTAGTGGGTTCACTGATGTACTTGGTGAACACTAGACCAAACATTTGCTACACAGTTAACCAACTGAGTCAAGCTATGGTTAATCAGACCAAGCCCTTTTGGAAGGCGTGGAAACATGTCTTGAGATATCCCAAGGGCACTACAAATTATGGATTATGGTACAAACGGAAAGACGGAGTGAAGCTTCAAGGCTTCACGGATGAAAATTGGGCAGGCAGTCCATCAGACAAAAAGAACACATCAGGAGGGATCTTCAGCATAGGATCGACATCAGTTTCTTGGTATAGCAAGAAGAAACGATCTGTGGCACTCAGTCAGTAGAGGTAGAGTACATGGCAGCAATTCAGGATGCATGTGAGGCCATCTGGATGAGAAAGATATTGTTTGGTTTTTTTGGTTCTCAGATGGATCCGACAGTGATACATTGTGATAACCAGAGTTGCACTAAACTCTCAGTTAATCCAGCGTTTCATGATAGATCGAAGCACATAGACATCTAGTACCACCATATTAGAGATTGTGTTCAAAGGCGCATAATTTTAATTCAGTACATTCCCATGGAATATTAGGATGCAAATATTCTGACAAAGGCGCTCACTAGGAGCAAATTCAAATACCATAGAGGCAGGATCGAGGTTGCAGATAATCCCTTTCTTGTTGAGAGGGAATGCTGAAGTCCAACAAAAAATTGCAGCACACACACTAGTGTGGGACCAATAGGTCCTAGCGATACATTAGTGTGATGGCCAAATTAATTAATTAAGTTGGTGCAGTGTCTAATTTAATTTTCCCTTAATTAAATTGGACAATAAAATGTAATATTATCTCATGATCACTTGTAATAGTTAACTGAGTGTGATAAACTCTATTAGCTCATGTATTTCAAGTTGAGGGTGGTTGGTGAGGCATGTGGAGTAATTCTATTAGTTATGGAGTTCAAATTGTAGTTGGTGCCTTAATTTAATGTGTGTAATCAGTTAACTCACTTAGGTGAGTTAGAGTCAGTTGAACTAGTTGTAACTGTTTGTTGCACTAGTGAGAGATCAAGTGAATTAAATATTATTTAATTCAAAATCAAAGATCTTCAACGCAACTGATGATTTATTATTAATAGTTGCATTCATTTCAGTTCCAGTGGAGACCCACTTGAGACAAAGGTTAAAGGGAGGTTAACTATCATTTGTGTGATTAGTAGGTTGCTTACATGTAACCTGACATCCATTAGAGTGCCCATGATCCTTGCACAGTTTAGGAAGGCAAAAATTCCTAAATAATCATTCATCAGGAATTGTGCAAGCAAGGCATGCTATTTAGAGGCTAAGAATTGGCTAAGTGTTGGCCATTTTTTCCAAGACAATGTGAGAGAGTTGTGAGAGTTCAGGAGACTCTTGTGAGAAGAGTACGTTGTAATTATTTCATGATACCATGGTTAATATAAGATAGAGGGGTTTTGAGCAGCAAGTTTTCCCCAAGAAATTATCGGTGTTGTGGTTTGATTTGATTCTTTCTTTGCTTCATGTGATTGGTGATTGTGTTTAATTTACGCAAATGATTTGTAGAAGTGATTCAGTATCTAGCTTTAGTACATTGTTAGATCATATTGAATCCATTGATATACCTATGTTTGTATAATTTCTAAATTATTTACCACACCAATCATACTTTTGTGGAACTCAAAATTGCCTCTTGAAAAATCCATTATCAATATGTCTACATCCTACTCCTCTGTAGGAATGTACTTCATCAAGATGATCCTTCTCTACACACAATATCTCAAGTTATGGTACTTGATGTCCATATGTGTGGACCTTTCATGAAACACTGTATTTTCAAATAGTATGATATAACTTTGATTATCACAGTGGATCAATGTAGGTTCCATCCCATGACTAAAGAGACCAACCAAGATATTCCTCGTCCAAATAGCCTTGCATGCTATTTTACTAGCATCCATGTACTCGAACTTTGTTGAGATGAGTGCTACAGATCTATGTTTCTTGCTATACCAGGAAATTGTTGTTGACTCCACCCTAAAGATAGCTCCCAATGTGCTCTTCCTGTCTGATGGAATCCCTGCCTAATCTGCATCTGTGAAGTCTTCGAGATTCAATCCATTAGTCCTCATGTACCATAAACAAAAATATATTGTTCCTCTCAAGTATATGAGGAAATTTTTTGTTTCTTTCCAATGAATCTTGGTAGAATCCTCCACAAATTCACTAAACTAATAAACTACAAAATAAATATTAGTCCTTGTGTTCACCAAGTACATCAAGGAACCTACCAACTATTTATTGATAGTTCCATCTATTTCATCTCTTATAGAAACATCCTCTTTTCTCTAATTGGAATCTAGAGGAGTGTCCATGTTCTTGCAATCTTGCGTATGGAATCTTTAAAGGATTTCAAAGGTGAACGTAAACTGACAAAAAAATATCTCTACATCTCCTTGCCACACCTCTAAACCAAGGAAGTACTGCATCAAGATCATATCCTTCATCTCAAACTCTCTTATGAGGTCCTACTTGAAAGACTGGATCAACCTCTCATCTCTTGTTAGTATCAAATCATATAAATACATGACTAATATGAGAAAAATTCCATCTACCAAAATGTAGTAAATATTGGCATGTGATTCTCTCTTAATGAATCCCAATCCACTAATATAGGAATCTATGTGAGTGTACCAAGCATGAGGTTCCTGATTTAAACCATAGAGGGATATCGTGAGTCTACACACATGTGTCTCCGAGTAAAATGTCTCAAATCCCTCAGGATGATCTATGTGTATCTCTTCCTCAACCACTCCATTGAGGAAGGAAGTATTAACATCCATTTGATGGATCTTCCACCCAAAATATGTTTCAAATTATAGTATGGTCCTAATAAAAGAATACCTTTCCATAGGGGAAAATTTCTCCTCATAATATACTTTCTCTAACTGTGAGAAGCCTTTGGCCACAAATTTTTCCTTTCACTTATCAACATTTCCATCAGTTGCATGTTTCACCTTATACACCCACCTAGAGCCAATAACAAAATTTCCCTCAGGTTTAGGCACAACCTCCCAATCATCATTCTTCATGATGGATTCAAACTCCTCCACCATGGCATCTACCCATACTTGTTGGTAAACTACTTCGTCAAATGAAGAAGGCTAAGAATCAATCAATTATGTCATGAGTATCATATATATGGTATATTTTTCTGGTGATCTCCTATGTTTGTGCAAGGATCTAGGAGCTCCAACATGCTCCTAAGCATCCTACACCAAAATTTCTACCTCCTTGGTTCTCTTCCCCCTTATTTGGAAGGCTTTGTGTGAGTGGTTTCCTCCACTCTACCTCCTCTCTGCTCCTCTCCATGTGTCTTCTCCGCAACAACGTGTGGATCTTATTAGGGCTCCTCCTCTGGTGGAATGGTCATCTCTCACTCTATATATATTCTCATGGCCTTCTCCTCATCAAGTCTGACATCTCTCCTCATCACAGTCATCCTGAGTGAAGGCATGTACACCCAGTAAATCTAAGGTGTCTTTGTGTATCCTACAAAGAACCCCCTTTATGTAGTAGGCTCTAAATTTTTCTTGCTATCTTTAGAGACATGACAACAGACCATGGATCCAAAAATGTGAAAGTGGGATACATTTGGCTTCCTCCTAGAGAAAACCTCACCAGGTGTGATCATTCCAAGAATCTTGTGAGGGATCCTATTATGAAAATAAATAGTTGTATTGCATGCTTTTACCCATAGGTATAGTGGTAGTCCATGATCATGCAACATTTCTCTTACATCCCCTACAATTATTCTATTTTTCCTCTTTGCCACCCCATTTCGCTATGGGTTGTGAGGTGCAGTAAACTCCCTTCTAGCACCCTCCTTGGCACATAATTCTTTGAAGGAATTAGACACATAGTCCCCTCCATTATCACTTCTTGGGGATATAAATTATTTTCCAGTATCATTTTCAACTAAGGCTTTAAATTCAACAAAATTTGAATAAACCTCATCTTTCTTCTTCATGAAATAGATCCACCAATTGTGGGATAAGTCATCTACAAAAATCACATAATATTTGTGCTTTGCAACTGATACTGTAGAAAATGGTCCACACACATCTAAGTGAACTCACTTCAAGATTTCTCAAGCTTTGATATCTTGGCCCTGGAAAGAGGATTTGATATATTTTCCAAGAGTGTATCCCTTGCAAACACCATGTTGATGAAGGGTGCATTTTGGAATTCCAATGGTGATCTGCTGCACTATTTTCAACACGCCATGGTGTAGGTGTATCATGCGCCTATAGTAGAGTTATCCAAAATCTCGGCCTTGAACATGCCCTTCTTTGTTTCTCAATGCAACACATGCATCTACCTCTAGATTTTAGAGGTTTTTAACTTGAACACAAATTTGTTTTACTTGTATATTGGTAACATGATTTATATAATATTTTCCCTTAGTAGACACCACATCATTCCATGGTCTCCAAGTACGTCTAAAAAAACTAATTTGTCTTCAAACTAGGCACATACATCACATTATTTAGGTGAAGCTGGGAGAATGACTCCCTCTTAAAGCTAACAAAGCCAATCCCTTTGGTACTATACCTTCCATCATCTCCAAGTTTTATGTGTAATTCTAAGTCCTTCTCCTCTATGTTGTTGAAGAACTCCTTACTTGATGTCATATGAAATGTAGCACTAGAATATAGTTATGATAAACTCCCTTGTACAATACCTTTTGTGCATGTAATGAGGGTGAAATACAACTTGAATTGCGATGTGATATCATCACCTCCTGCTCCTCCTATAGGCTTCTTACTTGATTTCTTATGCGGAAACTTGGTTGCATAGTTTCCATATTCATGGCAGTGAAAAATTTTAATTTTACTGAGGTATTTCTTTTTTCCATGGTTCTCACTAGATTCTTCCTTGCCTTGGCCTTCTTTCCCTTGACCTTCTTTCCTTTTCTTTCTAGAGAAAATTTTTCTTCCTCCTCATATTTGGATGTGACACCATCTCTAGCTTTTCTTTTGATCTTCTCCTACACCAAATCAGACCAAATTCTCTCCCAATCTGGTATCTTATCTCTTCAATTAACTGAAGCATGATCATTGTGCTAGTATTTCAGAAGGTGAAGGAGTGTTAAACTCACAAGTTCATGTTGGGTCTTGAAAATGTCATTCATTTCCATTACACTTTCACTATTATGTCCATTATTTCACCTCCATTTCACCTCCATTTCACTACTATGTCACTACATTCATCCCAATTTCATTGTCATTGGGCCACATTTATGTTTTTCCAAACTTTATTAATTCTTAGCCTTTTTAAGTGAATTTGTGGTTAAAAATTAGAAAATAATGTGCATATGCTTATACCTAACAAGTGGGTTGAGATTTTTGACATGTGTAGGTCAAAAGGAGACTTCTAGAAGACCCTTATGTGGCACTCTAAGGCCAAATTCGAATTTGGTTGGAGAAGATCATGGGATCATTAGGACATGTGTCTCATTTCCTTGTTGTATTGAAACTCTAAGAGGATATGTGTCTCATTTCTTAGTTGTGTTGAAACTCTAGAAAGACATGTGTCTTATCATTTCCTATTTTGATTTTAACTCCAGAGATGGAGGGAGAGATTCATGGACTCCCATTAATGAGATAACTTCTCATATTTTGTATGAATAGGAGAAGCTTTCTCCTATCATGGGTAATAAAAAAATAGGAGAAGGAGAGAAAGGAATAGAGAGTCTTTTGTAACAAAGCTTAAGATGGAATGGGATGTAGATTTGTGAGTTTTTCAATAGAGAAGTTCAGTTCTTTGATGTTGTTTTGATTACAACTTTAAGGAGCTGAAGAATTTCACCAAATTGGTAGCAGAGGGCCCCTGTTATCCAAGGAGGCTTCTACATGCTTTCTAGATAAGTAGCTTTTAATTATGTGTTGTTAGCTTTTAAGTCATGTCTTGCATTATTTTTTTAACTAACAGATCCTCATGATGTTATAGTTAGTCCTTTCTTAAAGTTTTTCCAACATATCTCTATTCATGGAATGGATTTAATTGTGACATCTTGAGTTACCAGCACTTTAGTTTTTTTTGTTATGTAGATTAAAAGATCCTCATTATCTTACAACCATTCTTTTTCTTAAAATATTTTCCAACATATCACTATTATATGAAAGAGATTTGGTTGTACTATGTTGAGTTAATTAGCATTTTCTATTCTGCAATTAGATAGAAGATCCTCGTATTGTTAAAAACAGTCTTTTTCTCAAAACTGTTCCAACAAATATCTAAATCATAGAAAATACCTAATTGTAATACTGTGGGTTACTTGTTGTTTAGAATATCCTTATTTCATTATATCTAATCTCCTTCAATAAACTCTTCCAATAAATCTCTAGCTGATGAACGAGATCTAGTTATAATGTCATAAGTAGTTTTAAATATTCATAGGAGATCCTTAGCATATTATAGCAATTTTCTTCTCAAGCTGTTCCAAAATATCTCTATCATATGAATAAGATTGCACTATAATATTCTAAGTTTCTGTCTGTTTTTAGGAAGATCCTCATCACATTGGAGTTCAACCTCTTTCACAAATTATTCCAACAAACCTCTAACTAAAAAGATCAGGTTGAAATATAACGTCTTGAGTTACATTTCATGTTCATTTGCAAGTTAGGATATCCATGGATTAGAATGCTCTGTTTTTCATCATTTACCTAATTAGGGATATAATTTACAATTACACTATGTTTTGAGTCTAAGGTTTCCTTTTCTTTTTTTTTTGACATAGATTTGATTTCATCTTTTGAACATAGAGTAGCGTACTAAGTACTAAAAAGACAAAACCCCCAAAAACAATAAGAAAAACACATACAACAAAGTAAGGAAGAGGTCACTTAAGCACATATAGTGCACCACACTTCATCAGTTTACTAGCCCTGGTTGATAATTTATGTTAGCAATTTAGGACACTAAATTGACTAGACAGTTCATATGATGTCACATTTTCTCCTACTCCTCCAAGTTCATCTCTGGCCTGAGTGAATTTGGATAGGTATTAAGGAACAGTTTCATTTTTCTACATTCGAATACTCCTGAGTTTATCTCTCAATGCCAATTTCATGGCATCATTGCTACTCTAGAATAGATCTATGAGATTTTTCCACATTGAAAATGGAGTCTCCATTCCATGAAAGTTTGAAACCACATGATCTCTGACACCCTCTAGAATAATCATCCTGGATTTTTTTTGTGTATTTATTCCTATGAGAAAGTGTTTGTGCATATTATGTTGTTGGTTTTGGAATACCAGTTTGTGTGTATTCCCATACTATATTTTCATCCAGGAAATATTCCATCTTGTCTTTCTAGGAAAAAAATTTGAGGTGCCCTCCAATGCATACTCAATCCTCAATCCATCGAAATACATTGTTCATGCATTGATGAAAATCTGCACCAAAAAATCTACAAACAGAAATTTTCTGAGAGAACACTTAGAACCTTGTTTCTATTTAGTCTTTAATAGCTCTGATACCATGTGTAAGTAGCTCAAATTTGTAGTTGCCAATGAATTCAGACTGAAGACAATGGAAACAAATTTCTTCTACTCAATCTGGAAAAAGGAAAATATACAATAGAAACACATGCAATCATTAAATCGCAATGAACACAATATTTTTCTTGGGGAATCCAATTGGGAAAAAACCCCTCCTCTATTCTATATTAGATCATGGGAGAATATGGATCTATTACAATTACTGCTTCAATCCTTGAAACTACACATGCACTGCAATATTGATCTCGTGCTCTCTGACTTGCATTGACAAACACTTAGCCAAAATAGGCCTCAACCTTCCTCATATTTCCTTACACAAATCCTAGAGGAATTGATCACATGTTTCAATACAAAACTTGTACACTCAACTACTATACAATTGTTAATTACAATGTGAATTTTCCTCTAGTCAACTACGCAATTTGAATTCCATCCATGACTAGGCCTATTTTTAGTAAATTTATTAGTTAAATGAGAATTTCATGAGTTAACAATGGTTACTGCTACTCAAATAAACTCCTACTGACTCTATTCCAGACTAGAGCTTAGTTAACTAAGTTTAACTCATTATAACTCCATTATATTGCTATATTTTAGAAATCAACTCATGCAATATTCTACTTCTAGCCCCGAAACTCGAATTGACTTATTTAACTGAGTGATTTGGACATGTCACTCCTTCTAACTAAAACTCAATTCATCCATTTTACTAAGGCAAAGTCAATGAAGTATTTTCTTGCTGCAATTTAATAGAAAGAAGAGAGAGTAACAAAGAAAGCTCTAATGGCATGTCCTTAAATGCTGGAGCCTGTGGAAAAATGTTAGTTTTATGTACATGCGGCAGAAAATTAATAATCTTTTCGGTATGTCATATTTCCAAATATCTTTCAAAAGGATCAATGAAGCTTGGATGGAAATATAAGGAATAACATAGAATATTTTTGAATAAAGTATATTTTTGGCTAGATTGTAATCATGCACTCTCAAGTGCTAGAGGTTGTGGAAA
This sequence comes from Pinus albicaulis, assembly GCA_034641835.2. Taxonomy (NCBI): domain Eukaryota; kingdom Viridiplantae; phylum Streptophyta; class Pinopsida; order Pinales; family Pinaceae; genus Pinus; species Pinus albicaulis. The sequence goes on along the minus strand of CM076577.1, from coordinate 850,553,355 downwards.
ATTCATTTGAAAATACAAAATGAATAAATATGGCATGAAGATCAAATAAAATTGAAAAATTAGTGTTTTTTGTGTTAATTATTAAGGCCTTGAAATTGATGTGCATGTTGGACCATTAATGCACTTGATGAAAGTTCATTGCCTAGATGCTCAAAATGACAACATGAATAAAAACTAGCAAAAGGACGAAATCTAAGTTTTGAAAAAAAAAAAAGAAATGAACCAAGAATAAAGTGCAATTACATGGTTATTTACACTAATATTACAAATATTGTTATAGGAAACTTGGGATTTGCTTAAAATAATATTCTTCCCACAAGAGTTAGCAGAGATAATGCAATTGAAATTATTACTTCTATCTACTTGTGGAAGTGGGAGAGGCTCAAGACTGTGAACATGAATGAAAACTTTATCATCATAAGAATCATAAATTGGCATGGATTATTGAAAACTAAAGTCATTAAAATGATTAGATGTTTTAAAATGAGAATTTAAAGAAACACTTTATGAATTAAGGTTTTCTTCATTTTCAACTATGGCTTGAGGATTTAATGAAGGGTAAGATAAATCAATATCTTATATGTCTAATTAATCACCATAAATGATCTCACAAGTTCATTAGCATGACCTTCCTTGTTATAAGATAAAATAGAACAAGAAGAATGATTGAATTCAAAAGCATGGAAATTTTCAGGTTGATTAAATATATGATCATTTACAAATTCTTCTTCCTGATCAATAATTGATAATCCATTATTTGTTGGAGATATTGTTGCCCCTCTATTTTCTAAAATTACATTGTTGCAAAGAGCCATTGCTAAATGATAAGCAAATGAATTACTATCTGCATTAAAAATATCAGGATAGAGGGAGAAATGACTAGTTGAAGACATGTACCTAAAAAATTCTCTACTTGGAGAAGCTTGCTCATTTTTCAGAATGAAAATTTCATATTCTTGATGATTTATTTCATTTATTATAATTTCTTGAAGGTCAATGGTTGACCTTTGTGGTTTATCATTAATTTCAATGCGATAAAATTCAGAAGTATTTGCGACAATTTGCATTGTTATTTGTTGATTTGCTTTATGCATGTTGCTCATTGCTTATTGATATTCTTATTTTGCAAAAATATCAAAAATTGGAGGAGGAGAAGTATTTTTATTTAGAGTAGTCATAAAATAAATGCTATTTATTTTAGAAACATTTATTTCCTTCTGAAATTGATCATTGGTCATGTTTGCATTTTTTTGAAGAGGATACGTGTTGCTATTTTGAGAATTTGGTTCTTCAGTAGCGGTGAATAAGCTTGAAAATGTTACATATTGTCGTTCTTGTAATTTGTTATAAATACAAGGAAGAGAAACTAAATTTTTAAACCACCCTATTAATTGAAAATTTGGTGGTAAGCCTTTATATTGAAATTGTAAACAAATTAATTTAAATCTAGTAAGAAAAGTTTCCAAAGACTCACCTTCAAATCTACAAAGTGCTTCTAGTTGATCACATACCTTTTCATAATCATAGTCCTGAAAAGCATCAAGGAAATGTTTTGTAAACTTATCCTAAGTGTGTATATAGTCAAATGGCAATGATCAACCCTAGTATTTGGGAAAGTCTGTCAAAGTGAGAGTAAACATACTGCACATCACACCTTCATCAATATTATAATAATTACAATTTCTAATAAATTAAAGAACATGATAAAAAACAGACACATTCTTCTTACCATTAAATTTCATTTTTGACAAAATATTTACTACCTGAATTGGAGTGGACGTAGGTGGAAATCTAATTAAGCAACTCCAAATAGGTATTTTAGGAGTCATTGCAAATAGATAAAAAAATTAAAACACAAGATCAATAAAAAAAAACTTATTGTGGCCCTCCTTCTAGCACCAAAAAATTTGATGGCCAAAAATGACCTCATAAACATTTTGGACGACTACCCATCCATGGCCATAAAATAAGATCTTATCTGTTTGATTTGGCAGTTCCAACTAGTTCTATGGGGTCCTATCACCCCCTCACTCTTCCCGCTGACTTATGATGTTTCTAATTTACAATCAACAATAAAATGAAATCGAACTTACCTTCTTGTAGTGAACATGCAAGAAAGAAATCCTTAAGTTGATTTAATGGCTCAGCCAAGCCACGCCTAAGGTTGTTCCTGTGTAAGGAGACTTGTAAAATGCAATGGATTAATTCTACATGAAAATCTATTCTAAGATGGAAACAACATAAATGAATCTAATATATCCTATCTCCATTAGAATCAGATATAGATATTATCCAAATAAAGAGAAAAGTGATTTAAAAGAATGGGATTTACATGCCTTTTTTATGATGAATATCAAATTATTGAAATATTTCTAATAGTTGATATTATTATTACAAAAAATTCTATGTCCAGATATTTAAAACCATAAAATATTATGGCATTAAAATGCAAAAATATTTCATACAACCTAATGATAGTAAAATTGATTTAATATGGCAAATTTATGAGAAAATAGATAGTCAAAAATTTAATTATTCGAATGATAAAATTAGAAATAAATATTATATCTCTAAAAATATTAGATCCGATAGTTGATCTAGAAGAAAATCACTCTCATATTCGATAGAAGTTCAAAATATGAAAGAGATTTGTCATGAAAAGAATAATATTTGCATTTACAAATGGAAGTATTTGAACAAAAATTGATAAAACATGATTTCCTTGCTCTATTTCTCATCGGATCTCCAATATTCCTTTCAAAATCATGAGCCCTACCAAAGGATACAAGAGTTGCATTAGTCTAAGCTCTACCTAAAAAAAAAGAATTATATATTGAAAAATAAATCCCCAAACACTAAAATCTTCGTATTCCTCTCCACTTACAACTAATATTCTCCTTAAAAAAGTGCATAGAGTCTCAAAATTTGCAGCAAAGAGGAACCCCCTCTTCATTCTCAAAACCATTATTTATAATTTACAAAAACCTGTCAAATAGGAGAGTTGTTGGGAGTAGTTCAGATTTATCCTTTTTGGGAGCTGCAAATCCTCCTTTTCCTTCTTAGCTAATGCAATCATGTTTCTACAAAGCTTTGGCTTCATCTCCTTGCAATAGCTCTCTTCCAAAATTCCATTCAAAAATGTAAAATTAGACCAATCAAAATCAAGAAAAACTTAGATTTCTAAATTGTGAAACAAATTAACGAATTCAAAACTAATTTGATAAATAAATCCAACCAACTTTTTTCTTCACATTGTTTCCTATGCAGATAATCTCTAGCCAAAAATTGTTATTCAAAATGAATTTGCAACAACAAGCCATTTTGGGTGAACTAAAATTCTCCAAAACAAATTCCCAAATTCATTTTTTGTTGCAATTTCGTAGCTCCAACTTCTGCCAATTTTTTGGCATATTAATTGTTGAGATTTGGTTGACTTAATGCCTATAGATTATTCTCCATGATTTTATCTTTCCAATGAGTCATATTGAGCCTCATTTAGTTGAGTAAAACTCAAAATAAAATCTTCCAAAATATTACTGTCAAAACTAATTGTTGATTGGAAAATATACATTCATAACCAATTTATTGAAATTTTAAGATATTTATTATAAATTCTATTTTTATTGATTTTGTTAATTTTAATAATTTTATAAATCTAAAAATATAAAACAAAACTTAATAAAATTTGGAATTTAGAAATATTAACATCATATAAAATTAAAAAAATATAAAAACAAAAAAATTATTGAACCAGAAGTAACAGAAGTTAAAGGAGGGCCTTTAAGATTTACGCAAGGTTTTAATGGGAGCAATTTTATGTGAAGATGAATATGTGGGAGGAAGTAAAGGTTTAGTGAACGAGGGGCCACGTGGAGAGCGGACCCCTCATCCACTTTTAATTATAAATACAAAGCCCAAATACAAAGTCTCGTGGTGATTTTATGTGGTCATCTCGGGGTCAACCAAGCTCAAGAGTTTTTTAAATGACTGAAAACATATGTCAACTCGGGAGGAGAGTACTAGGATGATATCATCCCGCTCCATGTGTTTATGTATAGGAAATTCACCATTGAGAACTTTCGGGGAGCAGTGTCACGAGATGATGTAATAATTATTTTTTAAATTTTATTTCTAATATATACATATTATATTAATAATAGTTACAATAAGGTTTTTATTAAATGGGTTTTTTTGTTAAATATTAATATATATACAATTTTTGGGTTGCGATGATGATGTATAATGGTTAATTTAATAAATAAAATAATAAATTAAAATAATATTATTTACAAAATTAGTATATAAATTATAATTAACTTAATTAACTAAGGTTAATTAAATAATAATGCTTTCATTTTAAATTAATTAAGTTAACAAAATAAAATTAAAATGCATTTGGTACATATCTAAGCCTAGGTGTTGAAAGTCACTCAATCTTTGAATAAGTGTTATTTTCAAAGACAGTCCAAATTCAATGAAATTCGAGTCATCTGGAAGTTGGAGAGAAATGCACAGAATGAAGTAATCAAAGGGGAAAACCGAAAAAAATTAAAAATTTCACAAAATTAATCAAAACCAAAGCGTGAAAGAAGTGATATGACCAAAATTTACATAGAGGGTTCCTATATATTTTGTAAAAAAATTATTGGGGGGGGGGGGGGTGGTTGTGGCCACATCGAGGTTACTAGTTCTACAGCTGGATGATCAGCAAAGGGAGTTAAATTTAAATAATGATTCATTTATGTACAACACATTAAACAATCAGAAAGGTATTTCCATTTCATCAAACAATAACTCTAAGTAGGTTCGTTTTATGCACCCTTAATACTACATATAGATAGCCATTACATGAAACTCTTTGCATGTGCCATTAAATCAGATATTGTATGTGGGTTTTGTACATGGTTAGTTTCACATTCCCTCCCAAGACATTTTTCCCCACTGTCACAACGGTGAAGAGTGTTATGGTGCGTCAAATTTTTAGCCTTTTTTTTTTGGTAAACTAATATAAATTATTTCTATTAATATCAAAAAATATTTCATATACATATGGTAGACTTTGAGGTCATAAATATAAATAAGCACACTAAGCCACCTCAAAACTGTCAAAACCACTGACCCAGTAATACACTAACATCACCACATTGTGTCAGTGTAGACATAGGCACCACAAGCCACCTCTGGGCTTTCAAAAAAATAAACCCAGTAATACATTGAAAACATGAATCGAAACAATACCAGTATATACACCATAGAAAAAGACTGGATCATCAGAGTCTAGCGACCAAGAACCAGTAGAAATACTTTGGAGATTTGGATTTCCATGCATAAGCATAAATCAAAACCAGTTGAGCCATAAATGTGAGTATCATATTCAAAGGAAAATACATAAATATAAGATCCCATTGAACCTATGGATGCTTTATATGCCAGAATCAACGAACTAAAACCTTGCAACCATTGTCGAAAGAGTATGCCACTTTGTAGCGACTGGAAACCCTGAACAATAACAAAAAATAAACACCAGGAGCCATAAAAATTGTCGGAGAATGACAAAAAATAAGATAACTTGTGACAAATATAGTCAAAATAAATTACTATAAGGTTATGTGGATTTTCAACTGAAGGAACCATGGTACCACTAAGGGGGTCGGACGAGTCTCCTGATGCAGAATCATATACCACGTAACCTTCCACCCTCACTAACCAAGAATTTATATTTCCCAAAAAATACCTTAGGTTATGGAGAATTTGTTTGATATTCTCCTAGACAGTGAAAATTTTATAGTTATCCACCTATTTATCTCTTAAGACCATTTATAACAAGATGTCTAATTGATGGTAGACCAACAAGGAGTGAAGAAAATATAGCCTTTATTTCCTTTACCTTCCTAAAACTTGGAGCCATTAATGACCCTTATCTCCGATTTCCTAATAAAAAAATAAGGTCATTCACCAAATTCCTGAGATTCCAAATGACAAATTTCCTTTCTCAATTCTAGATACATAGAGTCAAAATATGTAGCCACTAACTCCCAGGTGAAAATTCGTCGGGGGTGCAAAGGAGCCACACTAGACCCACCTCTTTTGGCATTGATATCATGTTGTTTAGGTAAATATTAAGTACCAAATTAGGTCAGTTAGTTGGTTATTAATATCATTTTATTTAAGTAAATACTAGCTTAGATCCATGTTAACTCCAGATCTACCAAGCATCAAAAGGGATCAAGTATCTTTTCAAAGAGGTACAAACCTCAAGAGTTTTAATCCCTCTTGGCACTTAGTAGATCCATATTTAAAATGGATTTAGGTTGGTTTAATTATTAATTATAATTATAATTATTTTATTGTATTTTTTATGTAATTTGTTGGATTCAATGTGTTTTAATTGATAATCATTATTAATTATTTTATTTTATTTCAATTTCAATTTTATTTTTAATTTTATTTTTGTATAATTTGACTGAGTCAAAATGTTTACATAACATAATGGGATAGGATAACATATCTTCCATGTTGGATTGGATAGCACCTCTTGATGCAATTAAGCATCATGTCAGTTCCTTGACCTTAAATATTATGTTGTTAAACTAAACATTAAGAACTATGTAGTAAAGTAAGTTTAAGATTTTATTTTTCTGATGGGGGTGATGGATCAATGTGATGCAAGGATCGGGGAGGGTGCCCACCACCACATCGACCCTTAAGAAAATTAAGGCAGGGTGGCATGGCACACCTCTTCCATGCAGCCCAATGAAAATTTATATCCACTCCATTGTGTGAGATGGTTAATAATGTCGACGAGATGATGAGTGAGGTTGTAGTGGTTTTGAAGCATGCATGGTGGCAACATTGTTTTCTTTTCGATCCTGAAATTGGCATTGGATGAGGTAGTGAGTAAATATGGCTCATACCAACTAACCAAGGAATCAAGTTGCAAAGAGAAGCTTGTTATACCATTTTAGGCATGGTTTTTTGGTGGCCAAGCTTAGGAGATGCGGTAGCTGAAGAAGAATGTAAATAAACTAACTAACTAAATAATAAAAAACCAATGAAGAACAAAATGAACATATTTCATCCTAAATACTAATAAGCCAATATTAAATTTAGAGACAATAACTTGAAGAATTTTCTTGGGAAACTAAGAGTCAAGTACTTGGATCCTCCCAACTTTGACACAACCACTGTTATTTCCCCCAATAAACTATCCTACCACTACAAGGAAAAGACCCTCTAGCACATGTTTTTGAGGAACCCCACAGAAAAACACCCCATACATCTATTTCTAGCAGAGGTTACTAGAGGAGGTTGGCAGGTGGAGGGTTTTGCAGATGTTTTCCACTCAGTACGCTTATCATTAAACATCACACCAATGCTCTTGAAACTTGAAAGCACCTGTGCGCACAAAAAAATTTCACACCGGAAACCGTGCACTCCGTACACACCTGCTCGGTGTGTCGTATTATTGTATAGCACCGGTGCTTCACAACTCTTCCACGCCGATACATTATAAAACACCGCACCAAAACCAAAACCGCCTGATGCTGTATTAAGAAACTGCACCGGTGCATCATAAAACAATGCGCCAAAACACAAACCAACTAGTGCGTTCATAAGAAACAAAACCGGTGCACCTATAAACCACGTGCACTGGAAAAGGGTAAAATAAAGAAAAAAAATTATGGCAAAAAACCCAGATTTTTCATTTTTTTCAGTTCTCCTAAGCTCTCAATTACTGGTGCACTCTACCATAGAAAGCCCTAATGCGCACAAAACATTGGTACACTAGACACCGTGCGTGACGTACACACCCGCCCGAGCATCCTATTACCATAATGCACCAGTGCTTCACAACTCTTCCATGCCGGTGCATCATAAAACACCACGCCAAAACATAAACGTGCCGGTGCGTTCTTATCTAAGAGCACTGGTGCGCCTATAAAATGCATGCACCGGAATAGCGTTAAATAAAAAAAAATTACAGCCAAAAAATCGGTGCTTTATGACTATTCTGCACCGGTGCTTTACAAATATTCTGCCTCGATACATCATCAAAACATCGCGCCAAAACTGAAACATCCTAGTGCGGTGTTAGGGAACCACCCCGGTGCATCATAAACAACGCACCAAATCTGACACCGCCCGGTGCATTTATAAGTAAGCGTACTGGTGCGCCTATAAAACCCTGTGCACCGAAACAGGGTTAAATAATAAAAAAATTACGGCCAAAAAACCGCATTTTTCATTTTTCTCAGTGCTCTAGAGATCTCAAGCACCAGCGCCATTTCCCCTTCTCTGAGCTGCCCTGACATCGGTGCTCCCATTGCACCCATTGCATGCATTGTTGTTTTGCATTGGCCACCAATCTCCAGCTTACATTTTGAAAAACGGTGTGCAAATTTTATTTTTCAAATTCTACAGCCAACGTGCCTCCTCAACGGCGAAATGTACAGGTATTTTTCTATTTTTTCCATAATTAAGCTTTTTAGCGGATTAGAATTTGAAATAACCTTTAAAATAACCATTAAAAAAGAAAAAACAATTTGTCGCACGGTGCGCCCGAGCCGTTCGACTCACACCGGATAGCGGTGTTGCCTGTAAAATTTACACGCCGCACCGCCATCAGTGCTAATGGTATCCACACCGTTTCTGGGGCAGTACCGAAAGGCACCCTACATTATTTTAAATTAAAAAAATAAAATGTGGTGCACTTATTTAGCCAAGCACACCGTTGACCAAGGGAATAGTAGTGTGGTGCGTTGATGGAATTATCTTCCCCAGAGTCTGTCAGCGCACCACATTCAGCATTCTGAAAGGGTCAACGATGCGGCCGGGTAAAATACCGCACCGTCGACTATGTAATTTTCGGGAAGTCGATGCGCTGACACGACTATACGCTCCGGGGCATATATTTCAGTTAGCGTGCCACTATTCTGACATCAGATACAATCAACAGTGCTTGAAAAAATTTTAGCTGCACCGAGGCCGGTGTGTTGTATTTCATTTGGTGCATTACCACCAGTGCGCTAGAAACACAAGCTGCACTGGAACCGGTGCGTGATTGTTTTTGTGGCACACTGACTGGTCTGTTTTTTTTTCTGAAAAAAAATATATATGTATATTCCTAAATACAAGTCAGTTTTAATAAAAAAATTATATATTTAATATGTCAATGATTCAGAGAGAAGAGGAGGAACAACAACAACAACAACAGGCAAAACAGTATGACATGATTCGCCAGTGGGAGGCACGAGAGAGGGAGAGAGATGCATACCCTCGCCCTATTATAGCAAATACCCAGGGGATCCTAAGGCAGGTAGGCCTCCTCAAGTTCTATGAGGAGGCTGCTTCCCTAAAGGCCCATCGTGTGTTTTTTAGATATCTTATCCGCAGGTGGAATGCCCACCGACAGGATTTCTAGGTTGGTCCTAACCAGTGATACACACCCATTGAGGAGGATATTTATTTTATTACAGGACTATCGAGAAGAGGGGTGGATTTTCCCTCATTCCCAGAGGTTCCACTAGGTTGTGTAGCAGGGAATCAGTTATTTTACTCCCAGAGATACATTGGAGCACATATACTGTCTCTTTCAGAGTTTCAGGTACCTGGAGGTCAGTTACGTATAGGTGCATTTGGTAGACAGGACGTGCAGTGCCTCTCACTTATCATTTTGACCATTTCACACAACACCAGTGACAGGAAACACATTAGTTGCTAGCTTCTATATTATTTTGATTCTTTAGTACAGGAGGAACGACTTGTGAGGTGGTCTGTCATTTTTTTGTGGAAGTTTTGTACGGCCTTAGATAGATGTCGTGCTCATCCACAAGGGAGGGTCAACTTCCCTTTTGCTTCAGAGCTGTTTTGTTTATTTTTGAGAGGTTTCCAGAGATGAGGGCTAGTTTTTTTTTACAGCCTCGTAGGCCGATGTTAGAGGCTCAGATGCACATGTGGGGGCAGATGATGCCCAAGAGGGGAGATACTATGTTTCCAGCTAGGATATCACATGATGCACTAGAATTACTAGCCAGTGTTGACGATCAGCTACATCCCTTCATTATGGTCCCATGTCCTTATGCTGGATTATATTAGCGAGGGTGTGCCAACATCCTCTTCATAGATGATGAACTTCTAGATGATAGAGGTAATAATATTGTTTCATTTATATTTATTCTAACATGTTCTTTAACTTGTTTTTATTAAATTGTGTAATGAAATTGTCTAATTATTGTTGTGTACTTGTATATATTTTGCAGATATTGTCTCCTTTGATGGCGAGGAGATGTCGGAAACACCACATGATCTAGATGTGGATCCTAATGATGATCAAGACATGGTTGATGCCAAGGATCATGATCAATGTGAGGCCGGTGCAGAGAGACATCCTCCTGCTGGTGCACCGGTACCGCCTTTTGCTAAGTGTGGTCGACCTGAGACTAGATATAGGATGGAGTTGGGAAACCAACTCAGTGCATTGATTTTTGAGGTGGGAATTAGGCCCTCTCATTACAGAGACATATAGGCTAATTATAGGCTATTACGGATGTGGAGAGGCATGTCGCGTGACATGTACAGCTTGATGCAACATGTCGTAGGAGTGTTGGACAGAATTGTGAATTACGGATAAAGCACGCTTCCCTAAACAGGTTCTAAACTAGAACAACGGGTTAAAGACTATACGACTACTTTTCCTAACTAAGAACAGACACACAGAATGGATTATATGCTTACTTGGAATACAAGTGCTTCCAAATGATTCATTTTGTCACTTCCATTGTAGTTTCAAATTCCAACCGACTGTGCAAAATATTTCTTGCAAGAATGAACACTAAACAGCATAAGATAGGATGTCTATTCAAGTCAGTTTTCTAAATCAGTAAAGCATAAACTATATACATCAACTAAGATCTTTCAATATGGAAAATCAAAGCCAATACAGATGCATATAGCGAAAATTAATTTGTATTATTTATTAATGATAGAAGGGGAGGTTACAACCAAATGACTGATTTAGTGTCACCATCTCCAGCAGCATCCCAACCTCATCACAATGCAAATATCTCCAGAAATCTGTCACTCAAATCAATCTCCTCAATGAAAAATCCACCAGCATTTCTCTACACAAATTCTTCCTTATCAAACACTAAGATATGTGCTCAATTTATAGAGAAGCTGAGGTAGTTTTACAATCAATGAATTTCCAATAATAGGAAAGACATGTTCCCAATCTTGTAGATGTCAAATAGACACACTGATTTGAATTTTGACACATGTGAAATCTTCTAGAAGGCACTGGCCAGGTGGATATCCCAGAACAATGATAATTTTGCTCCCAATGTGACCAACGCACCCATATATGTCAGAAAGTGCTTTGCAGAGCAGCCTTGCATGGGTCTACCTGCATATGCAATGCACTTATTCCCTTTAGAGGCAGCATTGGTGAGCTCTCATATGATATATTATAAACTTCAAACTTTGGAAACCTTTGCAGATGAAAGTCTTTAATTGATTTGTCTTGTTCTTTATCTTAGGGAATGTAGCAATTGCAATGTTAGGGGATGATGGACCCTATAAATTGGTCCTGTAGATGATGCCGAGTTAACCAGGTCATTGGGAATGATTCCCAAATTGACCTATAACAATTGTCCCCTAAAGCATCAAGTCAGAAGAATAACAACAGTATTTTGATTGATATGCTTTACATTGTGATGGGTTGGAGATAAAGCGGAGTGGCGACCTGCATCAATCTTACAATACATTACATCATGATATATCCTCTTGATCATAATTTCTGAGGGTAGGCATTCCCATGTTCATCACATAAACAATTTAATAACATGTACATAATTCAGAAATTCGTCGACATTGGAATGTTGCCCAATGCAGACATGCCTATAGATATAGGTCCATGTTTAGATGACGATCTGTATTTAAGGTCACCATACAGATGATGTGTACAAAAGTCCTGAAATCACAGCCTGGATGGCTGAGACTAGATCTGGGGTCTTCTTATCTCGTTCACTTGATCATTCGGGTACAAGTCTAGCCATGCGAATATATGATTTCTCATCGAACATGGAAATACATCGTTTGATTACCAGCCAATGATGTGAGTTGTTAACAAATGTGAGAGAACCACCATTAATGAAAATGGACCTCAAGGTACTGCAGTACATTTCGTAAAGCGTGAATAGATGATTTGATGTCGAACGCCAAACAAAATATTTCGGTCAAAAGTTCGGAAGCGAGGATCTTTTCGATGCTGTCACAAGCCTCATGGTACTAGAATCTGATATTTCTAAGTGAACTTCCTAGATAATGATTTGTTGTCAATAGGAAGCCACCTTATTGCGAAACAGGGATTACTGATTTCAGAGACAAGGGTATGACTTGATATAGTAATTTTCATGGATGACAGTCATGAGAATAAAGGTTTACGAGTATTGCAGAAGAATGAGTTTATTCACTGGATGGATTCTCTTGAACATATCAGCGACACTGTGATGAGTTGGCAGCATTGACCCAAAACCGAAGTGAAGGTATCATGAACCATAGGTATGAATGAGCTGTCAAGATGATTACCCAACCCAAATAGTCACGGACATGGAGTGAAGGAAGTGTCATGTTCAAGAGCGACTTGCTACCATAAAGATGTTTTGCTCACTTTTCCCAAATTTTCCCTGGTCATTTGTCGACTAGTACCTCTTTATTTTTAACAAGCTTGAGGAGGATAACATTTTCTTGATCTATAATTCAACGCTTCGGGCGAATAAAGCATCGCTATTTAATAATTTAACAAGTGTAGCGATGAATGAAACTTGATTCTTGCCATAATTGACAAGCCCATCACTATTTTATGTTTTAATGAGCTTAATGACAGTGACAGCCTGGACCTTTTTCATATTTAGAGAGTTTGAAAAAGAGGACAAAAGAAAACTCCATAAGTAATTTTTCGTAAATTTGTCGCTCAAATCTAAAAAAGTGTAAAATAATATCTGAGAGAACCTCTTTGGTCATGTTTAACCAAGGTATTCCTTTTTCGTAAATAATCTATCTCAGTCCGGAAAATGGCTAAACTTATACTAAGTATATATCAAATCATTTACTTTTACGAGCTCGAAAAGACAAGTGCTCGGAAATATTTTCACATTATCGGAGTATGAAAAGAGCTGAAAGAAGACTCCAAGGGTTCCTTTTTCGTTGTTATCGAAGCTCAAAAAAGAGATAAAAGTGCGCTTAAAATCCTTTTTCATTTTTAACAAAGCTAGAAAAATAAGGAGAAAAAGTATGTTTTGTGGTCAAATCTTTCTCGAAATAAATCTGCACGACTAATCTGTTCATCATTTGTAAGACCTGTTTAGAACAACACCAAATGAATTAAAAATATCTATTTCATGATAAAAATATAATAAAACCATAGTCATAGCAATAAATTAAATTTACAAATAATTAAATGACTATTAAAAGTAGTTTTACTATTCATTTTTACCATTCAATAGTTACCATTTTCATTTTGCAGCTTTGAACCTATTTTTTCCCCCGAACTTCAACTGTTGATTAGGTGCAATAGGTAATAATTTTTTGAATGCCCCCTGCAAGAGTAGGTGCCCCCCAAGCTTCATTTCATTCAACTAAGTAGATTACTAGTTACTAATAGCTGGATGGAATGAAGGTTCATTATAGGGGAGGATTTGTTTCATTTTTTGATGATTTTGACATAGGAAAATAACTATGCTCGTGACCTGTTTCATTTTTTAACGAGGTTTACACAGTAAAAGAACTATCCTCAAAGGCACTTGTTTCATTTTTAAACGAGGTTGACTCAAGAAAAAATAACTATCCTCATAGCCTATTTCATTTTTTAACGAGGCTGACATAGTAAAAGAACCATCCTCATTGTGCAGTTGGACCAGAGAGTGTGTGCTAGAAAAGACATAGTCTAATAGAGTCATCATTTAAGGAGTTTGATGTGCACCACAAATGATAAGTTATAACATGCGTTGACGGGTATTCTCCAAGGTTTCCATTGAATTTTGGAATTTCTGAGGGTAATTTGTGTGGTATCACTGGCCACCAAGGAGAATAACTGATGGGATCATCTTGATATTGCACTGAAGATGTGAATAAAGGATCAAGCCATTCAGTAATCATAAGGGAGGAACCAGTTAGGATTCAAAATGATGACATGGGTGAAGTCAATGGACAAAACATCGAAGTTGAAGCAACAATAGATGTTGTCGCAGCTGAAATAGATGGTTCAGTCTGGGATGTTATCTCAGCCATGGTAAAATGACCCAATGTATACCTTATAGAATCTACGGGAACTCGAAGTGAAACAGGATCAACAAAATCAGAGGAAGGTGACTGAGAAAAATACTTGTACAGGTAAAGCTCCTACTGAAAATGAGTTGGAGTTAAAGGTGTCTTGTCTTGTGATATTTCTTTAATCGAAATCAAACTAGGTGGAAGAACTTCGCCGTTAGGCCCAAAGTATATTTTAGGTGGTTGACTGTGTGATACGGGAGACTCAATTGCTACAATATATTGTGGAATGACCAATACAGAAACAACTTTATGTTGTTCGACTTCGGGATCAAGATTTTCTCCACTTAGGGAATATAGAAATTTAAATAGAAGGGGATGATAGATCCTATTTCATTCGTCCTGGGGATGATGTCTAGTTTGACCAATAACAACTGCCCCCTAAAGCACAATGGGATCTGGATCAACTTCCAGCTGAACAACTTCGGGTTCGGGAAGTATGGTCTCACAGATTGGATGGATTGTGACCACAATAATAGACAAACCAGGATTTGTAGAAACAACTTGTGCTGACTCTGGTATATGGGAAGATGATGCTTCACCAGAGGTACTGATAGTATTGGTTTTGGTATAGTGATGTTGCCTTCACCGACCAAGAGTAAGTTCTGATGGTAAAGGTGGTTTCAATGCTAATCTACGCGAACGATGGGGGAAAGGATTTTGTTCTTCCACGATTACTGATTTATTTTCACCAAAAACAAATAAACAAAATAAAAGGGTAATGCTAGGCAAAAGGGTTTACCAAGAAACTATGAACTGCAGAATACCTCCTGGTGAACCAAGAAGTACAGGCACGAAATATCCCCGAATGTTGTGTACGATGTATCACAATTTACAAGGCGGCCGACTCGGTTCACTATGGATGGATAGCACCTAAAATTTGTGCTCCCAAATATACCCGAAGGTACATGGAGGCCTAAGTCCGTATTAGCGTTGTCTGATGTGAAACCACATAGTGATAACACCCCTTTATACTTATCGTACTATAACACCGCCTGATATACCCGAAAGTACGTGGATGAGCTACGATATAATTACATACATGGAGTGAGGTATCACACTCGGAATGTATCCTAGACAAGTTAACGACAACTGCTATGTTTTACGAGCCGGAACATGTCTCTAGCCTAGACCTTCTAAATGTTATCGTTATGGTTCCAATGCTTTGTTAGGTAAATTGAGATTAATTTTATGTTGATCTTGCTTAAAAATTTGCCTTTAAAAGGTTCACCGCGACGATGTATTTTAAAATTCCTAAAATGCAACTAAGAATGATAAGAAATCTTTCACTTTTAGTTTTTCAATGAAAATCCTAGCTACTAGAGGGAAAGAGAAATCAATTTGCAAGAAATAAAATCAAAGAACACAAACTAAATGCAAATTTCCTAATTGTTCCTTTTGCAAAACACACAAAATACTACATGCAAATGCAGATTTTTCTTTTCAGTTCCTTTAATGTTATGAATGCAGAAAATAAACTAAGTGCACTAAATCAACAAAATCAAATGCCTTTTACTTTTGAGAAATGAGGAACACAAACAACAATTTCTCTTTTTAAGGAAAAATGAGGAATGAAACAACAATTTCTCCTATCAGGAAATGAAGAATTTACGACAATTTCCTTTTTCAAAATCAAATGGATCTAATGTGACAATAAAAATACTTTGAAATTAACTTGCCAGTGATAAAGAAAAATACTTTAAACAAACATTGAACAAATTTTCTTTTAAAGGAGGAAGAGGTAGAAGAATTCATTGATCAATATGAGGCTCAGGATTTTCAAAACACATCAACAAACAAACTGAAATAAATTGCAAAGACAAATTCAAGGGAATTTGGATGGATTCAAGAGGCAACGTAGTCTCTAAAGAGAGACAGTTCTTTGCAATGCAGGCCTAAAATGGAAACAATGTTATGCAAAGCACTGTGTCCTGTCCAAGAGTGTGTTGGGAACAATGTATAAAGAAAAACATAGTTGTTTAACACACTTATTTTGCAAATTTGGATCTTAAAAATCCTAATCTTTGTGAGTAACAACTACTGAGTGAATAAATAGAGAAAATCAGCGGCTAAAACACCTAGGATAAAGAGTAATCTCCCCAGCGGAGTCGCCAATTTGTTGGACATAATTGTGAATTATGGATAAAACACGCTTCCCTAGACAGGTGCTAATCTAGAACAACAGGTTAAAGACCATACGACTACTTTTCCTAACTAAGAACAGACACACCGAATGGATTAGATGCTTACTTGGAATCCAAGTGCTTCCAAACGATTCTTTCTGTCGCTTCCATTGTAGTTTCAAATTCCAGTCGGTTGGGAAAAATATTTCCTGCAAGAATGAACACTAAAAAAAAGAAGATAGCAATAATACAGATTTCTATTCAAGTTAGTTTGCTAAATCAGTAAAGCATAAACCATATACATCAACTAAGATCTTGCAATATGGAAAATCAAAGCCAATACAGATGCAAAAAGGGAAAAGTAAGTTGTATTCTTTATTAATGATAGAAGGGGAGGTTACAATCAAATGACTGATTTAGTGTCACCATCTCCAACATCATCCTAACCTCATCACAATGCAGATATCTCTAGAAAACTGTCACTCAAATCAATCTCCTCAATGAAAATTACACCAACATTTCTCTACACAAATTCTTCCTTATCAAACACTAAGATCTGTGCTCAATTTATAGAGAAGTTGAGGCAGTTTTACAATCAATTACTTTCCAATAATAGGCAAGACATGTTCCCAATCTTATAGATGTCAAATGGACACATGGATTCGAAGTTTGACACATGTGAACTCTTCTAGAGGGCACTGACAAAGTGGAGATTCCGAAACAATGAGAATTTCGCTCCCAATGTGATCAACACACCCATAAATGTCAGAAAGTGCTTTGCAGAACAACCTTGCATGGGGCTACCTACATATGCAATGCACTTAGTCCCTTTATAGGCAGCGTTGGTGAGCTCTCATATGATATATTATAAACTTCAAACTTTGGAAACCTTTGTAGATGAAAGTCTTTGATTGATTTGTCTTGTTCTTTGTCTTAGGGCATGTAGTAATTGCAATGTTAGGGGATGATAGACCCTATACATCGGTCCTGGAGATGATGCCTAGTTAACCAGGTCATTGGGAATGATGCCCAAATTGACCTATAACAAGGAGCTACGACAGTTGTTACACGACTGAGGAGGGTTGTTTCACGTTATAGGTGTAGTTGAGCCATGACACGTGATGGACAGACCGCGAGCAGCGACTCATCATCTCATGATCGTTCACCTCTTGCGGCGCTTGATGAGCATGAGGCTCCACTAGAATCATCTAGCAGTCATTATGGAGATGAGGCTGGACCATTAGCCACGTCCAGTCAGTAGCCTGCAGCATCCATCAGTACTAGTCATGATCATGAGAAGGCTGGACCATCGACCATTGAGGCTGCACTATTGACTGAGCAGGCCTCCACTACTACTACTTATATTGATGTTGTACTACCAATACCAGCTGATGCCTCCATCTGTACTAGTCATGATCATGAGCAGGCTCCACCATCGACAGTCGAGGCTGCATCATTTATTGAGCAGGCCTCCACTTGTACTTGTATTGATGTTGTAGTACTACCACCAGCTGATGATCCATGGCATTTATATTACAGTTATATATTTTTAACATTATTCAGTTATATATATATATATATATGGTCCATGTATTTTATGTTCATGTTGCAGTTGTAATTAATTTACATGTTGGTGATCATTATGATGTGCATATTGTTAGGTCGTGTTAGATATGTTCATTTATTGTTTAGCTTGCAGATAGATGTGTATATGTGATATCATCATTTATTTGACATGAGATGTATATTTGATGTTTATGTTGTGATGATGTTAATATATAATGTTAATTTGATGTTTGAATATGTTTTTTAGTCGAATATGATGATTGTACGATGGTTATCATGATCGCGATGATGTTTATTAATTAATTTAATATTAAATGACTATGATATATTTTATTAAATATTATGTCGTGATTGTAATTGAAATTGAAATTTTAATTGTATGTAAAATTGTAAAATTGTGTTTGTAATTGTAATTTTAACTATAATTATATGTAAAATATTTAATGTAAAATTTTAATTGTAATTGTAATATTTAATTTATTATGAAATGATTGTAATTATAATTTTAATTGTAATTTTATATATGAAAAATTGTAAAATTCTAATTCTAATTCTAATTGTATGTAAAATTCTAAAATTGTAATTGTAATTGTAATTGTATGTAAACTATTTGCAAAATTTTAATTTTAATTGTATGTAAAATATTTGTAAAATTTTAATTGTAATTGTAAATTTGTAAATGTAATTCTATGATAATGTAATTGTATGTAAAATTAAAATTCTAATTCTAATTCTAATTCTAATTCTAATTTTAATTGTAATTGTATGTAAAATATTTGTAAAATTTTAATTGTATTAATGTGAAAATTTTAATTGTATTAATGTGAAATGATTTTATTAAAATATTTAAATTTGTAAATTTGCAAATAATTGTAAAATAACAAATCTAGAATAATATGAATTTTTGTAACATAATAAAGTTTAGAAAATAATGAAAATAAATTCATGTACTTTAGAATTATCATTATTTTATTATATGACCTTACATACAAAAAAAGGAACTTTATACAGTCTGGTGCGCTTATCATCATAACACGCACTGGTGCGTCGTATTACTCAGACGCACCAGTGCTACACAACTCTTCTACTCCGATCACGAATAAACGCAAATAAAAAAGCGCAACTCTATTTTCTTTAAGTGAAAAAAAAAAGTGGCAATTTGAAAAATAGGCAACAAAATATTTTCAAAAATATAATTTCATAAAATAATTCTTTAAATACTAAACACTTTTCATTATTTCACTATTTTTGCTAAAATTTTCAGCCAGATATTTGCAGGAGACAGACTTAGAGCAAGAGAGCACGAGGACACTGTGGAGCAGCGAAATACGTTCGAACATAGGTATTCAGACAATCAAAAACAAAACCTCTAGTGATTAAAACCCTGTATCGTAGAATTTCAAACCATCTCGTGATTAAATTTGATTATTTTTTTTACTTTTTCTGCATTTTTTTTACTTTTTCTACAGTTTTATCCATTTTTACCATAAACCCTTAATTTTTTTTTGTTTTTTTCCCTTTCTTCTCCCTATTTCTATGATTTCGGAATTAGGGTTTTTCATTTTAGATTGACATCCAACCCACGGGATGACTTGCATAGTTGGATCCCAATCCATTCAGCCATTGCGTGAATTTTTGGAAAAAAAATGATTTTTCTTTATCAGTGCGCCCTGCGTACCCTAACGCACTGGTGTGATGTATTATACAACACACTGTGCAAGTACTGTGTAATAAAAAAATTGATTTTTTTTTTCTAAATCAGTGCACCATATCTGAAATAGGGCATCGGTGATCCATTTTACAAGGATAGCACCGTACGGGCTATTACACTATTTTTGCGGTGCGTTTATAATACACCACGCACTGTACAGTCTATTATACTATTTTGTGGTGCATTTTTAATACCCCAACGCACCGGCCGCAGTGCGTAACTCATGAAAGGCGCACCGGTGTCTCGAGATTTATTTTGTACGTGAAAAGTTGAGAATTTATTTATAAATATATTAATGAATGATATGGTACAGGTTTCAGATTGATAAAGAAATGACTGACAAGAGATAAAGTAATAAAAATACTGATAACACATCAAGAAAAGAAAAAAAGGCAAGTTCTTTGTAAATTCTTTATAAAAAAAAATATTTTTGAACTATATGTAAGTTTAACTAATATGTATTTTTTACTGTGTATCATGTAGAGCCACAAAATGGCGAAGCTCGATATGATTATTTCTAATCTAGGACCAGAAGAGCGTAAAAGCTTAATGGAAAAATTGCAAAAGGATGAACCAGGTGAATGAAAAAATATTATCGATCCAATACAAGTTTCTTTTTTAATTATCATTAATAATATACTTAAAATTATTAGATAACATGTGTTAAATAGTCTATTAATTCACATCTATTTAATATTCTACAGGGACCAACAACTCAGAAAATGAATGTTGTTCTAAGTAAAGAAAAAAAATAGAACATGCAAATGAAAATGAATTGCTCCTTAGCTCATTTGGAGTGGTGCTAGAAGTTAACGAAAGGGGGAAAAACTTTTACAAAAGTTTGAGGGATCTAGTGGAACGAATGTATAGACGTTCTTTCCACTTACAATACAAAAATCAATCCAATAATTCCAAGAACCAAAATTTATCTAAACTACAGGAAGAGTTTCCAGAGAATTGGTCAATGAGACATGTCATAATTGTTGGAAATATGATGCAGGATGTTGTCCTTGATGGCAACCCACTAAATGAAGATGAAGACTTGCGACTGTTGACATGTGTTGTCCTTGATGGCAAACCACCTGTTGAAGTTATTCTTGACTTGATGAACTTGGTAAATAATGTAAATCTGATATGATATGATGTTTGTTGACAATATGATGCTGAGTGTTGTCCTTGAAAGGCAACCCACTTGATGAAGATAATGGCAGTTTACTGGATGAAGTTGTGCTTGATAGAATATGTCTTGTACAGAAGGCAATGAAGAAAGGAATTCAGCATGTGCTAGATCTATGATGAAAAGAGTATGTCTCAAGGCATACGCAGATCTGTCTAAGGGAAGTCGCATATGCACGCGGGAAACAACGTTCCAAGTCGCGTATGGGCAAAAGCGCTCATAAAGTGGGGCCCGTGGTATTGAAGGCTCATGGTATTGTTTTGGCTCATGGTATTGAAAAAGGGGCCCGTGGTATTGAAGGCTCATGGTATTGATTTGGCTCATGGTATTGAAAAAGGGGCCCGTGGTATTGAAGAAGGATAAACCTATATAAAGAGAAGAAATTCATTTTGCAAATGATGAGTGGGTGCAAGATGTCTGAGCTTGAATGAATACTTCTCTCTGAAGTAGATCTGAATGGAAAGGGTTACACTTGAAGAAAAATCTGAATGTATGATGCACCAATGATGAAGAAGGGGATCTAGATCTGAAATGCACTTGTATCTACTAGATCTGATTATGGAAGGCTTAGATCTGAATTGAGGCGAACATCTGTCTAAAGTAAAAGGGTAAATCTGAACTGAACATCTGATCTGAAGAAGTATGCTGCTCTATAATGATTGAAGATCTATACGCTACTTTGCCACAGAGGAAGCGCGTATATACGCGGCTTCGCTGAAGATAAAGCGCGTATGCGCAATGAAATATCTACAGAGGTATACGCTGGTTTTTGTGGACGGAAGCGCGTATATACACGACATCAGTGAAGTGAAAGCGCGTATGAAAACTAGGGCTTGATGAAGTCTATGGTATGAAATGTCTGATCTGTTCTGTTATGTTTCTGCTATCTGATCTGTGTTGTCTGGATTGATAAGTATCTGTTGATGATGTATGTTTGTGCTTAAAAGTATGGAAAGGGTCCAATATGAAAATATGATGAAACGTGGCCTGCAAATGTTGTTCTATTGAAGTTGTTGGATCCAGTGTGAAAATTGATGAAACGTGGTCCAAAGGAGTGCTGAGGGTTGTAGCCTTCAGTCAGGGGGTTGTAGCTCCCTTCCAGGTGAGGCTGGTAAACGAGATTAGGGGGTCGTAGCTCCCTTCTAGGAGAGGTTGGTAAACGAGTCAGGGGGTTGGAGCTCCCTTCCAGGAGAGGCTGGTAAACGAGCGCAGGTGGGTGCCTGCGTGCTGGTCAAGTCTACGCCAGCACATATGTTGTAAGATGTTTTATCTATAATAAAATATTGAAGGCTGAGAACCACCAGGCGGTGGTTTTCTCCCCCGACTTGGGTTTCCACCAAAAACTCTTAAAACTCGGTGTTCATGTGTGACGTTTGTGTGATGGTTTATTCCCTGGTTTACCGCACATGTTTACTCAAGTTATAGAACATCTAATGAATGAATGATGGAATGATAAGTGAAGAACTAATGGCATAATTAGATCTCCGTGTATACGCGAGTTTTATGAAGGATATTCGCGTGTACACGCTAGTCGTCAAAGTAGCGTATGGGTTTTAAGGAATGAAAAAGTAAAAAGTTTTGAATATGCAGTAAATACTGATTCACCCCCCCCCCCCTCTCAGTATTTTTCCCAACAATAATTTTAATAGCAAAAACATACAACAACAAAAAGGAAGGAATGAAAAAGTAATATTTTTTTAAATGTTTCTCTAGAATTATTTATAAATATAACTTTTGTTATATTTACTTTTCATATATTAATATAAAAATTAAATATTTTATTGTCATGATACATTTTCAGGAAGATTCTGAAAATCTCAAAAGATGAACGAGTTGATATTAGAAATATACCAGTAGGAATGTCCAAAAAGGTGTACAATGAGATGGTCAAAGAAATGGACAAAATTGCATCACAGGAGGAGCCATCTCAACAAAAATGTGCTTAAAATGTAATATGTTATCATTGAATTTTTCGATCATCAGGTACAATAAATAAACAATTTAGCATTAAATATTAATTTTCAAGAATTTTCTTGTAGAAAAGAAAAGAAAATGGAACCCATTCAGCACATAAAACGAGACGACAAGGAAGAAATGGGTTGATATCTAAGTTTGTGAGTAATTGTTACTTCCTTATAACAACTTGACTAGATTTCATTTTTGTATTTTTAAGTTGTTTTAGAAAAATCATCATTGAATGTCTTCAAACAGGTGCTAACATACAAAGAAGATCCATCAGACGAATTGATTGAAATTGGGTTAAATATGGGTTGTGAGTATATGTTGGCATATCAGAAATTAATTGTGGAATTTGTAAGCATCTATCGATCTTGTTTTACTTAGCTCCGTCTATAATTAATAGAACAAAGAAATCTTTTATATTAAATATATGATTTTTTATGGGGTATAAAATTTGCAGGAAACAAAGTATGGAACTGCGCCAACAGATGAAATTTTGAAAGATGGCATGGCACATGGTTTTGAAAGAATGTGTGTAGTTTATGAGTCAATTGTTGCTATGTTACGCCATTTTTCTTTTCGATTTACAATGATGTATATTATTTAATATTGCAATTTTCATTATTCTCACCAATGTATATACACTCATTACAATTTATTTTTATGTCTGTAGATGGAAGGTGAAGAAGAAGAAAACAATCATAATGTAATTGGAAACATTCCCCCGAAAAATAACCCAAGTCATGAAGTAGTTTCAGTGAAGTGATGTGCCAGCCTGCCAAGAATGATGATCACTATGTAATTTGGATATCAAAGCAAGGCGTTTTATTTTTTGAAATATGTTTTTGAAATCAGACATTTTTTTTAATGTAATGGACATAGTTTCCCAATTGAAATACAAAGGGATACGAATAATTGTCCCATTTTGTATGATAAATATTTTCTTTTATATATATATATATATATATATATATATATATATATATATAATCATGAAATATGTTTTAATTTATTTTATTGTGTTCTCCATTGTCGTTCTCAAATGCACTAATAAAAATTTAATTCATATGAATATTTTTATAAGATTATATATATGTGTCGACTTTTGATGAATAATGAATTTTAAAAAAACACAATAATTATGATATAGATATAAACAAATTAATCCAAACATCAGACTGAAATGCATTAATAAAAACGTACCATTATGAATATTTTTATAAGATGTGTCGACTTTTTAGATGAATAATGAATTTAAAACAATCACAATAATTGGACTCACACAAGTCAATGTTTTTAAAAAATACAACATGAAAACCTATAAGCTGAAAGATCAGACAATTTGGCATGCTTATGTGTCTATACGCACCGGTGTCGTTGTATGATCTATGGGCACCACACAAATACCAATACCAGTGATAAATATCTGTGTGTTTGTGTGATACTGTGCATCGGGGCATTTATGCATCTATAAGCACTGGTGCATTTTTACGATCTATGGGCACGACATGAATACCAATACCAATTATAAATCTCAGTGCCTTTCTGTGATTTGGCGCATTGGTGCATTTATATAAGTATACAAACCAGTGCGTTGATATGACCTATGGGCACCGCACATATCCCAAGACCAATTAGAACGGCCCCGTGCGTTGTATGACCAACACTAAGCCCGGTGCGGTTTTACACCTAAACGTTCCAGTGTGTTGGACTAAGATAGCCCCGGGGCGTCGTCGACATGTATGCACTGATGCGTTAAAGGAAGAGTAGTGCACCGATGAAAAAAACATCTGTAATAACCTCTGGCTGCCCATTTTTTTTTAGTTGTGTTGAATTTTCGTTAAAAGCTCCACCAAAACCTCCGAACCATAAACGAGTGTTGTAGAAAATGTTTTTTTCACATTTTTGGCCAATTTTATAACACTAAAAACCTCCTTTATAACCTCTGCTCGAGGGCCTTTTCCTTGTACTGTACAATTCCTTTTTATGTCTATTACCATCTTCTTCTCTTCAATATCTCCAGTTTTTCTCTCAAAATAATTGAGAAAAAACAAGAGAATTCTCAGATAATATCCATTTACCACTCTTTGGGTGGTTAATAACAGCCTCCACCTCACCAATATGTGGCAGGTAGTTATCTTCTCCTTAATGAGCTCTTTTTTCCCACTTCTTAGGACAACTCCTCGTATTTTAGGAAACATTTAATTGTCCAATATCATAATTTATTTTGGGTGGTTAATAACTGCCTCCACTTCACCAATAAGTGGCAGGTAGTTATCTTCTCATTAATGAGCTCTTGTTTCCCACTTCTTAGGACAACTCCTAGTATTCTAGGAAACATTTAATTGGCCAATATCATAATTTCTAAATTAAATCTAATCACCCATATTATATGCCTAAGACTTGTTGATGGATAAATAATAATTTCTCATAATTAAATTGCAGTATTTTTCCTCTTTCAGCGATGTGTACTTGGCCACTAATTTCCTAGTTCTTGTCTTTATTTTCAAAACAAAATATAATTGCAACTTTTCAAAGAGTCATTATGAACAATGAACTGTTGATAATTAAAATTTCTTATTTGTTTCTAGGTAGCATACTTAACTAAATAAAAAAATAAATAAACTTGTGCATATGTATTTACAAACACATCATTAAGCTAAGGGATAACACAACCTCCCCTGCTTAAATTTGACACCATCGTGTTGTCTTAATTAATACTTTCTTTTTGGAAATCATTTCAAAATTATTTTTAAAACATAGAAGGATAAGATTATTTGAAAACATCCTCTAACTCCCAGGTTTTTTCCTCTAGAGTGGAATGTTTCCATTGAACCTTCAACTACATTACACCCCTATTCCGAAGTGTAACCACCCTCCGGTCAATAATACACAATGGTTATGCTAGGAACTCTCCCTCTAGTTCCACCTGTAAAACATGTCAATCAATAACATGATATGGATCATGTATATTCTTCTTCAATAATGAAACATGAAATACATTATGAATATTAATATTGGTGGGTAGGGCTAGTTGATAGGAAACAAGTCCAACTCTATTTAACACCTCAAAGGGTCCATAATATCTATGAAATAACTTAGAACAACTTCGAAGTATGAGTGTACTCTTCTTAGGCTTGACCTTCGAGTAAACATGATATCCCACATTGAATTCCTTATGAGTTCTTTTCATGTCTACATAATTTTTCTGGGTATCTTGGACTATTTTAATTTTTTTTTAACTTGCTTTACTATATCTTTCATTTACCTTAACATGTGTGATCCTAATACCAAAATTTCTTCAGGATGATCCCAGCTAAACATAACTTTACATCTTATCCCATACATCATTTCGAAAGGACCCATTTTAAAGAGGTTTGATATCCATTGTTATAGGAAAATTCAGCTAAATGCAAATAGTCTTCCCATTTATTTTGTTTGTCTTTCAAATACATCCTTATCATGTCCTTTAATATCTGATTGGTCCTTTTTTTTGACCATTTGCTTGAGGAAGATAGGATGTAATAAATTTTAACTTATTTCCCATATTTTCAAATAACCCTTTCCAAAATTTGAAGGTAAATTTTGCATCTCTATATGAAATCACAACCTTAGGTACCCCATGAAGATTGAAAATTTCCATCATGAAAATATTTGCAATATTTATGGCCTTAAAATTATATTTAACTAGAATGAAATGTGTTACTTTGTTAAGCTTTTCAACCACAACCATAATGGAATCAAGTTGTTTCCTTGTTTTTGGAAACTTGGTGATGAAATCCATTGAAATGGTCTCCCATTTCCTTTCTAGAATGGGTAGTGGTTGCAAAAAACTAGCAGGGTGTTGATGGGATGCTTCAACTTGATGGAATTAAAGACATTTTAATACAGATCCAGTTGTTTCATTTTTCATATTTGGCCAACAAAAATCATTTCTTAATATAGTGATCATATTTTTATAACCAGGATGACCAGTTCTTGGTCTTTTATGCAGCTCATCCAAGACAAAAAAAATTGATATTTAGGTCATTAGGTATGTAAATTATGCCTTTAAACAACAATAAAGTTGGTTGTTAACTGAAAAAATCATCTTTCTCCTCATCTAGTTTATCATTTTTTTGCACTTTTTATTTGATTTTCAAATATTATAAATCAAAGTTTGCAGTTTCCGTGACTTTTTCTGCCAAATTTGTTAACCAATTAGTAGCACAAATCTGACCTATTTTTTTTCTTTAATCATCTACTTTTTTGTTTTCCATTCCTTTTATAATCATAATCTCAAAGTCATACTCACTAATAATTTTTAACCATTTGGCTTGTCTAGCATTTAAATTAGGATGATAAAATAAGTATTTGAGACTAACATTATATTCCCTTAATTGAAATTTTCTCCCTATTAGATAATGCCTCCACATCTTAAATGCATGAATAATTTTTTCTAACTCTAGATCATGAGTAGTGTAATTTTTCTCATGCTATTTTATTTTTCTAGAATCATAACAAATAAAATGACCATCCTGCATTAAAAATCCCCCTAAACCTTATTTACTTGCATATATACACACCATAAATTCCTTGTTGGGATCAACCAATTTTAAAATTTGAGTTGAGGTTAAAAGTTGTTTAATCTTGTCAAAACTATCTCGGCACTTATAAATCCACTCAAATTTGGCCCCCTTATTTTATAGATTAGTTATTAGGTATGAAGGTTTAGAAAAACCGTTATGTAATCTCTTATAGTAGCCTATGATGCTAATAAAATATATGAATTCTTACACATTATTGGGTGTTGATCACTCCATTATTTCTTTTATCTTCTCAGGATCTATAGCAATCCCTTACTCCAATATTACATTTCCCATGTAATGAATTTGTTGCTGGTAGAATGAAATTTTTTTGAACTTAGCATACAATTCATTGTCGCTTAGAGTTTGGAAGACCATATTCAGATGTTGGTCATGCTCTTCCTTACTCTTTGAGTATACCTTAATATTATCTATAAATACAATTAAAAAAATTTATAGGAATGGCCTTAGTACATTGTTCATGAGGCACATCAATGTAGCACGTGTGTTAGCCAACCCAAATGGAAGTACTACTAATTCATAGTTCCAATGACATGTGTGAAAGGTTGTATTGTGTATGTCTCCATCTTTAATCATGGTTTGATGATATCCCAACCTTAGATCAATTTTAGAGAATATGGAAGCTCCTCTAACTTGATCAAATAATTCATCTATTCTCTACAGGGGATGCTTATTTTTTATAGTCATCTTATTCAATTTTCTATAATCTACGCACAAATCCAATATTCCATCTTTCTTTTTCATAAACAACACAGGTGCTCCTTGAGGAGACACACTTGGTATTATGCACTTTTTGTCCAGTAATTCCTATAATTGAATCTTCAACTCCATTAGTTCAGGAAAAATCATTCTGTATGGGGCCTTATAAATTCGAATAGCACCAGGTGTAAGATCAATGGTAAAGTCAATATCCATCCTTGGAAGAAGTCTTGGTATTTCTTCTACAAATACATCCTTTAATTGTTCTAATATTGGATACTCTTCTAATTTTGGTTTTTGTTTATTTTTATACAAATCATATACTTGAACTTTAAAAAAAACGACACCCTTTTCTGGCATATTTCTTCATATATATAGCATAAATTTTCCTAACATAAATTTTTCCTGGAATCTCTTGAACCATACCAGATTTTCCTTCTATTATCACATAAAATTTCAATTTTGGTTGATAGCGTCATTAGCCTAGGTCTCATTTTGTCTCATAAAAATTGGTTCATGCAATTGATGAAAAATCATGAAATAATCATTATCCTAAGTCTAAAAAAGTCCATAGGTCATGTCATTAGAGTCAAAACCATAAAAAAAATCTCCCAAAGGTTTACATGCATTGGTTTAGAATGAGGTAGTGTCCACCTGTCTGATTTTTCATGATTCTGTAACGAATATAAATGTAGATAGACAGATTTTGCTACGAAATCACCTAACAAGTATGTAGCGAATCTGCCAGGTTTATAACTAAAAATGTTGCGGAATCAAGTTTTTCTGCACCAATAAAGGGGATGATGAGTTTTCAAGTTTTATAGGTTTAGGGTGAATGTGAGGTCATGTGATCGATTATTAGATTCATCCACACCTGCATAATCATGAGTGACATCCATCATTACACTTCACTCCTCCCATTTGTCATTATCCCTCCCATACTGGAATTTCATCTTTTTAAACTCACCTCCAAAGCACCTCCCTGTCATCCTCCCTTCGAGCTTTTCCTGCATCATCTGATTATCATCCTTGAAGAGTCTAGTCCGACCGCAAGTAGCTTGTTATTCAGTATTTTTCCTTACATGTGTCACAGTTCAAGAAGACAACATGGTTATAAACGAAGATGGCGATGAAGAAGAAAACAAACAAAGGAGGCTCCTGTGTAAGATATGAACCTATGGATCTCAAGTTGCTCAATGAAGACCACATCTTTGTATAAGCTTTCAGCAACGGTGAATGCCTGAAATTCTGTCAAAAACTTCAACATTTTCATGCTCAAATATCAAAGGATTTTGCAATAAATTTCATAGGTACAGCTTCGAAGGTGGGGGTGCTAATTTTTGTAGTGTCACCAAAGACAATTGCTACATTCACAGATTTACCAAGAGGATGTGAAGAGTGGTTTAATTCCACTAAGTTTAAGATGTTGAACTGTGATGAATTTATTAAACCAGAGCACATTGGAGAGGATATGACTTTTGCAATTCCAAGGAGCTACATGAAAGAGAACTACTACAAATTATTTTTTGTGATCGAAAAGTACTTTACTTGTGAGGGGAGATTTCATATAGTCTACCTGTACCATTTCAGGATATTTTTGCACTTTACTGGTAATAAGTCTTTTGATCTTCCCTTTTTCTTATTTAGGAGCTTAGGGAAGATGTCAAATAAGGTTTAGGCCAAGGAAGAAATAAGTGATACCTCAATATTCCACCATGGTTTTATTAAACTCTTGGTGCTTGAGGAGTTGAAGAATCTAAACAGATATTGGGCTACCTTTCTTTTTCTCAGTGGTTATGAGGTTGATTTAGTAACACCTAAGAAAACTCCAATGTCAAAAGGCACTCCTTCAAATAAGAGTGGAAAACCTGCAAATGAGACAAATGGTGTCAATGAGGAAGAGATAGAGCCCATTATAGAGCCAATGGATATTGAAATAGATCATTTACAAGAGACATAAACTCCATAGCCTACACCTGCAATCAACAAACAAAATATCAACAAGAAAATCCATGGAAGGGTAACCAAAAGTCAAACAATTGGAAAAGGAAACCTTGAAGACATTATTCAAGATATATATATTGAGGAGACTCCAATGGTCAGAGCTGAATATAGTAAAGGTGAAAAGAAGAAAAAGAAAGGCATGACTGCTAAAAATCTTGATTTTGCAGGAGAAGATGCAGGTTTCATATTTCAACCAAGGAAACCACTCACTAGAATGCAACTTGCCAAGGGTGTCATGGAAAATAATAAGACATAGGTTACTGACAAAGGAAAGCAACCTATTACAGATGATATCATTGATTTTTCTCCACCTACAGAGGAGATCATTGTGAAAAGGAAAGGTAAGGAGAAAATGGTTGAGAAAACTGAAGTGTAGGTGTTAAAAGAGCAATTGAGAGAGGCTAGAGAAGAGGTTAGTGAGACCAATTGAAGTTGCAGGAAGCCAAGGTATACAAGAATATGATGGAAGATTTCAAAGAAAGGTAAATGACCAACTAAATCAATATGATGAGTCATTAACCAATGCCAAAAAGCTGCTAAAAATGAAACTTCCTTTGAGAATGGTAATGAAGCACACAAGAAAGAGAAATCAGTGGTTACAAGATGAAAGGAATAAACTCAAAGGTCAGGTCAAAGAGCTAGAAAATAAAATAGAGATGATACAGGTAGAGTTAAAGAAAAATGGCCTCAAAATCACAGTCATAAATGAACCTGAAGGTGTTCAAGTTCCTACTTCCAAAGGAGAAGGTTCCAAAGCTTGAAGAGTAGACCAATTTCCTTTTTGAAATTTTTTGCATCCTTCAGAATCAAAATTTTCAAAAATATAGGTAAAATTTTGAATAAGAAGGACAAATTTTTGGTTTTCTTCCAATTAGGAAATTTTGTAGTGAATCCCAGGCTTGAAGCCCAGATTTCGCTACGAAATCATTGTAGGTGACTCTCTGCTTAAAATCACAGCTATGGTTAAAATCAAGGATGGAGAAAATTTGTATTTAGCTCATTTAATTAAAAAATCATATCCAAATCATCAAAGTGAGCTAAAAAGTGACATAGATGGGTGAAGTCAATTTTCTACTGAAATTCGCTATGAAATTGCCTTGATTCCCCTGTTTCTGGAGCGAGAAACTTCTCGTATAAATTATGTGTTTTGATGGTTCATTAGAGGTGAGTGAGCCATGTGGAGAGTTTAAATAGTATCAAAACAATATTCTAGTAGCGTTTTTGTCTTCAACAAAGCTATCTAGTTCACCAGCTCAGCATAAAGACAATCAGCAATTATCATGACACCGCTTCCTTAAAAATAGGATGACTGGTTTCCTAATTTAGTGGGGGCATTAATTTCTTGATCATGGTTAGTACAACTTAAGCACATAACCATCTTTGATGTAAATATGCAGTCTCTTTAGTTAGTAGATGTAATTTATAAGTGAAAGAGTCCCAGTAGGTCTCTAAGTCCTAAAGTTAGTAGGTGTCAGCTTCATTCGCATGTATTTTGTTTCTTGTTAAGATAGGTTTCACGCAAAGAAGTTTGATGATCTAGCCATGTAGGCAGATCCAATGTAAAGGATTAAGGCCTATTAATAGGCAGGATTTTGAAGAATAGAGGGTTGGAAGATGTTATTTTTTAGTACTACTATTTTAAACTTTTTCTGATCAGTAATATACAATGGCTATGAGATTTCTTCTTCACCTAAGATTCATGTGATGTTTTCATGAGCATTTTTTTATGTATCTTGTTATTTTTCTTTCAGTATCTTAATGTTTTATTACTCAAAATTCATGTACATCATGCTCTGACTTCCTTTAAGCATTAAGCTATTGTACATCTATGTGTGTTGTACTTTCATTAAAACATCCACATGCCTCAACTTCCACAAGAATAACCATGTCACTAAGTTTCCTAACATTGATTCCATAATCCAAATGGTAGTAAACCATATACACTTTTCACCTGCATACAAACACATTAAAGACACTATTACAGAGTTAGACATCTGATTGAATTATATTGAATAAATCATATTTACCTTTTGAGAGAGCCCTCTCAGGCTGAAAAGGCTAATTTTCAGTCAGAATTTGGTTTGAAAGAGTTACTCTAGGTTGTCTGGTGGAGCAGCCCAGCTGTACCAACTTAGTGATAACACCTTCATCATCAACACAAGTAAAGGAATTTTCCAAGAATTTTAATATCACTTTATGTACTTCTAAACAGTCCAATCCTATTAGGATATCATAATATCCTAATGGTAAGATGTTTAGATTGAGGGTAGATTGCATTCCATTCAAATTTATTATGCAGTTCTTACTAATTCTAGACTCTTTCCTCTTCATTCCTATGGAAAATTATACTAACCATGTCTTATATTTCTTTTCTTTTCCAAGTTTACACCTCTCAACTATAGCATAGGAGACATAGCTTAATGTAGATCATGGATCTATAATAAAAAACACATTTTTATCAGAGATTTTACCTTGAACTTCAACCATGGCTAACCAGTGATCTACTTTCCTCCCATCCAATGCAACGCTAATTTTTGGGTATGATACAACTTACAGGAAACATAGTTTACAGTGGATTATTCTTGAACATTTTTTAATGTTATCTTCTTTTTTAATGGATTTTGTGGAAAATATTTCCATAGGTGGTTTTCACCACAGTCCCAGCATTTAATAGGTAGTTTTACTAACTCACTGAAATTTATGTTTCCTGTAACAGGTCCTCCTTTCTTCCCAACACATTTCTATTGATTAAAATTTATGTTGTAGTTCCTTTCTTGCACAATTTTCATAGAAATGGGCTTTTTAAACCCCTTTCTCTTGCTATTAAATTTATCAATTTTCTTTGTCGCCCATCCTTTATATTTTCCCCATTTTTTCTTGCTCTGATTAAAACATAGTTTAGCTTTTATAATGGTTTCATCCATTGTTTTTGGTTGATAAAACTCAATTATTTCTCTATAAGAGAAAGGTAACGAGTTGAAAAATATTTCTATTTTTTCCTTCTCCTCTTTCAAATAGGGAACATATCTTAATAGACTCATGAATTTGTTAACAAAATCCTACCCAGTAAGTTGTCCTAGATTTAAGTCATGAAACTCCTCAGCCTTCTCATCAAGATACATCTTAGTTAAATATTTCTTACTAAATTTATTTTTGAACAACTTCCAAGTTAAATTATGGCTTCTAATTCTTTTGACAAACTTATCTTCTTCCCACCATAAGGCTACTTTACCATTCAACTAGTAAGCTACCAGTCTTGCCTTAAGATTACTTAGATAATTGTATATTTCGAAGTGTTTAGACATATTGAGGAGTCATGCCTCTACTCCTTGCTCATATTCATCATCAAAATTGGGAGGTATATTTTTCTTAAACTCTCCTTATAATTGAGAGGATTATCTCCTTTTCCTAGGAAAATAGGCGTTTCTACTTGTTTTATGTTCTTCCTAGTCACTAGACTCACTTCTTTGGTTATTGCTAGAATTTATCGAGTTGATTTTTCTTGTGGTGCTAATATATTTACTCCTAGATCTTTTACTATGAGTCTGTTTACTAACTTTCTCATTTTCCAATTTCCTTAACAGATGCCCATTAATCTTTATCCTTGGCCAACCTTTATTGGTTTGTTTTAATATCATCTAGATATGTTTTTAAACTCCTTATCACTTGTAGTAGTTCAGATTCTTGTCTTTCTACATTGTTGGTTCCACCCCAACCATTCATAATTCAGTATCATGTGTTGCATCACCCCTTGGTGATCTTACAGAAATTCGGCTGTTAAATTCTTCCACCATCTTTCAAATTTTCAGTTTTTTTGTGCATTATGTTCATGACATGTATAACTCTTTTAGTTTCAGGACCCAAAGGAGGCCCAATGTTGTAACTACAAATCTGATACAAATTTTTTTTTTTATATATATAAGAAGTATCAATTGTTTACTAAATCTCCATTTTTAATAGTTATCAATCTATTGATCGATAGATAATATTAGTAATTCCTATTAAGATGTAGTATTCCATAAATCATTGTAAAATAAATATAGTTATTAACAAGTCATTTCTTATCATCTCTTGATTTAAAATAAATATAGTTATTAACAAATCATTTCTTATCATCTCTTGAACAAATATTTGAAATATTATTTTGAGAACCAGTTTTAGAGTTTCTACTAAAGAACTTATTTATTCACATATCAACTATAAATTCCATTTCCCTTTTATCAAATTTTGTTCCCAAGGTTTTATCAATACAATAATTCACCATTCAAATTCATCATACATAAATTTAAATTCTCCATTCAAATACATCATAAAAAATTTTGTTCCCAAGGTTTTATCAATATAATAATTCTCCATTCAAATTCATCATATATAAATTTAAATTCTCCATTCAAATTCTCCATTCAAAACACTTGCTGTCTAACAATATATAGTTTTGATATGGAATTATATTTCGAATTTTCTTTTCTTTGATAATATCCACGTACACAATAAAAGATAACAGAAATATTCCATGGTTGGACTTAACAGCATAATAAATTCTTCTATTATTTTTCATACCAACTAAAGAATAATAAAAAAATCAAGAACATAATGAACAACTTTCATTATAAATACTAATAAGAAAAGATTAAAGTTAGAGACATTGAACTAAATAATTTTCCTAGGAAACTAAGAGTCAAGTACTTGGCTCCCCCAAACCTTGACATATTCATTGTTGGTCCCCCTGAGAAATTAGGCTTGCAATTCCTCTTTTTGTCTATTACCTTTTGCTTATCTTCAATCTCTCTAATTTTTCTCTGAGAAAAATTGAGACAAAAGCAAGAGAATTCTCAGATAATATTCATCTACCACTCTTTGGGTAACTAATAATTGTCTCCACCTCACCAAAAAGTGGTAGGTAGTTTTAGACTAATTAATGAGCTCGTGTTTCCCACTTCTAAGGACAACTCCCTATATTCTAGGAAACATTTGATGGGCCAATATCATAATTTTTGAATTAAATTTAATCACCCATATTATATGCCCAAGACTTGTTGATGGATAAATAATAACGTCTCATAATTAAATTGCAACCTTTTTCCTCTTTCAGCCATGAGTACTTGGCCATTAATTTCCTAGTTTTTCTCTTTATTTACAAAATAAAATATAATTACAACTTTTCAAATAGTCATTATCAACAATGAATTGTTCATAATCAAAATTTCTTATCTATTTCTGTGTATCATACTTAACTAAATAGAAGAAGAAATAAACATGTGCATACTTATTTACAAACACATCATTAAGCTCAGGGGTATCACATCCTCTCCTGCTTAAATTTGACACTATCATGATGTCCCAGTCAGTACTTTCTTTCTGCATATAATTTCAAAATTATTTTTAAAACATAGAAGGATAAGCTTATTTTAAATCATCCTCTAAATCCCAAGTTTCTTCCTCTAAAGTGAAATGTTTCCATTGAACCTTCAACTGCACTAGATCTTTATTATGGAGTGTAACCACCCTTCGGTTTAGAATACACAGTGGTTCTACTAAGAACTCTCCCTCTTGTTCCACTTGTACAACATGTCAATCAATCACATGATATGGATCATGTACATAATTGTTCAGTAATAAAATATGAAATAAATTATGAATTTAATATTAGCCGGTATGGGTAGTTCATAAGTAATAGGTCCAACGCTGGCTAACACCTCAAAGGGCCCACAATATCTAGGAGATAACTTAGCACAGTTTCTAAGTCTGAGTGTACACTTATTAGGCTTTACCTTCAAGTACACATCATCTTACACATTGAATTCCTTCTGAGTTATTATAAGATCTACATATATTTTCTGGTGATCTTGGGCTATTTTCAAATTATGTTTAACTTTCTTGATTATTTCTTACATTTCCCTTAACATGTTTGGTCCTAATGCCAATATTTATTTGGGGTGATCCCAACATAATGGCACTTTAAATCTTCTCCCATACATGAATTAGAAAGGACTCATTTTTAAAGAGGTTTGACATCCATTGTTATAGGAAATTTCAGCTAAATGCAAATAGTCCTCCCATTCAGTTTATTTTTCTTTCGCATACATCCTTAACATGTCCTATAATATCTTATTAGTCCTTTCTATTTGAAGATCTGTTTTAGCATGATAGGGTGTACTAAATTTTAACTTAGTTTCCATATTTTCAAATAACCCTTTCCAAAATTTGGAGATGAA
Organism: Pinus albicaulis; assembly: GCA_034641835.2. NCBI lineage: Eukaryota > Viridiplantae > Streptophyta > Pinopsida > Pinales > Pinaceae > Pinus > Pinus albicaulis. The sequence continues at coordinate 850,516,990 of CM076577.1, read as the reverse complement.
CTTTGTATCTCTATCTGAAATCACAACCTTAGGTATCCCATGAAGCTTAAAATTTCCCTCGTGAATATATTTTCAATATTTATGGCCTTAAAATTATATTTAACGAGAATTAAAAGTGTTTCTTTGTTAATATTGTCAACCACAAACATAAAGGAATCATGCTATTTCATTTTTTTGGAAACCTAATGATGAAATCCATTCAAATGGTCTCCCATTTCCATTCGGGAATGGGTAGTGGTTACAACAAACTAGAAGGGTGTTGATGGGACATTTTAACTTGTTTCCATTCAAGACATTTTTCTACATATTTAGTTGTCTCATTTTTCATATTTGGACAGTAAAACTCCTTTCTTAATATAGTGATCAAATTTTTATAACGAGAATGACCAGTTGTTGGTCTTTTATGCAGCTTGAGCTCATCCAAGACAAAAAAAAAAATCATATTTATGTCATTACGTATGTAAATTGTACCTTTAAACAACAATAAATGTTGGTTGTTAACTGAAAAAACATCTTTCTCCTCATCCAGTTTATAAATTTTTTGCACCTTTTCTTTGATTTTAAAATATTCTAAATCATATTTTACAATTGTTTTGATTTTTTCTACAAAATTTGTTGACCAACTGATTTTTGATGTAGCACAGTTATGATTAAGTTTTCTAACTGTTTATAAACTATGCACATCCTCAATGTTCCATCTTTCTTTTTCACACACAACATTGGTGCTCCCCAAGGAGACACACTTGGTATTATGTAGTTTTTTCCCGATAATTCTTGTATTTGAATCTTCAACTCCATTAGTGCAGGAGCACTCATTCTGTATGGGGCCTTCGAAACTCTAACAACACCAGGTATAAGATCAATGGTAAATTCAATATCCCTCCTTGGAGGAAGTCTTGGTATTTCTTTTGTAAATGCATTGTTAAACTATTCTAATAGAAGATATTCTTCTAATGATGGTTGTTGTTTATTTTCAGAAAAATGTTGTACTTGAACTGTAAAAAAATGACACCCTTTTTGGCATATTTCTTCATTTGTATAGCATAAATTTTTCTAACAAAAACTTTTCATGGAATCCCTTGAGCCATACAAGTTTTCCCTTCATCATCAACATAGGTAAAGGACTTTCCAAGCATCTTAATATAACTTTATGTGCTTCTAAGCTGTCCATTCCTATGAGGATATCATAAGATCCTAATGGTAATATGTTCATATTGAGGGTATTTTTCATTCCATTCAGATTTATTGTGCATTTCTTACTGATTTTAGTCACTTTTCTCTTAGTTTTTGTGGCGAACTATACTAACCACAAATTATATTAATTTTATTTTCCAAGTTTACACCTTTCAACCACAATAAGGGAGACATAACTTAATGTAGATCCTAGATCCATAAGTACAACCACAGTTTTATCATATATTTTACCTTGAACTTCAACCATGGTTGAATGCTGATCTACTTGCCCCCCATCGAATGCAGCACTAATTTTCAGTATGTTATAGGTAACATAGTCGCTTCCTTAACATTGTATAATTTTATATTATTTTAATATATTTTGTGGAAAATCTCTCCACAGGTGGTTTTAACCACAGCCCCAACATTTAGTTGGCGGTTTTAAGACTCACTAAAAATTTTGTTTCTTGTAATAGATCATCCTTTCTTCCCAACACATTTATGCTAATTAATTTTTTTTTATAGTTTCCTACTTGAACACTTTTCATAAAATTTGGATTTTTAAACCCCTTTCTCTTATTGTTAAATTTATCAGTTTTCTTTGTCACCCATATTTTATAATTTTCCCCGTTTTTGCTTGCTTTGATTAAAACGGAGTTTATCTTTTCTAATGATTTCATCCATTGTTTTTAGTTGATTAAACTCAATTATTTATCTATAAGAGAAAGGTAAGAAACTAAAAATTCTTTGGATTTTTTCCTTCTCCTCTTTCAAGTAGGGAACATATCTTAATAGACTCTTGAATTTGTTAACAAACTCATCCACAGTAATTTTTCCTAGATTTAGCTCATGAAACTCCCTATCCCTCTCATCAAAATACTTCTCAGTCAAATATTTCTTCTTAAATTCATTTTTGAAAAAATTCCAAGTTAAATTCTTGCATTTGATTCTTTTGACAAACTTATTTATTCCACCATAAGGTTTACATACAAGTCAATTAGTAAGTTATCAATATCTCCTTAATATTACTTTGATAATTGTATACTTTGAAGTATATATACACATTGATGATCGATCCTTTGCTCCTTCCGAAGATTCACCATCAAAATTGGGAGGTATGATTTTCTTAAACTCTCCCTATAATTGAGAGGATGATCTCCATTTCCTAGGCAAAGAGGTTATGCTATTTGATTTTTGTTCTTCCTAATTGCTAGACTTTTTTTTTGTCACTAAAATTTATTGAGTTGCTTCTGCTTGTGGTGCTAATATTTTTACACCTATATCTTTTCCTATGAGTCTTTTTACTAACTTTCTCATTTTCCAATTTCCTTAATAGGTGCCCTTTGATCTCATCTTGCTCCTCTCTAGCCTTGACCTACCTTTCCTGGTGTGCCTTAGTATCATATAGATTTGTATTTAAACACCTTATCACTTGTAGTAGTTCAGAGTCTTGTCTTTCTGCATTTTTAGTTCCACCCCCAACCATTCCTAATTCAATATCATGTTTTGCAACACCCCATGGTGATCCTACAAAAAATTGTTTGTTAAATTCTTCGCCCATATTTTAGCTTTTTAGTTCTTTTGTGCAATCTTTTCATGAAAAGTATAACTATTTCAGTTTCAGAACCCAAAGGAGGCCTAATGTTGTAACTACAACTCTGATACCACTTGTAAAGACCCTCATTATACCAACAAATATTTTTTTATAATAAGGATCATTTTTTACTAAATCTCCATTTTTAACAGTTATAGTCTATTGATCGATAGCTAGTATTTGTAATTGCTATAATAATGTGGTATTCCATAACTCATTTTTAAATGAATACAATTATTGTACAAGTCAGATTCTTATCATCTATTAGACTAATATTTAAAATACTGTATTGAGAACCAATAAAATATTGTATTGAGAACCAATTTTAGAGTTTCTACTAAGGAACTTGTTTATTCACATACCAAACATTCCATTGCCCTTTTATAAAATTTTGTTTCCAAAGGTTTATCAATACCATAGTTCTTCATTCAAATTCATATATAAATTTAAGCCATAATGTTTTCTTCTTGTCTACACAACAATGCCACATTTAAACTACCGTGTCATCTTAGTATTGAACTATTTACTTTTTCAAACAACCAAACCTTTGATTATTTATGTGTCTACCTTATCTTTTGGATGATCCATGTGGTATATTGTTTTATTTTGGTTTATCATAAAGCCTTTATAAAAGGATGGAACTTATTCTACTCAACAATATTAGATATGTACATGACGTTGACATGTATTCTTATTTGTAAATTTCCCACTATACATCGACCATCCTAATATTTGTAATACTTTAATGATTCACCAATGTATGCAACACATTCTAATTGGAGGAGTTTCTCGACCTTGAGCTATGACAACTAGACACACACACATATCGGTTTCAAAGTTGTAATTTAGGGTTTCATTGTTGGTAAATGATATTTCTTGGTTATTTTTATTCCATTTCATTAGTTGGTTAATGATATTTCTTGGTCACCCTTCTTTAGTTATGTTGCTTTGTGGCTAGGGTTTCATTCTCGTTTTCAAAAGAATCCACCATTTTCAATGGCATCACACCAACAAGTGTATTCTAACTACCCTCTTTAGGCATGTTGGATCCATTTTTCATGCAAAAGTAGTTTGACTCTATGTTTTGTAGAGTGGAAATTGTTTATGCCTGAGATGTGTCAACATTCGTTTCATAGGTAAGAATTGACTCTTATAACAGTTGTATCTCTAGTTTTTAACAAATTTCATAGTTGAACTATTATAAATTCATAAATAATGCTATTATTTGTGGCATTTGTAGTTTTATAGGGATACTCCATGAGCTTCCTTTTTTTCAATATGAAAAAAATGTTGTTTTCAGAAACATTTTACCATTCATTTCAAGAGTCCATTACAATATTTTCTAATTACAATAGAAACGAAAGCTGCAATTTTGTATACGTTCAGTCTCTAAATCTAGTCACCTTTTATCATAACTTTTAATATTCCTCCAGTCAATTTTCAGTGAAGCTGTATCCAAACTGCAATACAGAGGATCATCAGAAAAATAGAAACCTTCAAAAATACATTTCAAAAATACGCATATAAAAAGAGGATAAACATGCTTGCTTGTTGTTCTAACATTCTTATGTTTTCCTTTGGCTCGCTTGACAGGTCCCTATGGTTTAATCCATGAGCCTTGACTTTAGGAATCTTTGTATTCATGTAAGTGATTCTTCCAATACGTTTCTAGAACTCAAAACCAGGTAAACATAGAAATGTCCTCCGTTTCTTTTTAAATATTTGAATTTGAAATAATTATTTATCTTATTTGGCTATCGCCCCACTTTTATAACATTCCTGTAGCTACTAGACTTACAAAAAAAGGGTTTTCTCTCACTTCAAACCCTAGGCTCTCTAACTGCAAGAAGGGTTATTTTCATTTATTGTTTCCACGTCAAGATTCACTTATTGTGCTTATGTTTTTTTTACCAATTTGAGCTTTTTAGCCGAAACGTGTCGATGTTTTATGTTGAAATTGTTTTTGTTACTTTTCCCTTTTCAATTTTTCATTTCAGATAGTTCACTAGAAAATTTGGCGGAAATTCTGACGGCCAATTCATCGCTATTTCGACACATAGTTGTCGCAAGAGCGACAATTCGAGGATGGGCAAATCGTGGTTTACCATACCGTCGCAGTTCCGATGCAATTAAAAAGTGTCGCACTATCGACACTTTTTTCGTCGCTTCCAAACAAGCGTCACTCTTCCGACATTTCCCAATCCGTCGCACTTCCGACCTTTCTAAACTGTCACACTTCCGATGAAAAGTGGTCCGATGTTTTGAACGTCGCTCTTTCGACGTTTGTAAACTGTCACAATTACGACGAAATGTGGTCCGGCGTTTTGGACGTCGCTCGTCCGACGGTTGTAAACTGTCACAATTCCGACGAAATGTGGTCCGACGTTTTGGACGTCGCTCTTCCGACGTTTGTAAACGGTCGCAATTCCGACGAAATGTGGTCCGACGTTTTGAACGTCGCTCTTCCGACGTTTTTATACTATTTCTCTTTCGATGTTTCTAATCTGTTGCAATTCCGACGCTTACAAGGCGTCGGTATAGAGATGGCAGATTCAATTTTAAAAAAAAATGAAACTTTAAAAGAGGAAAAACATTGTTTTGAATATATTATATGAAGTAAAACAGTCCATGAAGTCATTACATTTTCACATCTGAACATTGGAACCCATATATCCATCCAGAAAAGTGGAAGTCCCACCTTAGACAATGATAGAAAAATACCCCATGTCACATACATGCAGGGACATGATATAAAACCCAGTAAAGGTCCACATTGAGATTATCGACAATCTGAGAAAGCATCCAAATATGCCTGAGGCATCTATAAGAAAGTGAAATAGCAGTATGTAGAATAGTAAAGCAACAGATAGAGTACCGACGTCCATTGTTCCAAATACAAATTAAAGTACCCAATATCCTTGAACAGAGAAAAACGCTAATCATGTGAGGAGTGTGATATGTCCAAAATATAAAAATACCATTAGACCATATCAATAAACCAGCAACATAGACCAGCATAGCTATTTTTGAAGGCAGAGTGATAAACATTAATCATTTTTTTTTCACAAGAGAAAAAATGTTGTTTTGAATATATTATATGAAGTAAAACAGTCCATGAAGTCATTACATTTTCACATCCGAAGATTGGAACCCAAATATCCATCCAGAAAAGTGGAAGTCCCACCCCAGACAGTGATAGAAAAATACCCCATGTCACATACAGGGACTTGATATAAAACCCAATAACGGTCCACATGGAGATTATTGACAAATCTGAGAAAGCATCCAAATATGCCCGAGGCATCTATAAGAAAGTGAAATAGAGTATGTAGAATAGTAAAACAACAGATAGAGTACCGACGTCCATTGTTCCAAATACAAATTAAAGTACCCAAAATCCTTGAACAGAGAAAAACGCTAATCATGTGAGGAGTGTGATATATCCAAAATATAAAAAGACCATCAGACCATATCAATAAACCAGCAACATAGACCAGCATCGCTAGTTTTGAAGGCAGAGTGATAAACATTAATCATTGTTTTTTCACAAGAGAAAAAACGTTGTTTTGAATATATTATATGAAGTAAAACAATCCATGAAGTCATTACATTTTCACATCTGAAGATTGGAACCCAAATATCCATCCAGAAAAGTGGAAGTCCCACCCCAGACAGTGATAGAAAAATATCCCATGTCACATACAGGGACTTGATATAAAACCCAGTAACGGTCCACATGGAGATTATCGACAAATCTGAGAAAGCATCCAAATATGCCTGAGGCATCTATAAGAAAGTGAAATAGCAGTATGTAGAATAGTAAAGCAACAGAGAGAGTACCGACGTCCATTGTTCCAAATACAAATTAAAGTACCCAAAATCCTTGAATAGAGAAAAACGCTAATCATGTGAGGAGTGTGATATGTCAAAAATATAAAAAGACCATCAGACCATATCAATAAACCAGCAACATAGACCAGCATCGCTAGTTTTGAAGGCAGAGTGATAAACATTAATCATTTTTTTTTCACAAGAGAAAAAACGTTGTTTTGAATATATAATATGAAGTAAAACAGTCCATGAAGTCATTACATTTTCACATCTGAAGATTGGAACCCAAATATCCATCCAGAAAAGTGGAAGTCCCACCCCAGACAATGATAGAAAAATACCTCATGTCACATACAGGGACATGATATAAAACCCAGTAACGGTCCACATGGAGATTATCGACAAATCTGAGAAAGCATCCAAATATGCCCGAGGCATCTATAAGAAAGTGAAATAGCAGTATGTAGAATATTAAAGCAATAGATAGAGTATCGACGTCCATTGTTCCAAATACAAATTAAAGAACCCAAAATCCTTGAACAAAGAAAAACGCTAATCATGTGAGGAGTGTGATAACCATCTGCAGAAACCCATGCTCGCTTGTAAGATCAAGCTCGCTTGATTCCAAAATTGGTAACCATCTGTTGCATCCGAGATGTAAGGTTCAGGCTCACTTGTTTCCATTAGTAGCCTGCTACAGCATCCACCCTGTTCATAGCAAAAAGGTTCTTGTAGATATACAGAGAAAGAGTATAATACGTAGACCATATAAACATGGCTCTGTATTTCAAAAAACAGGTTTAAAATAGAAACAGGGCAACATTTTTTTTTCTAAGTAAATTTAATCTATTAACAGTGGGAATAAAATTACACCGAAGTCAAAATCATTGCCCAGACTCATGGAAAATTTTTCATCAAAAAATCAAAAAATTAAGAAGACTGCCCTCATACGGGGAAACCAGTCTTGAACGTTTAATTTACAGAATTCAAAAATATTACAAAGGTCCAGCACAGTAAAATAATCTAAAAGCAACCCAATTAAGTGGGCCGCGAAGCAAGAAAAATAAATTAACCAAACTACTCCTCCGGCTCCTCGACGATTCGGCACCATCCTTCGGAAGGTCCAGGATCGCTAGGTGCTACCTCCACATTCATGCCACGGCTCCCCTCCTGAAGGCCCGAATGCTGGCCGGATTTTTCCGAGCTTAGACCCGCCGGACGGGTGCATTCTTCCTCCATTTGGGCCTCCTCGCGGAAAACCACAGTGACTGAAGCTGTAATTCGTGGGCGGTTGAGAGAGAAATTAAAGGAAAATTGTGTAGTGCACGTCGTGGGAGAAGGTGAACTAGCGGTGGGGAAGAGAGGAGTAGGGGAATCCATACGATGGCCAGATCCTACAACCCGACCCCGCCCACTCCTAGTATTTGGATAGCGACCTACATAATCACTGGACTGGCCGGAAGACAACTCGGTTGAGGGGCTGGAGGGAGCACGCAGGAGTTGACCTCTAGTGCTCCCTCTGCAGCAACGCATCCTTTGACGCACACGAGGCATGGGTGCAATCTCACTAGCAGTGGGCACAAGAGGAGATGGAGAAGCAGAATTCCAAGAAACGGAGGAAGACAGACAAGGACCAGACCGAGAGAAATGAATATATGCAGCAAGGTCTACGCAGCAGTTCAGCTGGCCACTTCTCCTTCTCGTCACAGTGAGCAAGCAGTGTAACCCAGCAACCGGCTTGTCTGAAAAACCATAGCGAAATGCCATTTTATCAATGCAATGCAATCGAAGGATGCTCGTCATAATTAATCTCTGATCATTAATGAGATACGAAGGCCGGATCATATTGGAGCATGCAGAATCGCTAACGGGAGTGGAGGTCCGATCTTGAACAGTGTTAAAATTTAATGCGATTTGATGTGAAAACCTTGGAACTTAATTGAACAGCGTTAAATCTTAATGCGATTGATATGAAATCGCCACATCCATGTCCCATCGCCTTAAACGCCATCGAATGCACCTATAGCCAGGAGCAGGGCAAGTTTTTATTGAGGACACGTGGCAGAAATTGATTGGAGCGGATCTTTGTTTGGGCCGCTTGCGCAGTGGAAATCCGGACCCGAAAAATATTAGGGCGAATTTCATAAGAAATTTGCGTCACAACTCTCCCTCCGTACGCCAGCCCAACTTCGGACCCGAAAAAGATTAGGATGGAATTCATTTGGTTTTCGTGTCACAAAATTGGCCGACGTCAGCAGGCTATTTTGGAACGCAAATTTGGTTTGAATTATGGTTTATCACCGTTTGAAGTCCAGCGGACTCGACTTAAGAACAATTTTGTTTGATCCCATGTTATAAAATTTGTGTTGGTTTTCTTTGATAATACACATATTTATAATAAATCATGGGAATACCACACTAAACATGTGGAAAAGTTATATAAATTATTGAGAACAATCATTTTTATGTAAAAATATCCAAATGTGCTTTGGGAAATAAGAATTCGAGTATTTGGTTCATATTGTTTTAAAGGAAGGAGTGAAGTTGGAGCCTCAAAAGATGCAAGCTATTACAAAATGACCTATTCCTAAGAAAATCAAGATTCTTAGAAGATTTTTTAGACTTACATGATATTATTGATAATTTTTTAAGAATTATGCATGCATTTCAAGTCCACTCACATATCTCTTGAAGAAAATATCATTTATATGGAATGATGAGGCTACTTTGGCATTCTCTCTTTTAATGGATGCCATAACTTCTACACCAACATCGGTTGCACCTACTTTTGGTAAAACATTCATAGTAGAGTGTGAAGCACTATGACAAGGAATTTACGTAACATTAACACAATAAGGGATATCATTGGCTTTTAAAAGCAAGGAATTCAAAGAAAATATTTGGTGAAATCTACGTATGAAAAATAAATGGAAGCAATATTACATGCAATAAAAATGGGGATAGTATATCATTGGGAGGTACTTTAAATTCAAGATATACCATGATAGCATAAAGTATTTTTTGAAGCTATGATTTTCATTAGAAGATTAACAAAAATGAGGAGAAAAAATGCAAATTTTTAATTTTGAGATAATCTGCAAAAAGGGTAAGGAAAATTTAGTACATGATGCTCTTTCTAAAATAGAAGAGGCCTCAAATTTATATCCAATTACATTTTCTATTCCTAGGTGGCTAGAAGAAGCTTGCCATAATGGAAAAATGACAATAGTACTAAACAAACACTAAAATTTAAAGGATGGGATGAACTCTATGGAGCATTGGGAGTGAAAGAGAGATCTACTTTGGTGCAAATGTAGAATATTTTTCTACACACAAGCATATTTGAATAAACAAATATTAAGGGAGTCCCATGTCTCTCTGATGGTAGGACGCAGGGTTCCTTAAAACATCTCAAAGGATCAAAAAATATATTTTTGGAAGGAATGAAGAAAGATATTCAAAATTTTGTAAGAGAAGGTCAGGTTTGCATAATAAATAAAAGAGAGATAGTAAAATCTCTAGGGTTACTTCAACCATTCCACGTACATATTCAAATACTAGAAAATATATCAATAGACTTTATTACAGGGTTGATGAAATATAAAGGTAAGTATTACATTTTTGTGGTCATTTATATAGACAAATTTTGTAGATTTTTTTTGTAGATCTCAAAGTACATAAACAACAAGCCAAGTGGTAGAAGTGTCCGTGAAAGAAATTCATAGTCTTCATGGTTTTCCTAAAGTAATAGTAACAAGAAAATTTTGGAAATAATTATTTAATATGAGTGGAGAAACACTAGCTGCCATGAGTTCTACATATCAAACACAATCAAATGGTCAAACAAAAATAGTTAACAAATTTTTTTAAGGTTATCTACAATGTTACTCTTTAGAAAAGAAACTTAGTATGCCATAATTAATAATCATTCCCTGTTCACTTTTGTTAATAGGTTTATGTCAGACGATGATGCAGGGGCATTAGGCACTAGCCAGCAATGTAGGAGGTTTTTTCCACATGTTGTGGCTAGGAGGGTTCGAAAACATTTGAGTTGTAACAACTAGGTGTCAATACCTCAGCTGACTGTATTACTTAGACTAGTTAGAGTTGTAGGAGTCGAACAATTTTAGTTAGTTGAATTATTATAATTAGACCTTTTGATTTCTAGAACGGTCCTCTCAGAGGAACCGAAGAGCCATATGTTATGTATATAAATTGTAATTCCTTGGATGAATAAAAGTAGAGAGGGAAGAGGAGAGTAGAGAGGGGATTTCTGCAATAAACCTCTGTGTGTGAACAATTGTTTCCAGTTAAATGATTTCCAAGCTTAGTTGCTATTGAATTATCTCGAACTGCTAATTGTGAAGAATTGTTTAACTGTGAGGCGATTGGGTACTGATAATTCCATTCTTCTGTCTTTGAATTCCCGTAAATTGTTGGATAACCCTGTGAACTCACCCCACCTGAAGGCGAGGTCTGTGTAGAGAACCGAGGTCGTGAACATTGTTCAAATATAAAAATCCCGCTTAATAAAGAGACAAGATTGTTGTGCTTTCAGAACCTGACCCGAGGATTGGACATGAGTTAAAAAAAAAAAGGATAGCGGAACCAGACTTGCACCCGTGGTCAAGCCCTGTACCAAAACCACGAGCGGAATCACAAAAGCGGGTTGCCCATATCGCACCGCTTTTGCGGAGTAGGCGGTATTTCCTATTCGTGAGCGATTCCATAGGGAAAGCGACACGTGGCGAAGTGACCCCTGGAAAACCACCGTTTAACCCGCACCATCGCACGTTAAAGCTCGACGTTGGAAGCCGAGCGAAATTGCCAAGAGTCGTTGATTTGGAGAAGGGCCATCGGACGGTGGTCGCACGTTGAACTTGCCCGGAGGTTAACTAAGGTGTGCGGAGGATAGCCAGGTACGATACGAGTGTTTGATTGGTTATTGATATATATAGGTGGGGCCGTAGTATAATGAAATTGTTTAATTAAACGATTGGCGGATAATTAGCATAAGTCTGGAGCGTGATTGTTGTAAGGCTGGGTGGTGAAATATAGAGCCGAAAGTTCATTGCAAGTTATTTATTTAAAAAGAAACGTGGAGTATAAATACAAAGTGTTGAAAGTTAAACATTGGTTATAAGGCTTGGAGATAATATAAAGTCGGGAATATAAATTAAAGTCCAAGCATTGTGGATAGTATTTATTTATCAAATTCTACGAATTTCTACGAATTTGATAAATAAACTCGAAGAAAGAAGAAGTCAATTAAGACTCAGGCTGGAGGAAAAGAACGGGGTAAACCAAGGGAAAATGCTAACAGAGCGATTGTAGACACACCAGCTCTCCTTAGGGGTCCAATTTCAGTTTTGTTGCATCACACGATGATCTCTCTTCTCTGGCATTTTCTTGTATTGAAGATCACTATTCTAGGAATAAGGAGTTATTTTCTCCAAAAATAACCCTAGCCAAATATTGACAATGCATCAAGGATATCTTTCTATGCTTCATAAGTACATATTTTCTACTTCTAAATTATGTCTTGGAAGTGGTTGTTTTGCTGGAAATTATTCACCAGTTGGTTTCATACCAAAGTCTTTTTCACATTTTCAGCATCCAATACATGAAAAATATAATGGTTTAAAACAACATAAATATTTGAAATTTTGCAAGAATTGTCTGGCACACTTTGAATATGAATTTTGAAGTCAAGTGCATGATGTTTTATAGGATCAAGTGTCATTTTGAATACCAAATGTTTCACAAGAAACCTCAACATGCTACCCTGCAGTAAGGATTAAATGACAATATTGCATCAACTATTTCCATAATAAAAGTGCACCTCAGCCATAAGACTAAACAACTACAAATGTTGTAGATCTAACAAGACCACACAATCAAATGTATTCCACAAGGCCAATACTGTATGAAAAATGAAAAAGTGTTTGCAACCAAAAATACCTTAGGCAACTAATTCAATTATATACACCAAACCATCAGCAAAAAGGAAAACCAGCCTACTTGGCCCCAATATTTTCAACTGGGTCCTCTAATTCAACCAATAAAAAGGCCAAAATCATAGCATTGAGATACATTTCATTAAAATTTGACTCAGCCATAACCCTTTCCTTTTATTGTTGTGAAAAGCTTTATGCATTACTCTAATGTGGCTAGTCCATAGGCCAAGTAGACCACTGGGTAAAAAATATGTTTCCTTTCACCTTTGAGTTTTCAAATTATGCCTACCAAATCTAAGAAATTTAAGAGGGGGAACTAATACAACGTTAAAAAGAAAACCAGAGCACACATCTACAAATTACCTCCTTAGCTACAGTCACACCATCATTAACTATTTTTGGAGAACCATGCTTGCTCTCCAAGACAACATTTTGCCCTTCGCCCCAATGGTGACTCCAACAAGATCAGTAAGTTTGTTCACACCGCCTGCAAGACAAATTGACAATGCTTTCAGTAAGTGTGCAATTGAATTCCAGACCATATGCCAAAATAACCCTTCATGAAAAATTAAAATAACACATTAAAATCGAATATAAGTGGACAAGGAAAGATCCACCGCAGTGAAGTTTCACGTGCAGGTGACCTTCCTTTAAACATAGTTTTTTCTCTGACCTGCAATTTTTTTGTCACTGAGCCATCCTTGTTGAAGTACAACTCCTTTTCCATAGCTCTTGTATTAACTACCTTCTCTCTGTCGCGTAATCTCAGAGTCCCTCTTCTACTTGAGCGATTAAAGGAAATGGGTGAAAAAAATGAAAGAGAAGACAATTGTCTGCCATAATTATCAAACATTGCACCCAACTTCTTCCCCTTTCCATTGTTACCCAATGAGGTAGATGTGGCAATTGTTGTCATACTGCCCAAAGCAGAGGCCATCTTCTCTTATGCTGAATATAGAATTGCAAGATCTTCATATTAGTATGAACCTTAAAAAACATGACTCCCATTGCTAAAAACCACTTTTAAGTTGTAACAGGCAAACTAAACAACTATCGCAACTTTTGGCAACTTCTGGAGCATTAAGAGAGAAACAAACAAAGATAAATACAACCACAATCCTCATTTTAATGAGACCGGACTATATATTTGCATTAAGATAATAGAAAGAAATCACGACTATATTAAGGCCAGCACAAAACAATCTTTAACCAGTGTCTCTCGCGGCCTTCAGGTTGCCATGCTAGAGGTTGCATATTTTTAATTCAAATTCTTGACCTCTCGTGCCCATCTATGAATGCATCCAATGGGATATCTACATCAAATGCTCCTTTATATCCCCAAAAACAAATTCCCTACTACAAGAGCACCAGTATTGATGGATTACCCCACACCATCCCACCCACTAGAAACGGTGAAAAAGGAAACCTGAGTAACCTTCTGAAATATCTCAAGATGACTATATGGGTGATTCTTATGAATCAACCAACCATTCATAACATGCTCATCAATCCAAACCATAAGTATTATGTGACAATATTCAAGCAGGCACTGAATCGGATTTCTGAAGCTATGTTAGAGAAACCCTAAACTCTCACTGAAAATAGGTGAAATGTGGCACCAATCAGAGATTGACATGTGCCAATTGGTACAAGTGGTAGACAATTGGCATGCTCAAACAACGAGGTGATGCAGGAATGACATGAGGGAGAAAATATCAGAAAAGCCCCAAATCTGGAGAATTAAAGCTCATCACCAACCTGAGATTGACAACTTTACATGATGTAACCTATGAAATTGTAAATGGAGAAATCATAGTAACAATAAAGTAACCTATGTAACAATAAAGTCAGATTCATCCTGGGAGGGGTAATGGGAGAAATCATAGGGAACAATAGGAAACATGCAGAGTTGCTTACAATCAAATAGATGAAAAAACGCATACAAAAAACCTAGCTAATAATCATGAACAAGCTCAATATTGAATTATGAACTGTAAAGGAACTTACAAAATGTGACATTACGAACCTGGTCAAGCACACAAGCAAAAATATCCTGGACATGACCCTGGTTGACAAGTTGTATTGCTCATGATGCAAGAGGATTTGTACCTGCACTGCCAAGTCAATCAAAATCCATCATTATCTATACAATAAATACGAGTAATTGATGTAGTATTTTTTACTCTAAGATGCATTCTTATGATAATGTTAGAACATATGTTGAAAATGTCAAAACATACCTGAATAAGCTCCTCTTCATTTCAAGAACAATTTATTTGAGTCGCATGAACTTGGAACAAGCCTCCCACGATCTAAAAGAGTAGCAACTAAGTCAACAGTGACTTTTTTGTTGCTACGCTGGATCGAGGGAGGTTTGCTCCAATATTAAATCGCTCCAATAAATTATTCTCTACTAAACAGGGCCAACCACGTGAATGTGGAAGCTCTTATGGCCCCTCCCCCCTCTCTCCCCTCACATCACTCTCAATTCCCCAATACCCAATCTATATTTCATTTTTTACTTTCATGAGCATAAAAAAAAATATTCAATAACTAATAAAAAAACAATTCAACAAAAAGTACGCAAGGAAACATTGCAATTAATGCTTGACATAAAAATAGTATGATAAATGAGTTTTTTATATAACACAAAAAACGTTCCAAGTATGGTAACGTTTGTCTTATAATAATACAATATTTTACATTGTCAAATTTTTTTTTTCTTCTTCCTATTTTTAAAGCTCCTAATTACATCATCAATATCATCGTGCTCTGCTCCTGTTTCGTGCCTTTCAACCCGCACTGCTGACCTAGTTGCGTATTCACGATGTCTGGGCTCATCCAGTGACGGGCATCGCCTACAAAAATAGATAATATTAAATTTTAATTGTCAGTTTTTAAATATCATTGAACTAGTTCGGTAATATTAATAAAAAAAATTGCAATGAGATTATTTACCTGGTGCACCAGTTGTCGCCGCTGACCTAGTTTCGTTGTCACGAAGTCTGGTCTCATCCAGTGACGGGGCATCGCCTACAAAAACAGATAATATTAAATTTTAATTGTCGGTTTTTAAATATCATTGAACTAGTTCGGTAATATTAATAAAAAAAATTGCAATGAGATTATTTACCTAGTGCACCAGTTGTCGCCGCTGACCTAGTTGCGTAGTCACGATGTCTGGTCTCATCCAGTGACGGGGCATCGCCTACAAAAACAGATAATATTAAATTTTAATTGTCATTTTTTAAATATCATTGAACTGGTTCGGTAATATTAATAAAAAAAATTGCAATGAGATTATTTACCTGGTGCACCAGTTGTCGCCGTTGGGACTGTTGCCCTATCTTCCTCTCTGGTGGTAAGATCCTCAAGGGAAACATTCTCTTTCATTTAAACAAAAAACGTTATAAGGACAACCATCAAGGTATAATTAGAAAAAATTATAAGTGGAAATTAATTACCGTCACGGCCCTCACTGATAGTAGCATTGTCAACCTGGTCCCCACTACAATGATCAGGTTGCACGTGAGGATCATCTACATCTGGCTCTAAAACTGGGTTATTTGCCTCTTCGGTAGTGCTGGTCCCCTGATTTAAACAAATTTGTTAGACATTAAATTTATGGACGAAAACAAACATATTGAAAGGTTAATGTTTTACCTTATCAGGCATTCTGGATCTTGGGACCTGCCCCAAGCTTCTGCGACGTTCAACTACGGCTTGATAGCCGAAATGGAAAGTGATATTTTTATCTTCCTCTGTAGTTTCTGTTCTGAATTCATCACCCTACATTACATATGATTGTGTATTTTTAATCATATTTGATAGGATTACAAAAACGTTGGAAGGCGATACAATTAATTATAAGATGTTTAGCTACTTAATTACAATTCTTGCAGCTAATTTCAAGTAGTCGCCCTGGCCTAGCTTGTGATGCCCCTTTTTCTCAATCCTAGCTTTGGTTGCCTTTGAGGTGTCAGGCAACCTAGCATCAACAAAATTGAAGTCAGATATGACGTAGCACACTTTTATTTTAGACATAGAGAAAATTAAAGCTATTAAATTAAAGTTGTAATTTACCTTGCGGGTCCAGTTGGCATTTTTCCTTCTTTCTTTGCCCTTTTCTCTTTTCCGTCATGGATGAGTGCTCTCCACTCACTCTCTGAAACTACGAGAGGACGCTCATATCTAGGGTTAAATTGCAATTGCATCCTATAGGTGTCCCTGGTATATTTCAAATATTTGTCGGCTACCTGAGCCACCGCTTTTCTGTCAAATGTGCCGACCCCAAAAAGGGCTTCTAGATAATCTAGAAGTTCTTTTTCAGGTTGGAATTCTGGGAATTCCACCCTGTACGTATGGTTGGGCCAAAAATTACCAACGCATGGCTCTCCAGAATCTTGTAGAACTCATTGTTTCCTACACAGAATAAAACCAAAAGAAAAAAAAAGAAGAAGAAGAAGAAAAAAAAAAATTTATCATTAATTTAAAAATAAAAATCATGATAAATATGTTTTAGATAAAGTACATGAAATAGTTAAAATATTAAAATTTACCTGGGAGTTGTACATGCTTTATAGGGACACCTTCATCGTTCATCAACAACGTGCCATTAATGGTCCCTGTGGAGCTGACACGTGTAGCTCCAGGAAACGCAATAATGTAGTTGTCCATATCAGCCTCATCATTGCCAACACGTTCAGCGGTTGGCTAGGTGTCTACTTGGGCAGGGTTTGTTTCTTAGCTGGCACCTAAAGGAGTAGAAGGTGTACGAGAGGGTTGTTGGACAATCTCTTGCCCTTGTGTCCCACTACCACCAACACGGGCTTCAGCAAGTGCCAGAAAACGCTACATAAAAAAGAACTTTTTGTTAGTTTAGTCAATGTAAAAATTAAAAATCAAACTATCACAATTCATCTCATGCAAAACAAAAAAAATATCCTTTTGACTTTTTATTATTACCTGATATCTTTCTAGCTGGCTCATAAGAAGTTTTATCCTCTCTTCTATTTCAGGTGTTTGAGGTGCGTCTATCAAAGTATTAAATTTTGACCTTGCATATCGTGCCTTTTTTTGCAAGAAGAACACTGGAGATAGGGATGAAGAAAGCTCTTCCTCAAAGAGGGAATCATCAGGCGTACCATGGCTAGGTGTCTGCATATTTGAACAAAATTAATATTATTTCAATTATGTAAATAACTAAAATACCTGAAGATAGAGCAATGCTATCACTTTACTTGTTCTTCCGCTGGCCTCTTTCTACGATCATCCCGTCTCGGGGTTGTTCCTGCACTGCTCTGATCAGTCTGCCACATTGCAATAAAATTATAAATGTAAAAACTTGAAAACAATATCTAACTTGAAAACACAAAATGAAAACTGAAATAATTTCTAATAAGACACCAGAAGACCGAGTTAGAGTTTCAAATATGCCTTGCATTGAATTCAGTCCTGGAAACATGTCATTGCACATTAAGGCACCCAAACAAGAGACGAGTTGACAATGAAGACCTTATTGAATATATTGTTGAAGCAACTTCTAGTAAACTTGTTGTGAAGACCTTGAGGACATTTTTGGAGCAACATTGTTGAAGCTGATGGTATAGCATTGTTGGAGACGATCTTGAAGGGCCTTAAAGTGAAGCTTTTGGAGAAACTATTGAAAAATCCTTAGAGCATTTAAGTAAGGCACTTTCTATCTTCCATCACCTTTTTCCTTTCAATGTCCTTTAAATGATTTTGTTGATATTTAATGTTTGAAATCACGTTATAATTCCTTGATTATATGTGTTTGGGGACTTTCCCTTTGAAATTACCCAAAAATGCCCTGGCAATTTTATCTTCAGGATGCATGTCTAACCCTATTGTTCAATATTTTGATTGATAGTAGTAAACATAGAGAGTTAGGGGGCTCTTGACTTGGTTTGGTTGGGCCATTAGATCCCTAACATCTACTAGGGAGAACCCCCCTTGAGTTGGAGGAGAGCTAGCACGAAGTGAAAAGAGGTTGGTGAGGTGACAATGGGGCTATTGAATTACACATGGTATCACACTTTAGCTTTAGGAATTTATCTTGAGAAGTGAGAGATTTTGCTATATCAATTCTCAAATTGTTTACAACACTATTGTTAAGAACTAATAAGAAGTGATGTTGAGGGGTTTTTGGGTATAAGAAACAATACCATTTAAAACTAGGGTTCTCAGTCCTTGGCATTCCTTCACCTGGGCCTAGGGGCACACTAGAATAATTTCACACTAAACCATGCAAACTTAAAAGTAACTTAACGGATCCATAAAGTAATAATAATCATAATTCCTAATTTCCTATTGTACGATATGATGCAAATTATTCAAACATGAAGCAATGAAGACATGAAATGTCTGAATTTCAAGATTGATGAACCAATACAAGAAGTTAGAAATTACAACTTTGATTCAATACTCTGTGTCCTAACTCCAGGAAGGAATCTAGTTTGTGGGAATGAAGAGGTTGTTATCTTTACAATCCCATCCCAACATCAAATTCAGTGATAAGTTTCTATGAGGTTCTGGGTCAAGGAAACATTCACTCCACGAATGATATATTTAAGTAGGCTTCTCCTATTCTGGGAAAACACCATACCTATAATGCATTCACTTGCATGTATAAAGGGAAAGGAAAACATGTTTTCATACAACGGTGACAAAGGCATCTTGGGGGAAGGTATCTTCACTTTTTATTTATGTTGTTCACCCACACCACTCTCGTGTTTTCACTAATCCTGTTTTGTCATTTTTGGATTCAAATTAAGTTAAGGCCTTAAGTATTTTTTGACCTTTCAGTGTATTTTTCATAAGTGGCATATATGGATTTTCCATTAATTCTACACTTTTTCTCTTCATGCGCATGTTTCCCTGGAAATAGTATGCATGATTTAGTCCCATACATTTAACAAGTTGTTGGATCAACTCTATTGGCAATATCATGTTTCCTATTCAATCAAAATTTATCTCAGTTAGGGTAGGTAGGAAGGTTTTCCCTTTGTATTAATAGGGCACTTTTAGCTTGCATTTTTATTATATCTTTCAAATTTAGTGTCGTTTCAATTAGGGCATGAATTTTTGCAACTTTCAAGGTGAGAATGAACAAAGAATTTTTTTTGTGATGGATGACTGTATATGACTCCATGGCCAGAGGAAAAGGCACTAATATACTTCTTCAAATATCTATAGTTCTCATTCACCTCATACGGAGATGGTTCCTGATTTTGAGCCAAATGTTGCAGCAAAAAGTCCCCCCCCCCTCCATAATTTGATATTCAATGTAAATTTCTTAAATTGATGATGGGGCATGATTATGGAACATTGGCACATACATATGTAATGGAATTCCAAGATCATGATATATGTTTGCATATGTTTATGGAGGTGGTGGAGAAAAAAAGATCTCAAATAGAGCTGAAATTTTTCACATAAAAAGGATTGTGGGCTTGACTAATTGTTCCATTTAAAAAATGATATCTAGACAGAGAATAAGTGTAGCATGCAAACATGCATTGAAAATCCATCTGAGTTTGCATTTTATTACTTATGATGGATTCAAATTTGGGTTTCAAAATGCCAGGTTATGGCATGATTTTTTCAAGAAACCCTTAGTTGGATTCTCATGTTGGTTTAATTTATATTTTAAGTTTTTTTTGCAGTCTTTGGGTGATAGTAACTCATGAACTAGGTTACCAATGTGTAACAATCATATTTCAAGAATAAAGTTGTGATTTTTTTATATTATTATTATTATCTATTAGCTAAAAGTATTGACACCTAATGCCTGGAATTTTGACATCTTGATAGCATGGATAATTTCGAAAATGTTTCTAGTAATGTTAACATAATAACTATCATTACGTGTCTTCACTTTTGTCACCATAATAGACCTGTGATATGGACTCATCACACAACTTCATATGCTATGTCCCAACAAGTTCAAATTGGTTGAACCTACCTCATAGTGTGGTTATTAAGGACAAGTTTCTTGGTATATAACTCGATAGCATAGACCGCGTTGCAGTTCTAAAAAGAATCCTCAAGTGTCAAAAAAACTTCACAATATGTTCTACTATAAAGCCTTTAGGGATACCTGAAATAACATATGTATCATTGATGACTTTTAAAGTATGACAAGATCCAGAGGGAAAGGAAATCAATGGAAGAGTGATCCACCAATCAGAACCTAGAATTTAGCATGAGATGAGTTAGAGTCTAGGAAATTGAAACCCTATAATTTTAATTAGTGATGAAGGACATCACATAGGTAATTATATTTTCATGTAGAATAATCTGTTAATTCAAATTTAAACTACATAATATGAAAGGCATATCATAAATTTTTCCACGTAAGTCCAAACAACCTATAAAAAGGGAAAACCTTCTTTTTCCATGGGAAATAATTTACCTTTCCTTTTTCAAGATAATCTAAATCACAAAAATATGAACTATACTGCACACATTCTTGGATAATGTGAAAGTGGAAAAGGAATACCCTACACAAGTGATGCACACATGTACATTTGAACACTAATAGATTTTGTAGTTGAAATGCAATGCTTGTTTTCATTTAAATGTAGGGTTTTTAAAGCAGGGAGAAATAATGGCTGCCAAATTAATAAGCGTTTCTTTGGGAAAAATTTAAATCTTGTATTGGGTGATGAAGATAATAGAGGGTATTTAATCTTGATTCTTGACATCTAGAGAGAACCCTACAACCTAACACAATCCAATGGAATTGAACAAAAAAACCCAAATAGAGTCAACCCTACTATAGGAGGAAGGGCCTGCAGTAAGAACTTACCATTTTGCAAGAGCTGAGGGTGAATGTTGTTCTACAAGAGCTGAGGGCGAATGCAGGGCGAATGCTGTTCTGCAAGAGCTCAGGGAGAATGCTGAGGGCGAATGTTGTTCTGCAAGAGCTGAGGGCGAATGCTGAGGGCGAATGCTATTCTGCAAGAGCGGAGGGCAAATGAGCGCATGATATCAGACGTTAATGTAGCACACATGTACATTTGAACACTAATATATTTTTGTAGTTGAAATTCAATGCTTGTTTTCATTTAAATGTAGGGTTTTTAAATCAGGGAGAAATAATGGCTGCCAAATTAATAAGCATTTCTTTGGGAAAAATTTAAATCTTGTATTGGGTGATGAAGATAATAGAGGGTATTGAATCTTGATTCTTGACATCTAGAAAGAACCCTACAGCCTAACACAATCTAATGGAATTGACCAAAAAAACCCAAATAGAGTCAACCCTACTATAGGAGGAAGGGCCTGCAGTAAGAACTTACCATTTTGCAAGAGCTGAGGGCGAATGTTGTTCTGCAAAAGCTGAGGGCGAACGCTGAGGGCGAACGCTGAGGGCGAATGCTGAGGACAAATGCTGTTCTGCAAGAGCTGAGGGCGAATGCTGAGGGCGAATGTTGTTCTTCAAGGGCGGAGGGCGAATGCGCAGGTGATATCAGACGTTTAATGTAGCTATTGCGATGGATACGAAACAATAAAATCATTTTTATGTAGTGCGCATATAAGTTTTGTATTTTTATGTAGCGCGCATATAAGTTTCGTATTTTTATGTAGCGCGCATATAAGTTTCATATTTTTATGTAGCGCGCATATAAGTTTCATATTTTTATGTAGCGTGCATATAAGTGTCATTATACTGACGGCGGAAAAAGTGTCGCTACTGGGACGGCTGCCTCCAAACGTCGCAATTGCAACACTTAGACGTTGTGTCGTACTTGCGACATTTGGAGGCAGCCGTCGCAATAGCGATGCTTTGGGCCATAGTGTCGCAATTGCGACGTCTTCCTCCAAACGTCACAATTGCAACACTTTTTCTAAGTGTCGGTATTGCGACACTTTTCTATAAACGTCGGTATATCGACG
This sequence comes from Pinus albicaulis, assembly GCA_034641835.2. NCBI lineage: Eukaryota > Viridiplantae > Streptophyta > Pinopsida > Pinales > Pinaceae > Pinus > Pinus albicaulis. The sequence goes on along the minus strand of CM076577.1, from coordinate 850,494,514 downwards.
GTTTCGGGCGGGATAGAAAAAATTTGGTCAAAAGCGTCGGAACCAAGTGTCGGAATTTCCACCAAATGTAGTAGTGACTCACCCTCACCATCTGAATAGTGAGTCCCTACAGGGCCTTTACTTCCTATTTTCTCATCTTTCCTCTCCTCGACCTCGTAACCTCGGCCGAGTCGATGGTGGCTTTTTAGTCGAGTGTGCTAACGCACCCTTCGGGCCTATTGTCGAGAATTCGACAGGCTCACCCCCACCCAATAACGCGGAGGTTTTTTCACTTTTAGCTACTATTTGGCCTGGTTCCCCTTGGTGGATAACCAACTTCTCACAACCACTCTTCATCTCTTTGATGCTTGTTTTTTCAGTTCTTACTTGGCGGAGCCTTTAGCCCTTTGTATGCGCGGAATGACCACCTACCCTTTGGCGACGCTTTGAACTCTTCACCTTACTACTGTAACTTTACCTGCCAATACTTTTTTTAGCTCCTTTCCTATCACCTATCTGTAGCTTCATGCAGCAATCACGTAAGCATCTGCCTGTCTGTATCTGTTACAATAAATTATGAAATGCTGCAATGTGTTTTTAGTTTCTTAGTGAGTATTATTAATATTATCATATTAGTTTATGAAATATAATAATAATACTTTTGGTAATATCGTATACGTCGTTCAACATACCATAAACGACACAGAAATGGCCTTTTAAGGGGGTTGATGGGTAAGTGCTCCTCTTTCTCTTATCCCCGCCACTCAATTGAACGATTATTAATAAGTAGATTGAAAACAGTTTCGCCAGCGCCAAGCCCTATTATAATAAGTCGGAGACCGTGGCTCACAAGGACATCACGTGGCCTTGTGTAAGGTGGGAGACGTGGGTGTAAGTAGGGAAACTCTCGGTGCAAGTAGTGTGGGGGTGGTTCGATGCGAGTCAGAGCAGGTGAGATCTTTCCCAACCAACAACTAATTAGATTTATAGGGCTATGACTGTCTACCTGACTTGACGGGCGTGGGGTACCATTTTTCCATGAACGCTTAAGCCTATTGACTGATGCCGTATGGTTGAATCCCGAGCCTTAAGCGTGATGGAGGGTAGGCAGGTGCTTCACAGAGCAAGGGCAAGCTGGAATGCTCCTATGTGCCATGTCACAATAAGGCCTGTATAGGTGAGTGAAAGGGCGGAGATATCACCAACCAAATAGAATCTCGTCATATTGCAAATAGAATCTTGTCATCTCGCGCGGTGCATTTCTCGAACCATGTATCCACACGTGCCATTTAGGAATAGCCAAAAGCGAACGCCGGCACGAAGATCTGATATGTCTTCCCGGGCGGGCATCATTTTCAGACGGGAAACACACCAAATCCCATACCGACCTCGATATGTGAAATTGTCTTACGCCATATGTACTGATCTTGATTGCGAGACATGGTCAAAGCCCGCTCTGAGATCTGAAACTCAAAGGCCCGGTAGGGTGAGGGTGAGGGTGAGGGACGAACTCTCGACAATAGGCCGCCATCGACGTGCGAGGATAGGGTGTTAACGCTAACCATTCATATGGTTAGGCCTGATAGGGACTCGACTAAAGGCCCAGTAGGGACTCACTATCCATATGGTGAGGGAGAGGAGCAACTCTCTTTTGGGGGAGGGGGTGAGGGTGAGCCTGTCGAACTCTCGATAAAGGCTGCCATCGATTTATCTCTCTATTTCCTAAAAAATAGAGGTCCGGAGGGATAGAGTCACTCACTATTCATATAGTGAGGGATTTATCACTCACCTTCCCCAAAGAAGTGAGGGACTTGACTGAGGCTATGAGGTCGAGGGTGAGCCTGCCGAACTCTCGACAATCGGAGAGGTTACGAACCCACTCTCCTGACCAAAGAAGGGATGGAGTCACTCACTATTCATATGGTGAGGGGGATGTGGACCTCCTGAGGGGCATCTCCTGCTGGAGAGATGACCTAACCTGTATGGGGTTGGTACTAGCCCCAATAAACAAGCTTATTTAGTACTGTTGTTTTTCCCACCTGGAGAGCCCCCTATTGGACACTAGCTGAAGTCTGGTTGGACTAGACCTAGTAGTCCCCCCCCCCTTTATGGATGGGAATGCTCTAAGCCCTTTACATCGTAAGTGGTAGCCACACCCGATGTGAGCGAGGGGTTCTTCAAGTAGGTGGAATCAATAGAGGTTGAAAAAAGGCAATAGAGGATTGGGAGACCTATATGAGTACAATACAAGGTCCCATCTCATCAGAAGCGGGTGTCCGAAAAATGAGCTGGAAATCGGGTGGCTGTCGGCTCTCAACTTCAGCCATTCGCCAAAAGTTTAGCTTTTCCTTCCTCTGTTTCTGGGGGTCTTATAAATACCTCTCAGCTGAGCGGGTGATAATCTTTACGGGTTATCTAGGGTTCCATTATGGGTTCCGCCCATATATGTTCCAGGGATTTCCTGTGAGGGTTACACCCAGGTATGTACAGTTCAGGGTTTACCTTGTAAAATGCCCCATATAGGTTAGGTCAGTTCTCTAGCAGGATATGCCCCTCAGGAGGTCCACATCGGTTTTTAACTCTTTTCCGATGCCCTCAAGTTAGGTCACTGGTTTGGTGCTTATCCACCCCCAGCCCTCAGGAGGTAAGCGTTTTACAGATGCCGTATGGTTGAATCTCGAGCCTTAAGCGGGATGGAGGGTAGCTGGGTGCTTCACAGAGCAAGGGCGAGCTAGAATGCTCCTATGTGCCATGTCACAATAAGGCTTGTATAGATGAGTGAAAGGCCCTAGGAGGTGGGTCATGTGACCGAACGCTCGTCAAGTCTCAGGGGTCCAAAACCCTATTCTGTACACTGACTGATACCTGTGTGTAACCTTCAGAGGAAATCTCTGGTTCAAATACACCCGCTCAGCCACAAAAATGGGACCCTACGCCCGTCAAGTCGGGGAGATAGTCAATGGGACCCTACGCCCGTCAAGTCAGGTAGACAGTCAATCAAGTCAGGTAGATAGTCAATGGGACCCTACACTCGTCAAGTAAGGTGTTAGGGTCTGGGGATTGGAGGTTTTGGAGGTCCAAGGACCCAAGTGAAGGTAATTTAAAGGAAGATACCGAGGGAACCCTCCAAATGGAGGTATTTGAGGGTCAGAGGGTCAGAGTGGCTTTGAAGGAATGGTCAACCAAAGGTTGAAGGTTGAAGATGAACCAACCAAAGGTTGCTACTTAGCTAATAGAGGATTGGGAGACCTATATGAGTACGATACAAGGTCCCATCTCATCAGAAGCAGGGGTCCGAAAAGTGAGCTGGAAAGCGGGTGGCTGTCAGCTCTCAACTTCAGCCATTCGCCAAAAGTTCAGCTTTTCCTTCCTCTGTTTCTAGGGGTTTTGTAAATACCTCTCAGCTGAGCGGGTGACCCGATCAGGGTTTCTCAGGAAAAAGGCAATAGAGGATTGGGAGACCTATATGAGTACAATACAAGGTCCCATCTCATCAGAAGCAGGTGTCCGAAAAATGAGCTGGAAAGCGGGTGGCTGTCGGCTCTCAACTTCAGCCATTTGCCAAAAGTTCAGCTTTTCCTTCCTCTGTTTCTGGGGGTCTTGTAAATACCTCTCAGCTGAGCGGGTGACCCGATCAGGGTTTCTCAGGAATTATCCTCAAATAGACTTGGGGTTAATTCTAAAACCTAGAATATAGGGTCTAGGGATTTCCTGTGAAGGTTACACACAGGTAAGTACTGTTTAGGGTAACTAGCCCGCCTAGTAAATGCCCCCATACAAGTTATGGGTCAGCTAGCCAACGTTTGGGCTATATATATGCCCCATACAAGTTAGGTCAGCTCTCCAGCAGGAGATGCCCCTCAGGAGGTACCCATCGGTTCGAGGGTTGTTCACGATGGCCCTCAAGTTAGGTCACTCGTTGGTGCTTATCCACCCCCAGCCCTCAGGAGGTCAGCGTCTATACAGTTTACATTTGGCTCTTATTTTCCTTTTTACAGCTTACTTAGAGCCTGTTATTCAGGGCTATTTCCTCTAAGCCCCCTTAAATGGGTTAATAGGAGCTAAAACCTGTTCAATACTTAAACCTGTGTGTTAACCTTCACAGGAAATCCCTGGTTCCTATACACCCGCTCAGCTACGGCATTAAGACCGGACGCTCGTCAAGTATTAAGACCGGACGCTCATCAAGTCTTAAGCCACAAAATGGGACCCTACGCCCATCAAGTCGGGTAGATAGTCAATGGGACCCTACGCCCATCAAGTAAGGTGTTAGGGTCTAGGGATTGGAGGTTTTGGAGGTCCAAGGACCCAAGTGAAGGTCATTTAAAGGAAGATACCAAGGGAACCCTCCAAATGGAGGTATTTGAGGGTCATAGGGTCAGAGTGGCTTTGAGAGCCAAAGTGGCTATCAGCGCATCGGAAACGACCAATTATGAGGTTTAGTAAGGTCCATTGAGCCTTATAAAGCCCAATGTAACCCCAAATCCTAATGAAATGAACCATCCCAAGGTCAGAGTGGCTTTGAGAGCCAAAGTGGCTGTCAGCGCATCGGAAATGGCCAATTATGAGGTTTAGTAAGGTCCATGGAGCCTTATAAAGCCCAATGTAACCCCAAATCCTAATGAAATGAACCATCCCAAGGGTGGTTAAGGAGGGATGTTAAGGTCCTTGGGTTGAGTGTGGGGTGATGGGGCCTTTCTACAAGCGAAGGAATCTACAAGCTAAAACCAAAGGTTTAAGTAAACCATAGTCAGAGACTATGAAATATCCTAAGCTACAAGCTAAAAGGTTTAAGGAATCTACAAGCTAAGGAATCTACAAGCTAAAACCTAAGGTTGAAGGAAGCTACAAGCTAAAACCAAATCTACAAGCTAAAACCAAAGGTTGAAGATCAACCAACCAAAGGTTGCTACTTTGAGACCTATATGAGTACGATACATGGTCCCATCTCATCAGAAGCAGGTGTCCGAAAAATGAGCTGGAAAGCGGGTGGCTGTCGGCTCTCAACTTCAGCCATTCACAAAAAGTTCAGCTTTTCCTTCCTCTATTTCTTGGGGTCTTGTAAATACCTCTCAGCTGAGCGGGTGACCCGATCAGGGTTTCTCAGGAATTATCCTCAAATAGACTTGGGGTTAATTCTAAAACCTAGAATATAGGGTCTATGGATTTCTTGTGAAGGTTACACACAGGTAAGTACTGTTTAAGGTAACTAGCCCGCCTAGTAAACGCCCCCATACAAGTTATGGGTCAGCTAGCCAGCGTTTGGGCTATATATATGCCCCATACAAGTTAGGTCAGCTCTCCAGCAGGAGATGCCCCTCAGGAGGTACCCATCGGTTTGAGGGTTTTTCACGATGGCCCTAAAGTTAGGTCACTGGTTGGTGCTTATCCACCCCCAGCCCTCAGGAGGTCAGCGTCTATACAGTTTACATTTGGCTCTTATTTTCCTTTTTACAGCTTACTTAGAGCCTGTTATTCAGGGCTATTTCCTCTAAGCCCCCTTAAATGGGTTAATAGGAGCTAAAACCTGTTCAATACTTACACCTGTGTGTTAACCTTCACAGGAAATCCCTGGTTCCTATACACCCGCTCTGCTAAGGCATTAAGACCGGACACTCGTCAAGTATTAAGACCGGACGCTCGTCAAGTCTCAAGCCACAAAATGGGACCCTACGCCCATCAAGTCGGGTAGACAGTCAATGGGACCCTACGCCCGTCAAGTAAGGTGTTAGGGTCTAGGGATTGGAGGTTTTGGAGGTCCAAGGACCCAAGTGAATGTCATTTAAAGGAAGATACCAAGGGAACCCTCCAAATGGAGGTATTTGAGGGTCATAGGGTCAGAGTGGCTTTGAGAGCCAAAGTGGCTATCAGCGCATCGGAAATGGCCAATTATGAGGTTTAGTAAGGTCCATTGAGCCTTATAAAGCCCAATGTAACCCCAAATCCTAATGAAATGAACCATCCCAAGGTCATAGTGGCTTTGAGAGCCAAAGTGGCTGTCAGCGCATCGGAAATGGCCAATTATGAGGTTTAGTAAGGTCCATGGAGCCTTATAAAGCCCAATGTAACCCCAAATCCTACTGAAATGAACCATCCCAAGGGTGGTTAAGGAGGGATGTTAAGGTCCTTGGGTTGAGTGTGGGGTGATGGGGCCTTTCTACAAGCTAAGGAATCTACAAGCTAAAACCAAAGGTTTAAGTAAACCATAGTCAGAGACTATGAAATATCCTAAGCTACAAGCTAAAAGGTTTAAGGAATCTACAAGCTAAAACCTAAGGTTGAAGGAAGCTACAAGCTAAAACCAAAGCTACAAGCTAAAACCAAAGGTTGAAGATCAACCAACCAAAGGTTGCTACTTTGAGACCTATATGAGTACGATACAAGGTCCCATCTCATCAGAAGCAGGTGTCCGAAAAATGAGCTGGAAAGCGGGTGGCTGTCGGCTCTCAACTTCAGCCATTCACCAAAAGTTCAGCTTTTCCTTCCTCTATTTCTTGGGGTCTTGTAAATACCTCTCAGCTGAGCGGGTGATAATCTTAACGGGTTATCTAGGGTTCCATTATGGGTTCCGCCCATATATGTTCCAGGGATTTCCTGTGAGGGTTACACCCAGGTATGTACAGTTTAGGGTTTACCTTGTATAATGCCCCATACAGGTTAGGTCAGCTCTCCAGCAGGAGATGCCCCTCAGGAGGTCCACATCGGTTTTTAACTCTTTTCCGATGACCTCAAGTTAGGTCACTTGTTTGGTGCTTATCCACCCCCAGCCCTCAGGAGGTAAGCATTTTACAGATGTCGTATGGTTGAATCTCGAGCCTTAAGCGGGATGGAGGGTAGCTGGGTGCTTCACAGAGCAAGGGCGAGCTAGAATGCTCCTATGTGCCATGTCACAATAAGGCTTGTATAGATGAGTGAAAGGCCCTAGGAGGTGGGTCATGTGACCGGACGCTCGTCAAGTCTCAGGGGACCAAAACCCTATTCTGTACATTGACTGATACCTGTGTGTAACCTTCAGAGGAAATCTCTGGTTCATATATACCCGCTCAACCACAAAAATGGGACCCTATGCCCGTCAAGTCGGGAAGACAGTCAATGGGACCCTACGCTCGTCAAGTCGGATAGACAGTCAATCAAGTCGGGTAGACAGTCAATGGGACCCTATGCCCGTCAAGTAAGGTGTTAGGGTCTGGGGATTGGAGGTTTTGGAGGTCCAAGGACCCAAGTGAAGGTCATTTAAAGGAAGATACCAAGGGAACCCTCCAAATGGAGGTATTTGAGGGTCAGAGGGTCAGAGTGGCTTTGAGAGCCAAAGTGGCTGTCAGCACATCAGAAATGGCCAATTATGATGTTTAGTAAGGTCCATTGAGCCTTATAAAGCCCAATGTAACCCCAAATCCTAATTAAATGAACCATCCCAAGGTCAGAGTGGCTTTGAGAGCCAAAGTGGCTATCAGCGCATCGGAAATGGAAAATTGTGAGGTTTAGTAAGGTCCATGGAGCCTTATAAAGCCCAATGTAACCCCAAATCCTAATGAAATGAACCATCCCAAGGGTGGTTAAGGAGGGATGTTAAGGTCCTTGGGTTGAGGGTACGGTGATGGGGCCTTTCTATAAGCTAAGGAATCTACAAGCTAAAACCAAAGGTTTAAGTAAACCATAGTCAGAGACTATGAAATATCCTAAGCTACAAGCTAAAAGGTTTAAGGAATCTACAAGCTAAAACCTAAGGTTGAAGGAAGCTACAAGCTAAAACCAAAGCTACAAGCTAAAACCAAAGGTTGAAGATCAACCAACCAAAGGTTGCACCATTTAACTTGATCAAAGTAGCAACCTTTGGTTGGTTGATCTTCAACCTTTGGTTTTAGCTTGTAGCTTCCTTCAACCTTAGGTTTTAGCTTGTAGATTCCTTAAACCTTTTAGCTTGTAGCTTAGGATATTTCATAGTCTCTGACTATGGTTTACTTAAACCTTTGGTTTTAGCTTGTAGATTCCTTAGCTTGTAGAAAGGCCCCATCACCCCACCCTCAACCCAAGGACCTTAACATCCCTCCTTAACCACCCTTTGGATGGTTCATTTCATTAGGATTTGGGGTTACATTGGGCTTTATAAGGCTCCATGGACCTTACTAAACCTCATAATTGGCCATTTCTGATGCGCTGACAGCCACTTTGGCTCTCAAAGCCACTCTGACCTTGGGATGGTTCATTTCATTAGGATTTGGGGTTAATTTGGGCTTTATAAGGCTCAATGGACTTTACTAAACCTCATAATTGGCCATTTCCGATGCGCTGACAGCCACTTTAGCTCTCAAAGCCACTCTGACCCTTTGACCCTCAAATACCTCCATTTGGAGGGTTCCCTTGGTATCTTCCTTTAAATGACCTTCACTTGGGTCCTTGGACCTCCAAAACCTCCAATCCCCAAACCCTAACACCTTACTTGACGGGTGTAGGGTCCCATTGACTATCTACCCGACTTGATTGACTGTCTACCTGACTTGACGGGCGTAGGGTCCCATTGACTGTCTCCCTGACTTGATGGGCGTAGGGTCCCATTTTTGTGGCTGAGCGGGTGTATATGAACCAGAGATTTCCTCTGAAGGTTACACACAGGTATCAGTCAGTGTACAGAACAGGGTTTTGGGCCCCTAAGACTTGACGAGCGTCTGGTCACATGACCCACCTCCTAGGGCCTTTCACTCACCTATACAGGCCTTATTGTGACATGGCACATAGGAGCATTCCAGCTCGCCCTTGCTCTGTGAAGCACCCGCCTACCCTCCATCCCGCTTAAGGCTCGGGATTCAACCATACGGCATCTGTAAAACGCTTGCCTCCTGAGGGCTGGGGGTGGATAAGAACCAAACCAATGACCTAACTTGAGGGCATCAGAAAAGAGTTAAAAACCGATGTGGACCTACTGAGGGGCATCTCCTGCTAGAGAGCTGACCTAACCTGTATGGGGCGTTTTACAAGGTAAACCCTGAACTGTACATACCTGGGTGTAACCCTCACAGGAAATCCTTAGAACATATATGGGCGGAACCCATAATGGAACCCTAGATAACCCATTAATATTATCACCCACTCATCTGAGAGGTATTTACAAGACCCCCAGAAACAGAGGAAGGAAAAGCTGAACTTTTGGCGAATGGCTGAAGTTGAGAGCCGACAGCCACCCGCTTTCCAGCTCATTTTTTGGACACCTGCTTCTGATGAGATGGGACCTTGTATTGTACTCATAGAGGTCTCCTAATCCTCATTCAGTGTATAGAACATGGTTTTGGGCCCCTAAGACTTGACGAGCGTCTGGTCACATGACCCACCTCCTAGGGCCTTTCACTCACCTATACAGGCCTTATTGTGACATGGCACATAGGAGCATTCCAGCTCGCCCTTGCTCTGTGAAGCACCCGACTACCCTCCATCCCACTTAAGTCTCGGGATTCAACCATACGGAATCTGTAAAACGCTTACCTCCTGAGGGCTAGGGGTGGATAAGCACCAAACCAGTGACCTAACTTGAGGGCATCGGAAAAGAGTTAAAAACCGATGTGGACCTCCTGAGGGGCATCTCCTGCTGGAGAGCTGACCTAACCTATATGGGGAATTTTACAAGGTAAACCCTGAACTGTACATACCTGGGTGTAACCCTCACAAGAAATCCCTGGAACATATATGGGCGGAACCCATAATGGAACCCTAGATAACCCGTTAAGATTATCACCCGCTCAGCTGAGAGGTATTTACAAGACCCCCTTTGGTTGGTTGATCTTCAACCTTTGGTTTTAGCTTGTAGCTTTGGTTTTAGCTTGTAGCTTCCTTCAACCTTAGGTTTTAGCTTGTAGATTCCTTAAACCTTTTAGCTTGTAGCTTGTTGTTAGTATCTATGTTCCATATTATAATGTTTTGTCCTCCATGATTTTAATTGCTCCATTTCCTGGTTATAACTTTAAACATTTCCTTATATAATTATTTGATTCGTTATTGTATTCATTTAACCATATTTCCCTTTTTATTATGCAGAGGAGTTTCTCACAAAAGACTCGATGGGACTCGATGGCCATACAAGGTAGTATTCTTCGTCCACTTTTGAATAAAACCCTAGTTTGTAAATTCATTAATTTTTTTTTATAGGTTATTACCCAATATTTGACATATATTTATTTATTTTTTTGTCTTATTTGTGAATGGTACTTACTAATTGAATTGTTCCAAAGCGCTCTAATACAACAATGTTGTTGGAAATTGAAGTTATTTCTCTGGGTTTTAAATTTTAATATTCAAATTGTGCCTTCTCCGGGTTGGAAAACTCTTCGAAATATTTGGTTTCTCATGGGAAATATGTGTGTATGTGTGTGTGAAGATTTTTTTTTAATATATAATTTTTCCCAATCAATACTATATATTTTTCAACAATATATGTTCTAAACATCTCTTTTATATAATCTATATATATATTTACTATAAGTGGACTATTTTACTATGTATTTTATTAAAAAGTGTATGTGTGTATGTTTAATGGACCTCACACAGGAAAATACTTCGCATATTCTCGAACTCTAGTTTCGCTACACTGATATATTTTATTGTCTATTTACTACGATTTCCAATTTGTTCCATATGCCTCTACATCAAGGGCTCTCTATTTCATTGTCATTGAATTACATGTATTCATTATTATGGATTTCCAAGTTTAGGTATTCTTTATTTTCTCTATAATATTTGTTGTTATTATACATACTAAAATTTTACTACTGAATAGTTGTGTTTCTAATTTAAATCCCCTCCTCCCTAGAGAATATCTTGTGGGGGCGAGAGGAAACCTTAGGTAACGGCAAATTGAGGTAGGAGGTTGCAGGCAGTGGTAGGGGAAGGAGACAGTGCCTCAGGGCCTACGAGGCCTGGAAGGATGGCAGGAAGCATGACAATTGAGGGGGGGGGGTCTCAACGGAACCCTTGGTGACAGAGAAACCAACGGCAGAATCAAAGGACTCAAGGAATGCAGGGGGATCTGAGAAAGAGCAGGTTCCAGGGCAAGTGATCAGGGGAGGGAAAGAAAAAGAGGCTAGGCACCCTGGCTAATTCCTACTTAAGATAAAGGATATTCCCCAGGTGCACGTCAAATCAGGTGGCATGGGACCTCATATCCAGTATATGAAAGACCATGCCCTGATAGGTAAATTTATCGATATAAGGCCACCGGAAAAAACCCTCATATGGTGGATCCATACAACTTGGAAACCAAAAGGGCACTATGACCTATAGCTCGGGGCTAAGGGCTTCTTCACAATAATATTTTTTAAATTAGAAGACAAAAATATGGTGTTCGATGGAGGACCATATTTCAACAACTTAGTATGGTTGTATTTAACCCAGTGGAAGGAGCGATTCAACCTGGACAAGGTGGATACATCAGTGGCACTGGTATGGTTGAGGCTCTACTCCCTCCCGACAGAATTTTGGTATCCTGACATTCTAGAAGATATAGGTAACGCATTGGGTTCCTTTGTCAAGTTGGCTGAGCAGACCAAGAAAATGAGGTATGTATCCTATGCCCACATTTGTGTTTACCTTGATATCTCGAAGGAACTACCAGACGGAGTGAACCTGACCTAGATGATGAGGACTGGTTCCAAGCAATAAACTACAAGCACATCCCATTTAGGTGTAGGCGGTGCCACGAACATGGCCACTTGTTTCATGAATGCCCTCTGAACTCCCTGCATGCAACATCTAATAACACTAATGGGGAGAAGGATGTAGAAGGATTCGAAAAGGTTGTCCATAGAAAAAGACAAGCAAAGAGAAACCCTGGACCGAAATTTCATAAGAAAGCACAGACCCATAATAAGTTCGAGGATTTGAACAAGTTTAGTGAGGAAGGGACCAATGCTGAGGTGGGCAGTCAGTCAACTAACAAGGAGCAAGGAAAGGATGGCACACAACCTAAGGCATATCATCAATATATTGAAGAGGAGATGACCCAGGGGGATAAAAGGTAAGGGGAGGAGGTAGAAGATATGGATATAGGGGAGTTAGACCTAGATGGGATCGAGCAAGCTTGCATAGACCCAAAATCATGGTACATACCTTTCCAACATGTTGCACTCTTAAGAGAGGCTATCATTAAATCTAAGAGCTCGAAGAAATTAGGAGTGGTTTCAGAATCCCTAAAGGTATTTGAAGGAAAAAGACGAGGGAGACGCAGAAATGCCCCAAGGATCCAAGAAACAAGGGGTAAACTGGTAGCATCAGAGCAATATCCAACTATTGAGGATGTCTTTCTCGCTATATCAAAATATCTCTCATGAAAGTGCTATCTTGGAATGTAAGCGGATGTAACAGTCAACTCAAAAAAATAATGATAAGAAGGAAAATAGAAGTGGAGAAAACTTCGATCCTCTTTCTCCAAGAAACAAAGTGTAGTAGTGAAGAACTGAAGAAGATAAGATGACACATCTGGAAAGGCTTGGAGGTGATGGCGGTGGATGCGAGGGGACTGGCCGGAGGGTTAGGCATTTTTTGGAACCCATCGGTGCTAAGCCTCTCGAATTTTGTGGTTTTTCCCCACACCCTCTCTTCTCACTTTCATGTCCTCAGAACCTCTATCTGGGGGTGTTTTTGAACATCTATGGTCCTTTTCAAATGGCCCTGAAACCAAAATTTTTAGAAGGTATTTGACATATTAGGAATTGGGTGGTGGACAAGCACTGGGTATTAGGCAGGGACTTCAACCTGATCAGGAATATGGGGGAGAAAAAGGAGGGAATCAAGACCCTCATTAACATGAGTGAACGATTTAATGAATTTATTGAGGAACTGCACTTGGTGGATATGCAAAATACCAATAACCTATTCACCTAGAAAAAAAAACGTGCAAGCTCTCATCACATTTCCTCTCGGATATATCGGTTCCTTGTGTCAGAATCTTTTTTGACAGGGGGTGGAGAGATTGGGGCCATAATCCTCCCGACAACAGGGTGGGAACACTACCTAGTTTATCTGTACTGGCATCGGTTAGGCGAGAATATGAAATGGCCCTTTCGGTTTGAGAGATTTTGGTTGTCTCACCCCGATTTCCACAGTATTCTCAGGGAGTGGTGGGGGGATTTGAGGCCCCCTCAAGCTCAAAAATGTATTGTATACATTAGAAACTCAAATTCATAAAAGAACAGTTGAGGAGATGGAATAAGGAATCATTTGTAAATCCAAGAGGAGAAAAATTGACTAGAAGGATAGATTGAGGACCTGCAGAAATGGGTGATGCACAAAGGCTACAGTGATCAAGAGAAGGAAATGGAATCCATAATCCTCCTAGAGCTTTCCCAACGTGAAAGGCAGGAGGATATTCTATGGGAGAAGAAATCTAGAAACCTTTGGCTCAGGGAGGGGTACAGGAATACCAGTTTCTTCCATAGAGCTACAATACAACATTGTCAAGGAAGACACATAGCCAGATTAAAAATTGCAAATGGAAAATATGTGGAAACAAAAGAAGATCTAGAGAAGAGCCTAAAATAATTCTTCTCAGGGCTGCTTCATGAGACAAAGGTAAGAAAAGGACCGGATATAGATAAGATAACCGCCAACATACATCATCTGGTATCGGTAGAGAATAACAAGACGTTGATGCGTAGAATTGAAATGGTCGAGGTGGAGGAAGTGGTCAAACAGACGAAAGGAGGGAAATCCCTAGGCCCTGATGGGTTGATGAAAAAATTCTTTAAAAGGTGCTGGGAATTAGTGAAGGAGTAATTATGGGACGTAGTAGAGGACTCTCAAAAAATAGGAAGGATTTTGAAGGCCTTCAACTCCACTTTCCTCACCCTTATTCCAAAAGAGCACGTAGTGGAAGAACCTGGTAAGTTCAAGCCAATTTCGTTATCATAATGTCATCTAAAAAATTATCACAAAAGTAATGGAAAATAGATTAAAACCCCCCAAAGCTTATATCCTAAAAAAAATTTGGCTTTGTGGAGGGGATGTAGATTCTGGATGGCATCATCCTTACCCACGAGGTGATCCACTCCCTGAAGAACTCTAGGAAGCTAGGGATGATGATAAAACTAGATCTAGCCAAAGCCTATGACAAATTGAGCTGGAAATATATGAGACAAATGCTCAAATATTTCTGGTTTTTCCACGATTGGGTTAAATTTGTCCTTAACCTGGTCTCCTCAGATTTTTACTCTATTCTGGTTAATGGTTATCCTTCCAATAATTTCCAGGAAATGAGGAGCATCAGAAAAGGGGATCCTTTGTCCCTTTTCTTCTTTTTATTGATGGCGGAAGGGATAGGAAGAGCGTTGAAGGCTAGTCAATAGGACGGGAGGATCTAAGGCCTTGGGCTACATGAGGGGGAAACCCACCATACTCACCAACAATTCTTGGATGATACGATGTTGATGGGTCAAGTAGCAGTGAAAGAGGTTAGAGGCTTAAAATAAATCTTGGAGGTATTCAAAAGAGCGAGCGACCTTGAGGTAAATGAAGGGAAATTGTGCATATTCTTCTTCAATACTCCTCGGGTAACTCGAAGAAACATCATCAAAATCCTAGCATTCTTGGAAGGCTCCCTCCCTTCTAAGTATTTGGGGGCCCTTCTGCTGGACTCTAAGGCTGGACAGAGAACTTGGAAAGAACTCTTAGACAAGTTGACAACCAAACTGAATAACTGAACTCGTCATGCGCTAAAAATTCATAGAAGACTAACTTTGGTGAAGTCGGTGCTTCGAGCCATGCCTATGTACCTCTTCTCAGTCCTAGCTTCCCCTAAATCTGTTCTTAATAAAATCAGGGCCATCCATAGAAATTTCCTCTTGGGAAACACTGAGAACAAGCATAAATGGACCTTGGTAGACTATAATACAATTTATCTTTCCAAGGAAGCAAGAGTTCTGGGGCTTAGGGACCCGAAAATAATTAATCAGATGCTTGGGTCAAAAATTTGGTGCCAGTGGATAGTAAACTAGTCAAAACCTTGGGCAGACCTTTAGACGATAAAATATGCTAGCGGATGGAATAGACATAACCTGATCAGATTCAATGAGGACCCCCCAGGATCCATAATCTGGAAGGTGGCTAACACCAATCGCAACATATTCAAAGAACACAGCTTCTGGGAAATAGGGGACGAAGGGGAGGCATATTTCTTTAGGGATGCATGGCAACAACTACCCAGTATCCAAGGGTGAGTGTAAATGCCAGGGCTTCCAGAATAGATGAAAAGGAAAGGCCTGACTAGAGTCAATGATTTCTGGGACACTAATGTCGAAGGTAACCCTTACTTCCAGTGGATGAAGGAGGAGTGGTTTAGAACTCGTTGTCTGGGGGAAGATATAAGTACTCTGATACAGGTGCTAAGAGAAAGGAAGATAAAAAAGAGTCAGCACCTTGATAAAATTAGATGGGGATACAATCTAGTCGTCTAGTTCAACATCAAAGAAGCATCTAGAATAGATGGAAATCATCAAATGGCGCAATCCGAGAAAAAATAGAGAAAATTTTGGAACTTAGGTCTCTCACTGGAAAATCCACCTTCCTCTAGTTGCTTCTAAAGGCAAGAGTGTTGACATGGGAGAACCTTCACAAGAGGGGGATGGAAGCACCTTCAGTCTATGTCTTATGCTTATCAGTTGAAGAGACCTTGAATCACTTGTTCGTGAGTGCATCTGGACCTCTAAAGTTTGGACGAAGGGAGATCATATTTTTAAAAGGTCCAACCAGGTCCCAAGACATCTGACTAACACGATTATCAACTGGGAGGCGAACCCCTTTAAGAGTAATTTGTTAAATCTAATATGGGAGCTCACCCTGGGGTTCTTGTTATGGGAGATCTGGAAGGAAAGGAATCACTGTATCTTTGAAGGAAAGAAGAGATCAGAAGAAGAAGTTTGGGCAAGCATCCAAGTCCATGTATGACAAACCCTGGGGCTCATGAGATGGGGACCGGATGACATTAAGACCAGTAGGGAGGAACTTCAAATGTTCCAAAAATGGAAGGTATAGGAACCACCACAATATATTGGAAAGGCCAGTAAGGGATCAGTCTCTCCTATGAGCTCGGATACCTAGGAACCCCTCGAAGATCGGATGTTCAAGTTGAATTTTGATGGGGCCTTGAAAGGCAACACAAGGGCAGTTAGGCATGGAGGAGTAATAGAGGACAATAAATGGGAGATTCAAGGAATCTCTTGGGATTACTTGGGGGAGACCTCTAACAATGTCACGGAGCTTGAGGGGCTACTGGCCAGGCTAGAAATGGAAATCCAACATCAGTGGTTTCCTCTGATCATCGAGGGAGACTCCAAAATCATTATTGATATATCTCTCAGGCTACTAAATGGGTCCCAGGTGAGTAAAGTTACCTAGAACTGGAAGATGGAAAACAACTTGGAAATCATGATTTCCCTCCTTCAGACGCGCTTGTAGGTTAAGCTCAACCATGTGAGGTGAAAAGCTAATGGTCTTGAAGACCTTCTAGCCAACTATGGAGTCCAAGCGAGATCTGGTTGAATCAGACCTCAGGGAAAGATGGAATAGGATCATGAAAAAGGATTAGGGGTGCCCTTAATGTGGGTGACCAAGTCCCATGGGTGGCAGGAGGGGTACCACGTGCTCACCACAAGGTTGAGCATGCGGTGGATGCATGAAAATGGCGACGTGGCTACATGCATGGCGGGGGGTGATAGTTTAAGTGGGGGAAGGACAATGAGAGCGATTAGCAATAGGAAGGCAGGAAAAATGGAGGCGGAGGCATTGGGAATGCAGGATTCCAAGGGGGGGAGGCACCACCTCTGTCCCAGTCTGCACACGTGCGAAGGTATTATTGTCGGAAGGTGGAGGGAAGGAAGCACAGGAGATTGTGGAAGTCGGGATTGTTTTATATGGACGCGAAGGGTCAGGGGTGGCATTTTTGAAGACTAGTGCAGCGAGGTGGTCGGACAAAAAGGTGGTGGAGCTGCGCTGGAGGCTATGGATGAGGTCTGTCGATGCTCACATATGGAAGAGAGGATGCAGAGCCACCCATTTCAGGGTTGTCGTTGTGTGGGTCGTGGAACATGGAGTGGTAGAGGAGAGGAGTCTAGGGGTGAAATAACTGCACATTCTTCTTAGCTAGAGAAATGGGGAGGCAGAATATATTGGGAGGCTTTGTTCTTCATTGAGAACGACGATGAGGATGCCTGCGCCATTTCAAAAATGGAGGTAGACAAGGTTAAGTCTATATGTTGAGAGTATGGGAAGGGAGTCGAGGTGAACCCGATTTAGGTTTCTAGGATCCTCCTGGGTCGTCTAATTCGGGAGAGGAGGAGAATTGGGCAAGCAGTCGACGAAAACCTCAGAAGCATTAGGGAAGCATTGGACAAAAGCCTCAGCAAATTGTAGGACACCCGGGTCATAGTTGGATATCTCGACATTCTGCAACTCGACAATGTGCTCTTGTTGGAAGCTGCCGGGGATGGAGAAGAATAGGAAGATGAGACCAAGCAAAAGTCAGAAAGGCTGGGAGGGGAGGACCAAGACCGAGACTGATCAGGTGCCTTGGCCCCTTTTAGTTATGATTAGTTATATGTGTGATTTGAGCCTTGTAATGTCCATAGTTCGCAGTCTTAGTAGGTGTAGCTAGTTACAAGTGGGAGTTCTAGCTCTACTACCTTTGTTAGGGGCCATCAGACTATACTTTCCTCTGGTTTCTTGATATGGGCAGAGATTTTTTTGTAATTTTGGATGGGTACGGTTTTTGGAGTGTCGGTAGATCATTGTATGTAAACATCTAAATAGTTAATAGGAGGCCTATAATTGCTAATAAAAAAAAGTACTACTACGGTACAATTCACAAATACAATTATATATATATATGAATAAATATTTATTTCTACATGTACATGAATAGAATGAAATGGTTATTGAACTTATTCAAGTTGGTAAACGATTAAAATCTCCTTTATTTTACAATTTATCTACATACTCTAGTATAATCTTCTAAATGTGTTAACCTCTCTCTACAATTCCTTTTGTACAATTTATTCTAGCTATGAATCATGTTTGTTGCTTATTTTTTCTTATACAACACACCATTATGATTTTATATACAGCCATTGTAATGGTGTTAATATCAGTGCTCCATTACCGAATTCAAACTGTATCTTTAAAAAAATATGCCATTCCTCTATACTTTGATTTTTATTTTCTTTGATAATATACGCATAAAAAATAAAACATAAAATAAATATTCCATTCTTGGACTTAATAGCGTAATAAATTCTTCTTTTCATTATTCATACCAACTAAATAATAATAAACCAATCAAGAACAAAATGAGTAGTTTTCATTCTAAATATTAATAAGAAAATATTAAAGTTAGAGACACTAACTTGAATAATTTTCCTGGGAAACTAAGAGTCAAGTACTTGGATCCTCCAAAATTTGACACAACCATTGTTGGTCCCCTTGAGAAACTAGGCCTGCAATTCATTTTTCTGTCTATGACCTTCTGCTTCTCTTCAGTCTCTCCAATTCTACCCTTAGAATAATTGAGATAAAAGCAAGAGAATTCTTAGATAGTATCCATCTACACTCTTTGGGTGGTTAATAACTACCTCCACCTCACCAACAAGTGGCAAGTAGTTTTCTAATCATTAATGAACTCTTCTTTCCCACTTCTAAGGATAGATCCCTATCTTCTAGGAAACAATTAATTGGCCAATATCATAATTTCAAAATTAAATCTAATCACCCAAATTAGATGTCTAGGACTTGTTCAAGGATAAATAATAACTTCTCATAATTAAATTGTAGCATTTTTCCTCTTTTATCCATGTGCATTTGTCCATTAGTTTCCCATTTTTTTCTTTATTTACAAAATAAAATATAATTACAACTTTTCAAATAGTCTCTATCAGTAATGAATTGGTGATAACTAAAATGTCTTATATGTCTCCATGTAACATACTTAACTAAATAGAAGAATAAATGAATGTGTGCATACTTATTCACAAACACATCATTAAGATAAGGGATATCACACTCTAGGCTTGCTAGAATTTTCTCTAGGTTTTTATCCTAGCGGGAAATCATTCTAGTTTGGCTTTGTTGACATTTCATCTAGGTATGGTGAACTTCAGTGATGAGCTTGTAGCCGTTCTTTTCGCAGGAGTTATGTTTGTGTATCCCAATTTGCACTTCCTTTTTAACGAGGGAGAATTAGTACGGGAATTGGCGAGAGGGGACAGTGTCACATTCACCTTTTGGGAGACCCAGGACATAGTGAGGTTGTTGGCCCCAATCCAGTCCATACACCTAGTACTGAGGATTTGCTCCCCTCTCCGGATAATTCTGTAAGTTATATTAGGCACATAACATTTCTTTGGGAGCATATTAGCAAGGACCATCATGATGACAAAAATGCAGTCAATGGCTTCATGAATTATTCCCAAAGAAATCAATGGCATATGCAAGACCGATTGGAAAGCATGTAGAGGGGGAAGTGACATATACAAGAGAAATTGGATCATTTTGAAGGAATATTGACCCATATGGAGAAATGTTATGCAACCGGCTCATAAAATAGAAGAAAATATAGATCAACGACTTAAAAATTATCCTCTTTGAGGGGGAAACCTCATTTACATTACATAAATGAAACATTTTTGGATTATACAAATGAAAAACCCTCCTTTCTATATATAGGAGTCAAAGGGGTCACAATATAATCAGATTCGACATAAAAATAATAATGTAATGGCACAACAATAACAATAGTGGGCTTCTATGGGGCACAATAATAGCACTATGGGGACTACATGGGCACAAAAATAACAATAAGGGGGATACATTAACAATAACAATAAGAGGATACACTAGTCTTATAGGGACCTAACATTTCCCTCTCCTTCAAAAAGTGTTATCCTTGATGCTTGAGTAGTTCTGGATGCTTCTATATAAAATTATCATCCTCCCATGAGGAATATTCAGCGGGTAAGTTCTTCCACTTGATGAGATACTTTGAAATTGATCGATTTCGTAGTTGTCAAATTCTTGTTTATGTGACTGCTTCAGGTTCCAATATGACTTTTCCTTCCTCATCAAGTTCTGGTAATATTGTTTGAACTAGGAGCTTGTCACTAATAACCTTCTTTAAGCATGAAACATGGAAAATTGGGTGCACTCGAGAAGATGCTGGAAGCTCCAATTTGTATGCCATAGTACCAATCTTTTGCAACACCTAGTAAGGATCATAATACTTTGATGATAATTTATTATCCGTCTTAGATTTCTTGAGGGAAATTTGTTTGTAAGATTGTAGTCGTGAAAATACCCAGTTGCCTACATCAAAACTTCTTTCTTTGAGATGTTGATATGCCTATTGTTTCATTCGATTCTACGCCAAAGTGAGGTGATCCTTTAAGAGTTGGAGAACTTGTTGTTGATGCTCGATGTGATTTTCCACTGCTTGAACTTTATAATTTTCTCTTAAAGATTATGTGATGGACTGTTGATGATATCCATAAAGTGTCATAAATGGGGCCATTTTTGCTCCATTATGGAAAGAAGTGTTATACCACCATTTAGCCAGAGGTAGCCACTTGACCCATTGTGTCTTTTTATCATATACAAAGAAAATAAGATATCCTTCCAAGCATTTTTTCACTGTCTCAGTTTTCCCATCAGATTGAGGATGATAAGATGAGATGAGCTAATTGAGTACCCAGACAAGAAAATAATTATATCCAAAAACTTCTAATGAAAATGGGAGCTCTGTTTCTTACAATAATCTTTAGGTTTCTATGTAGCTTTTGAATTGTTTCCATAAATGCAGTAGCAACTGTACTGGATTTAAATGGATGTGATAATGCAAAAAAGTGTGCATACTTGGTAAGTCTATCAATTGCCACCATGATGACACTCTTTCTTTCGGACTTAGGTAAACCTCTGATAAAATCCATTGAAACCCCCCCCCCCCCCCCCGCAATGTTGACTTGGAAAGGATAAATCTTGTAACAGACCAGGGATTTTAATTGTCTCAACTTTATTTTTTTGGAAAATGATCCAGGTGGCTCCAGAGACACACACTGAAAAAAGTGGGCAGATGAAAGCTAAAAAATAGAAGTGTTAGGATTTCCCTCAAACTAGGTTCAGGTTGAATTTTTCGTCATCCTGATCACAACTGTCCAAACGGTTCGTCAAACCGATCTCGTATGTGAAAGTTAGAGGCAATCAAAGTTTTGGGTTAACTTGGTGACTTGGCAGGTTTAAGGAAGGCACAAATTTGACCTTTTTCGGCCATTGGATTCTAGCAAGCTCCGGCTAGATTCCAAGAAAATTTGTTGCCTATTTAAATTGACTCCTACGGTCAAAAGTTCGAAAATTTGAAAATGTCTTCTTTGTTTTATAAAAATAAATTACAAAAAAAATATAACATAAATTTGGAGGGCAAGCCATGACCACCGCCCCCCCCAACCACCATCTAAGAACAAAAATTAAATATGGGGCAGCGGGCCATGTCCCCCGTCGCACCATCTACCACCACTCTCGTATATATATGGTGTGAACATATAATTTGGGTCGGGGCCACGTGGAACGGACCCCACCCATCGGACCATACAACATTAAACCGTGAAGGGTTGGGTCGAGGCTGTGGGTTGCGAACCCTGCCCACCCAACATAACACATAAAAAAATGACGTTGCTGTTTGTTATAAAAAATACACCATTTTGGGAGGGGGCAGGATTTGACCACCCGACCCCCTCCCCACAATTCGTGGATCTTTAAACAATGCGCCATCGAGATTCTTGGAGAAGTACATACCACAAAATTTATTTAAACACTCATTTTAGGAGTGCACCCAGGCCATGGAGGAGCGAAGCAGCACAGCTCGATGCACGTTTTTCAATGCAGGTGGAACCATGAGCAGGCCCAAAAATAGGGAGCATAACCATTAGCCTTGAAATTTTCCTAGGGAGGTAATTTTTCTCCATGTCGGAATATAGTCAAGTTTACAGTCATTTTTCACAGTTTTCCATAGGGAACGAAATGGCAAGCTCAGATTCATCGTCCAAGTTTCAGATTTCCAGTATACCCATGGAGCAGCTACGTGGAGGAATCTGGGGGGAATCTAAAATATTCTTTTTTTCCCCAGATCTTCACTTTGTCAGAATTCAGCAAATGGAAAGTCGTTTTTGCACTATTCGACGTCACGAAGTTGATGGCGCATTCAGATTTTTTATCTGAGATTTATATTTTTCAATCACCTTTTGCAGTGAAGTTGCAAGTGACATTTTTCAGCAAGTGACCAATCGATTTCACACCTTTCGACGCAACGATTGTGATGGTGATTTCAGATCTAGAAGCAATAGCAAGCATTCTTCAGTCATCTTCAGTGTGAGGTATATGATGATTTGATTTCATGTACTTCTTTTTTCATGAGATGCTTGTGTTGTACAGATCCCTATTGATGTATGAGTCATGGGATCTTGTCTTGTTTTTTTATGGATGCACTTCCTGTCATGGACTTGTATTATGTTTGAGATCCCTTGATGTCATATTGGCGGGATACTCATGTATGTTGTTTGAGATCCCTTTTATGCCATGTTGGCGGGATACTCCATGTCACACATATGTCATTGAGGTCTCTTGTATGCCATGTTGGTGGGGTACTCACAGTCTTTATGTGTGAGCAACTATCATACTGATAAGAGTCCTTCTTATGCATGAGAGTTTCGCAGTGGAATATCTCATAGAGAGGTCTAGCCACTCATGCATGAGTGCATTTTCCTTGTATGTTAGAGAAGCACATCCATGTACATATTCTTCTTACAGCACTTAATGTAGCAGCCTACAGCATCTTGACACTGAGGCCTGGAGATGTAGTTCCTCCTGGACAAACTCCGTTATCAAACGACGTGTTCTTATGATTGCTGATCTTGACATGTTATGTTCCTCTTCTTTACAGCATGTAGTTGTTCATTTATGTTCATTAACGCTTTAATTAAAATGAAATTCTAATTTATTAGCCGAAGTAAAAGGTCTTGGTTAAGGGTATCAAGAATTTTACCCTGGATCAAGTGGTATCAGAGCAGGTCTTCTTGCTGATTGTATTGTAGGCATGAACTATTGAGCGTTCTCTGAGTTGATCCATGGATAATGTCAAGGACATGTACGAAACCATTCTCAGGGTGTCTGAGAAAGCGTACATGTTGTACGAGGCTTATGAAAAAAAAGAAATAGAGAACGATGAATTAAATACACTACTACAAGAAGAAAACAAGGACAAACATCGGTTGCAGCTTTAGTTGCAAGCCACGATAGAGGCGTGGGAAGAATTGAAGCGCAAAAATGGAATTATTCAAGTAGATCATGATGCATTGAAGGCATTACTACAGGAAGAGAAGGAGGAGAAGCAGAAGTTGCAGCTTCAGTTGCAAGCCACGACAGAGGCGTGGGAAGAATTGAAGCGCAACCACAAAATTCTTCAAGCATATCATGATGCATTGAAGGCATTCCTATAGGAAGAGAAGGAGGAGAAGCAGTAGTTGCAGCTTCAACTAAAAGCCGTGCTAGAGGCCTTGGAGGAAGTGAAGCACAACGAAGGCTTACAGAAGCCTTCTTCACCGGTTTCGCAATCGACAGCTAAAGTAAACAGTGTTGATTTCTCTTCAGTTTCTTCACATGATATCATTTCGATTGGAAGTGTAGAGATACCCATTGCAGGAACTGGCATGAGACTCCTCACCAAGATGGGGTAAAGAGGAGGATTACTTGACGTTCATGGCCAAGGCATAACCGAACCATTGGAGGTTGTGCAAAGACCTCGCTATGCAGTTTTTGGGTACAATGAAGAAGGATGTTCGAAGGAAATCAAAGGCAAACAAATATTGATGAACTCTCCAGGGAAGAGGAATGATGGGGACACTTCACCATCATCCCATGGCAACACATGTTGCAGTGAAAGAGCTGAGGCGAGCTCCCATCACCATGATCGCACCAAAGACCACCATAGAAGGTATAATAAGTCTCATTATTCCAGAGTGCATTTTGATTATAAAAATGTTGATAATCATGGTCGTAAATAATGGCCTTGCAAAAAGTTTCATTTTTGTGTTTTAAATAACCATGTGATTTCTAAGTGTTGGAAAAGGATGGCAGCAGAAAGGAGGATGAGGCATGGAAAGCCTTCTCCACAACAGGGAAAGAAATCGGTTAAGCAGGTTTGGAGGAAAAAGACCTTTTGCACCCATTGTGACTAAGGTGGCCACCAAAGAGCCACATGTTGGAGACTCCATCCAGAGCAGTGCCTTAAAGATAAAGTGCACGTGCATACACCAGTCAAAAGAGATGATCGAAAAGCAAGTTCACCACAGGGAAATGATCCACTCACTTTGATAAGTGAGAGATGGTTCTTCTAGATTGTTTTTTTTCTAGATATGTTAGCTTGTCATGGCCGTGTTTGTAAATAATTTTGTAGAATTTTTAATTGTGAAAGTGATGATGAGTTTTCCATCACTTGTTTAAGTGACAATGATATTTTTTGGCCTTGTTTTATGAGTCATGTGATGCATTTCTTTCATGTAAAAGTGATGAGGTATTTACCATCACTTCGAAATGCGATGACGATGTTTTTGGCCTTGTTTTATGAGTCGTATGATGCATTTATTTCATGTAAAAGTGTAATATTCATAAATTAGCATGCACCTAATTGGAATATTAAAATCTATTTTTTCTTTCTTGTCTGATGAATAAGTGGGTAGGGAGACCCATAAATCTCTTTATTAGGAATAAAACCACTTCTCATGTGAAAGTGGATCATCTTTTAAGCTTAATAAAGCACCGTAAGGTGTGAACAGGGGCTATAGCATGTGGAATGGGTCAAATTTGACCAAATCAACAACGTTGTCATGGAGGAGTGGACATTTATGGAGAGACAACGCAGTTTTAGATGGAGACACACTACATGGAAGTAGTGTCATTAATATATGGGGCTTAGGGTTTGGAAACTCATTCCTTATATAAGGAAGAGGATGGCAGCCATATTATTCATGTTATTATATTTTATGTTTTAGATTATATGGTCTGTTTAGACATATATCTTTCTCTAGCTGTTTAGCTGAGATTCAGTGTTGTTTAGCACCGGGTGTTCCTGATCAGGAATCCCACCTCTTCCATTGAGAAGCTCTTGGAGGAGTTTGCACTACATTTCCACATTCAGGTTTCAGACCAAGCTTCAGTCTTGTGGTACAATGTATCTTATGTTGAGAGATGTGCTGAGTTGCAGGGTGCAGCAGTGGAAAATTGTATTGGGTGTTTTCTGAGCTAGTTTTGCAGTGGAGGAAGGTTTCCTTCCATTGGGAGGCCATTAAAGGAGCCCCTTAGGCTTATTTGATATATTTTTCATTAGGCCAAGTTTATTTTATCCCCTAAAACGCAGTTCCAGTCCATATCTGCGTTATTTTAGTGAGCTGTTGCAGTAGGCAACCCAAAAATGGCTGAAAATCCAAAGTTAAAATCTAGCCAAACAATTTTTGGGTTTTTCTGGGGTTTTTTAGTAGAATTGGTGGTTAAAATATCGTATCATTCTGATCACTCTAACAGCCTTCCACACATGTTTCTTCTCCTTAGAAGTAGTAGTTTCCAACAGCAGTAATTTACTCAACAGCAGTAGTTTGCTTTCCATTGAAGGGATCAGCCCTTCATTGAGAGAGTCCTTTTGGAGGACTTCTTTTAGATCTACATAAGATTCAGCCACCTCCTTCTATGTGCCTCAGTTGTAGTGCATCTTCAGCCCTAGGGCTTTAGATCCACCATTCATATTTAGTGTATTTCCAAAAAACCATCCTGGGTTGTCTTGGAAAAGTGTTGAGGAGCATAAATCTCCATTTTTGGCCCTGTATGAGCATGATCTTATCATATCCACTTATATATATGTTCCAGCTGCAGTATTAGTCACTAAAAATGTGTTGTGCTTGCTTCAGTACTTTGTGTAGCAGTGTATTATATGTTTTGGGTGCATTTTGGAATTGGAGGCTTCTTTTGCCTATCTTGAAGGGCTTGATCCCCAAGATATTGTACTTATTTATTGTTGTTATACATAATACCATGGATATATCATTTGGCTCACATGTAATGTGTTAATACTTGCTAATATTTCCATTATTATGAGCTATATTTCTTCTTTTCCCATTTGGGAATATTACAGTGGTATCAGAGCATAATCTTGGCTCAGCCTATGAATATATTGCATCTATGTTATCAGAAGAAGAAGAAGCTTCTCACAGAAAAGAGAAGGCTTACAGAAGGGATAAATGCAAGTCTCCATTATTTGGATAAATGGAGGGAAAGAAGTTTTCATAACTTCTTCTCCAAGCTATGCATGAGCTTAAAAGAGAAATCAAGGGAACAAGTAGGGAGAGACATGAAGTTCCCTCAAGAATATTTGCACATGAAGAAAGCTCCAGTTCTTCATATTATGGGTGTGATAATTTAGCCACACAATCAGATCTACAACATGGTACCATGCCTACATTCTTGGCAAGAGAAGAAGAAGGAGGAGAAACACCAAAGGAGGAGACTCTTGGTGACTATCTCCAAGAATATGAATCATAGTCTAGAAGATTCAAGGATCATCTAAGCTTTCAAGGGTTTTGTCAAATCAAAGAAGATAGAAGGCCCAATAACTACAATAGAAGAAGAGGGTGCATGCAACACACTTTGGGTAGATTCTTTATACCTACTTTTGATGGGTCACCCAAGAGCACAACCAAGGCTTGGGGAAAGAAGCTAGGCACATATTTCCAGCTGAATCAAGTTTCAGAAGAGGAAGCCATTAGAGTAGCAGTGCTGAATCTTGAAGGTAAGGCTTATGCCTGGTGGTTATTTGAATCTTATTCATTGAATAATGCAAATATATCTACTTATGAAAATTTCACTTGGAGGTTAGTGAAAATATTTGATTTAAAACAATTTGAAACTTCCTTGGGAGTGAAAACCAAGCCCAAGAAATCAGAACCTTTGCATGAGTTGGAAGGATCTATGAAGCCAACTTTATTTTAGAACATTGTTGAGGGGGTTAAATATCTGGAACATGCTTTGCCAAGGGAAAAGGCCCCACTTTAGCAATAAATTTCTTCTCAAGAGGAAGACATGAGGATTCCTTCTTCAAGAGGAGATAAAGACAAAGGATCTACTAATGATGAGGTATTCTCCATTTATGAGGAGGAGGAAGAGGAAGAGATGGAAAGATCCTCCAACGCTGTGACAATAGGAGGAGATCTACTTCTATTTGGAGATGGAGATGAGGCAATTGCTTCAACTACAGGATCTCTTGCATATTTGCAAGAAATTCCAAAGGATCTTACATATGAAGATCATGAGCAGCATGTGTCTATGTTGATAGGCAATCAGACAAAAAAATGGAGGAAGTGTGTTCCAAAATTGAATGCAATCTTGGGGACACACATTATGATAGACCATTCCTTTGTTATCAAGAATTTTGACACCAATGAGATGTTGGGTGTATATATATTGATTACAATTGAAAAAGACACCTTAGACTGTGAGAAGGAGGGCCAACACCAAATGATTGGGAACATATACACCCATCCTTTTCATGAGGTTTATGTACAGAATCAGGAGGATGATTTGTGCAGTGAGAGCAAGGAAAAATCAGTCCACTCACATTTACATCCTGCTCTAGGCCTTGATGTTTCATTACATGGAGGCATTCCCCCAAGGAGACCCCCTGATTGGAAGAGGATCAAAGAGTTCTCTCAACATGTTTTACCACTCATAGATCCAGGAGGAGTGGGAACAGTGGGAGGTCATTGTACAACACTCAGAGTCTTGGGTAGACTCAAGGAGGAGGGAGATATTCTCCCAACATCATCATTACCCACTCCCATTTTAGATTCTATGTTGTGGGAGGAGAAACATGGGGAGGATAGAAACCTTCCAATATGTACCTTTGGCATGGGAGATGTCAAAGAGGAGGTCATCCATATGACAGATGTTCTTTGTGATAGATCATCAACGTTGTCACTATGGAGAATAGATCCATATTGGAAATCCTAGCTATTGGTGGATTATTCGAAGGATATTTTCACATGCATGATACTTGATGACCAGCTACATGAAGAGGGTTATTCAGTCCAAGATGAAGTCATCTATTATCATGGAAGGATCTTCTTATCTAGAGCCTCCAAGCTCAAGGAGAAGTTGTTACAAAGAGCACATGAAGATTTTCTTTTCAGCCATACTTACTCCATGAGAGCCTACAACACTATCATGGAGAGTTACACTTGGGAAGGCTTTGAAGAGGAACTATATCCACATTTGAAAGATGCATGGACCATGTGGAAATGGGAGAGACACATAACTCAATGAAGGAGTTATTACAGCCACCTATTTCCTCTTTTGGAATGAGAGGGGATCTATCTATGGACCACTCCATTTCTATGAGCAGAAATTTTGGTAAGGAACATGCTTATGTACATGATGTTTCATTTAATGATTATTTGCATTCCTTTACCATGTATATGTAGGCAATTTCTCCAAGGAGGAGAATTATTCCATATAAAATTCATGGCCAACTTTGGGCCATAAACATTTATGAACATGGCCACTCCCCTGGAGGATATAGGGAGATGTTGTATCACTGTGGGTGCACTCCAAAAGCACCAAACATTTCTCACCTTTTCAGCCATTGTGAGAAGACTTGGGCAGAAAGTAAGTGGTGGGGAAACCACTTACCATATCACTATCTGATGCAGTCAGGAGATATAATGCGCGGGTTCCACATGTGAGACTATGATCCACCTCCATTATTGCATTTGATTGTTTATGTTTCATTGGTTTTGATCCCATATGTTGATGATGTTCTTATTATTGTTGGGGACATGATTGGAGGGATGACACATTGGTTGGATGTGTCCATTGGGAATGAAACTTCCCACATTTATTCATGCTTCAAGGGGAGCATGGGACATTATATGGCTGCTACATTACATCACTTGTTTCCTTATGAAGGGGCCCACATGATTGACTTATGTCTTTGGGAGGAGCCTCTCACATGGGAGGAGTTTTTCTATGAATTACCATGCTGGAGGGTGATTCATTTCATATGGATGATATCTTGGAGGATGGAGCTTCCCATGGGGATGAAGGTTCCCTATATTTTTCAGATATATCCTTGTGGTTTCTTGAGGACAAGCAACATTTGGGAGGGGAGGATTGTAATATTTATAAATTAGCATGTAGCTAATTGGAATATTAAAATCTAATTTTTCTTTCTTGTCTGATGAATAAGTGGGTAGGGAGACGCATAAATCTCTTTATTAGGAATAAAAACACTTCTCATGTGAAAGTGGATCATCTTTTCAGCTTAGTAAAGCACCCTAAGGTGTGAACAGGGACTAGAGCATGTGGACTGGGTCAAATTTTACCAAATCAACAACGTTGTCATGGAGGAGTGGACATTTATGGAGAGACAATGTAGTTTTAGATGGAGACACATTGCATGAAAGTAGTGTCATTAATAGATGGCGCTTATGGTTTGGAAGCTCATTTATTATATAAGTAAGAGGATGGCAGCCGTATTATTCATGTTATGATATTTTATGTTTTAGATGATATGGTTTGTTTAGACATATATCTTTCTCTAGTTGTTTAGCTGAGATTGAGTGTCTTTTAGCACTAGGTGTTCCTGATCAGGAATCCAACCTCTTCCATTGAGAAGCTCTTGGAGGAGTTTGCACTAAATTTCCACATTCAGCTTTTAGACCAAGCTTCATTCTTGTGGTACAGCATAGTTTCTGTTGAGAGATGTGCTAAGTTGCAGGGTGCAGCAGTGGAAGATTGTATTGGGTGTTTTCTAAGCTAGTTTTGCAGTGGAGGAAGGTTTCCTTCCATTGGGAGGCCAGTAA
Source organism: Pinus albicaulis (assembly GCA_034641835.2). NCBI lineage: Eukaryota > Viridiplantae > Streptophyta > Pinopsida > Pinales > Pinaceae > Pinus > Pinus albicaulis. The sequence goes on along the minus strand of CM076577.1, from coordinate 850,464,620 downwards.
AGGAGCCCCTTGGGCTTATTTGATATATTTGGAATCAGACCAAGGTGATTTTATCCCCTACAACACAGTTCCAATCTAGATCTGCATTATTTTAGTGAGTTGTTGTAGTGGCCAACCCAAAAATGGCCGAAAATCCAAAGTTAAAATCTGGCCAAACCATTTGTGGGGTTTTCTAGGTTTTTTGAGTAGAATCCGAGGTTAAAATCCTGGATCATTCTGAGCACTCTAATGGCCTTATGCACATGGTTCTTCTCCTCATAAGTAGTAGTTTCTAACAACACCAGTTTCCTCAGCAACAGTAGTTTGCTTTCCATTGAAGGGATTAGCCCTTCATTGAAAGAGTCCTTTTGGAGGACTTCTTTCAGATCTACATCAGATTCAGCCACCTCCTTCTATGTTCCTCAGTTACAATTCATCTTCAGCCCTAGGGCTTTAGCTCCACCATTCATATTTAGTGTATTTCCAGAAACCCATCCTGGGTTGTCTTGGAAAAGTGTTGAGGAGCATAGATCTCCATTTTTGGCCCTGTATGAGCATGATCTTATCAGATCCACTTATATATCTATATATATATATATATATATATATATATATATATATATATATATATATATATATGTTCCAACTGCAGTATTAGTCACTAAAACTACGTATTTCTTGCTTCAATACTTTGTGTAGTAGTGTATTACATGTTTTGGGTGCATTTTGGCATTGGAGGCTTCTTTTGCCTATCTTGAGGGGCTTGATCCCCAAGATCTTGTACTTATTTATTGTCGTTATACATAATACCATGGATCTATCATTTGGCTCACATGTAATGTGTTAATACTTGCTGCTATTTCCATTATTATGAGCTATATTCCTGCTTTTCCCATTTGGTAATATTACAAAAAGTGATGAGGTGTTTTCCATCACTTCGAAATGCAACGATGATGTCTTGTCTCGTAAAGATAGCTGGGGTATGATTCCCTTTTGATGTAAACTTGACCACCGAGTACATCTTATAAACTCGTGGCAAGTATGGGAATATTTGTGTCATATATTGGCCAATTTGAGCAGGGATTTGCAAGAGATTGTACTACATGTTTGCAGGGGATTCAGGTGTTAGTTTATCCCTTATGGCTCCAAAGGACATAGGTGAAGGAGAAGGAAGGGTGACTTTTCAGGACACTCGTGGTGCAGACATAGTACACCAAAGTTGTAGATTCTTATTGATTCTTTAGGAGGACCAAAATATCCTTAGTGGGGAGGATTGATCCAGATGGCTCCAGAGACACACACTAGACAAAGTGGGCAGATGAAAGCTCAAAAATAAAATTGTTTGGATTTCCATAAAACCAGGTTTAGGTTGAATATCTCGTCATCGTGATCGCAATGGTGTGAACGGTTCGTCAAACCAAGCTCGTATGCGAAATTTAGAGGCAGTCAAAGTTTTGGGTTGACTTGGTGACTTGGCAGGCTTAAGGAAGGCACAAATTTGACCTTTTCTAGCCACCAAATTCTGGCCAGATTCCAGGTAAATTTGCAGCCCATATAAATTGATTCCTACGGTCAAAAGTTTGAAAATTTGAAAATGTCTTCTTTGTTTTTATAAGACAAAATTGAAATATATATATATAACTGGAGGGTGGGCCATGACCCCTGCCGCACCCTCTGCCACCACTCACATATATATATGGTGTGAACATATAATTTGGGTCGGGGCCACGTGGAGTGGACCCTGCCTGCCGGACCATAAAAAATTAAACCATGAAGGGTTGGGTCGGGGTCGTGGGTTGTGGACCCCGCCCACCCAACATAACACATAAAAAAAGGACGTTGTGTTCTGTTAAAAAAAATGCACCATTTCAGGAGGGGGTGATGTTTGACTGCTCGACCCCCTCCCCACAATTCGTGGATCTTTAACCAATGCACCATCGAGCTTCGTGGGGAAGTCCGCCCCGCAAAATTTATTTAAATGCTCATTTCAGCAGTGCGCCTATGCCATGGAGGAGTAGAGAAGCACGCAGTTTGAGGCATGTTTTTCGATGTAGGTGGAACCATGAGCAGGCCCAGAAACAGAAAGCGGAACCATGAGCCTTGAAATATTCCCTGGGAGATAATTTTTCTCCATGTCAGAATATAGTCAAGTTTATAGTCATTTTTCACATTTTTCTACAGAGAACGTAGTGGCAAGGTCAGATTCACCTTTCGAGTTTCAGATTTCCAGTCCACCCATGGAGAAGCTATGTGGAGGAATCTAGGGGAAATCTAAAAGATTCATTTTTTCCCCAGATCTTCACTTTCTCATAATTCAGCAAATGGATAGTCGTTTTTGCACTATTCGACATCATGAAGATGATGGTATATTCAGATTTTTCATCTAAGATTTATATTTTTCGGTCAATTTTTTTAACTGAAGTTGTAGGTGTCATTTTTCAGAGAGTGAGCAGTCAATTTCACACCTTGCGATGCCACGATTGTGATGGTTATTTCAGATCCATAAGCAATAACAACCATTCTTCAATCATGTTCAGCGTGAAGTATATGATGAGTTGATTTCATGTACTTCTTTGTTCCTGAGATGCTTAGTGCTATACAGATCCCTGTTGATATACGAGCCATGGGATCTTGTCTTGTTTTGTTATTGATGTACTTTCTGTCATGGAATTGTATTATGCTTGAGATCCCTTGATCAATATCAAAGGATACTCATGTATGTTGTTTGAGATCCCTTTTATGCCAAGTTGGCGGGATACTCCATGTCACACATATGTCATTGAGGTCCCTTGTTTTCCATGTTGGCGGGGTACTCATAGTCTTTATATGTGAGCGATTTTAGACTGATAGGAGTCCTTATTATGCATCAGAGTTCCGCAGTGGAATATCTCGTAGAGAGTTCTAGCCACTCCTGCGTGAAGGAATTTTCCTTGTATGTCAAAGAAAAACATCCATGTATATCTTCTTCTTACAGCACTTAATGCAGCAGCCTACACCATCTTGACACCGAGGCCGGAAAATGTAGTCCCCCCTGGATGAACTCTGTTATCAAATGGCATGTTCTTATGATTGCTGATCTTGACATATTATGTTCGTCTTCTTTAAAGCATGCAGTTGTTCATTTATGTTCATTAACGCTTTACTTAAAATGAAATTCTAATTTATCAGCTGAAGTAAAAGTTCTTGGTTAAGGGTATCAAGAATTTTTCCTTGGATTAAAAAACCAAACATTCCGCCAAAAACTTTTGAATATCAGATTTAAGGTCATCCCAAAAAATTCCTTCTTAACGTTGTGGTATGTTTTTCAAATCCTGAGTACCCTCCTAAGGGAGAGGTGTGGGATTCCAAAAGAATATTTTGTTTGAGTTATGAATTCCAACAAAGATATAATCGATATTTGTACCATAATGAATCATTTTTCCAACTAAATGTATCAGATGTACTAGGATATTGCTACAACTTTTGAATGAGTTCCCAAAATTCTTCATCATTTTTCCATTCATTTCTTGCTTCGGTTATCTAATTTGGTTGGATAATAAAAATGTCACAAATCCATGCTTTCACAATCTCATCCTTTCTTGAGAGTCCATCTGCCACAACATTTTTCTTCCCTTTTGGGTATAAGGATATTTGTAAGGCCTTTTTTTTGGAGGAACACTTCTTGGAATCAAATGAATAGCATGATCATGATCACGACTAGGTGGGAGTCCTTTGGGAGACTCAAACACCTTAGAATGATTGTCCAAGACTTTTTGGAGATCTAGAGAAATATATTATTGCAATGTTTGAACCTATAGTGAGTATAATTGTGTAATTGCACCTACTTATTCTTTCTTCACAAGATTTTTCATGAAATTAGAGATGATTATATTTCTTGGTTTCCCTGTAATACTCCGTAATTCAACTTCCTTTTCTTCCCAATAAAAATTCAAGAAAAGTTCTTGAAAATTAAAATTTATAGTCAACAAATATTGTAACCATTATAGTCCCAGTACAACATCGACACCACCCATTGTAATACAAACCATTGGAATATTCAATACATATTCCCCATGGTTAGCTTGATATTATGGAAATTAATAGTTCCTCCATTTGCAACCATCACTTGAAACTTTGGTGCTAGATATAGGAATCAATTCAATTCCTTGGCTATCTTACAATGAATACAATTATGGGTACTACCTCAATCAATCAACACTATTTCCTTTTTTTCTTGATATGTCCTTCTATCTTGAGAATTTGAGGAGTGGTAATGTAGAAATTTATAAACACAATAATGTATTTCTGGATTCTCCTGATCTAAAAAATTAATCTTATATTAAATATAGAATCCTTCCACTTAATTCTTTGCGGAAATTAAATCGCCAATTGCAAAACACATATGAAGCAAAATCAATCGCACATAACAAGATGTTTTACCAGGAAAGATTAAAGATAAACCCCAACTATAATATATTATGTATATCAATGGAACATGTAACAATCTCATACAAATCTCAGCTCATAGAGCTCTCAGTACAATATACAATCGTCACACATCATTACAGAAATTCGTATATATATGCACCAATTCTCATTTCTATCAGCCGCTTCCACTGCGTAACTTCGTCGAAGAAGATCCCCAAATGAATCTAACCTTACCTTGCCTTGACTGCGCAATCCTCATAAGCATCTCCAATGTTTGTGTAGATGCATTGAATGCATCACTATAGTCACAACTGATAGTCCATCTCACCCTTTCACCTATCTCTCAACTGGGTCTCCACTGGATCTAACATGCAAGTAGTTAACTGTTGTATTTCTTCAGTTGCAAGTAAGACACTACTTGTGAATTAATTAAATAATTAATTCACTCATATATCACTAGTGTATGTTCAGTTACAACTAGCACAAATGAGTTTAACTCACTGAACTGAGTTAAACTAAATAACAACCCACATAACTACTCTTCCAACTCTATTACAACTTGTCGCTGCCAGTTATAACGAATTTCTCCATGCATGCGTCACCAATCAACCTTAGAATTTGAAATTCCTTCAATCAATTGGTTTGTAACATCAATTAACTGAAATAAAGTGCTCCAAGGGAACAAGTTACTATTTATTATCTGATTATTATTAAGGGCTAATAATAATCGACATGCATTCTAATTTTAGACAGGTGATCTATAAATATAATTCGCCTATACATCTAAAAATATAAACTCATCTAAAAATAGATTTTTCTCAACCATCTAGAATCAACCTCCTGTTAATTTTATATTTTGCTCAACATGTCTAAAAATAGACATACACCTAAAAATAGCCTGTGTGGGCCCCACCTAGTTTAGGTGCTTATTTTTCACTAGGATCAAGGATGATGTTTTCGGATGCCACTTTCATTGTTTCTTGTTGCAACATTCAACACTCCCTCTCAACAAGAAAGGACTGCCTTTGCATGCGCCCTGCAACTCCATGCATCTGCCCTGCATTACTTGTATGCAACACTTCTGAAACTGAATACCCTCCAAACAACTTAATCAGTCTAATGCACCTGTCATCAAAGTCTTCTAACTTTTGCTTAGCTACTGCACATGTCTTCAGGAACCACAGCGTTGTTGAAACTTGAACCCATGCACTTTGCACTTGCTGTTAACTTTGAACCGCACTCCAGTATCTGACATTGTCTCTTTGATCTGACTACATCAATCCAACTGATCATGCTACTGCTGCTCTGTGGGCTCCTCCTAGCCAGGTTCGATTCATGAGATCCACACCATCTCAATGAATCCTACCCAAAAATATATTCTTAGGATTACTCATGCATGTTCCCCCACCTCTTACCTGGTGGTATAGCTGCATGCACTCCCTCTGCCCATCTGACACGAAATTTCTCTACATGAGTGGTTGCTCTCACTCCATGATCCTCATCTTGTGGTTGCTCCACATCCCAAGGTTCACTCTTACCTGCATGCAAATCTTTCTCCCTCTCAAGCTTCAATTGCATGTCTTTCTCGCACTTCCCAACAGTAGGAAGCTCCATAGAAATCCCATCTACTTCAAGTATGTAGAGATTCTTAACTCGAATCCCAACCTTCTTGGCTTGCCCTATTGCTTTGTGTCGCAGGAAAACTTTTCCTTCACTAAAGACAACATCATAGCCTCTATCCTCTAACATTGCGACTAAGATTAAATTCTTCTTTAAACTTGGAACATGCATAATATCTTTAAGATGAAAGAGTTTACCTGATGACCTCTGAAAGGTAATGGTACCAATGTCGGTCGCACTATATCGTCCATCATCACCCAACTCAATATGCATCTGGAGATCTTTCTCCTCCAAGTCACTGAACAATTTATCATCTCACATCATGTGAAAGGAAGCACCACTATCAAAGTACCACCCCAATCCCAATGCACTAGACACCATGCATGCGATCAATGAGAATTCAAGCTCAAATTGTGAGGCAAGGGCCTCACCAGCTGCAGCTCCAATAGCCATCTTTTTCTTCTTCCTATGTGGACAATTTGGGCAATATGTCCATACTCGTGACAATGAAAACACTTCACTTTGGACATGTTGTGCTCCTTGCCATATTCTCTAGCCTCAGATCTCGAATGGAATTTCTTCCCCTTCTTCTTCGCCTTGGCAACCAGAGCACAATCCTCTTCATCATCGTGCATTGATGAAGAGCCATCCCTAGTACTCCACCTTATCTCCTCCTGCACTAGATCTGACCAAAGTCGCTCCCAATCCGGAAATTTCTCCCATCCATTGACAGAGTCTTGATAACTGTGCCAACTCTTCAGAAGCTCAAGGAGAGCCAAGCTCACCAAGTCATCATCCGCAACACTTACTCCTACACTCCCAATATCATCCCTGCATTGGATAAACTTTTTCAAGTATATTGGAATAGTGACGTTCTTCTCCATCCCTATTTTTCTGAGTTTATCCTTCAGCGGCAACTTCCTATGGTCGCTGCTGCTTTGGAAAAGATCCGTCAAATTCTTCCACATTGCGAATGGAGTGGATTTCCCATGAAGGCTTGACACAATATGGCCTTTCACACCTTCCAACAAAATCCTCCTCGCCCTTACTACTTTCTTTTTCCATGCATCAAGTACTGCAACATTTGCCGAAGTGGGCTTAGGAACATCGCTATCGATGAACTCCTTCAAGCCATTATCTTCAAGCATTGCCTCCATCCTGTCCTTCCAGGCTATGTAGTTCAAGCTGCCCTCGAGTGCATACTCCAACCGCAACCCATTGAATTCCATTTCAATGTATACTCAACTGTCGCACCAAGAAATTCTTGCAGCAATTTTGAATTGTTCCACCAGCACAAAAACTTAGCACTTCTTCAATATTGCAATCTCTAGTGATTAACACTGCTCCGATACCATGTAGAAATTTATAAACACAATAATGTATTTCTGGATTCTCCTGATCTAACAAATTAATCTTATGTTAAATACGGAATCCTTCCACTTAATTCTTTGCGGAAATTAAATCGCCAATTGCAAAACACATATGAAGCAAAATCAATTGCACATAACAAAATTTTTTACCGGGAAATCTTAAAGCTAAAAACCCCAACTATCATATATTATGTATATCAATGTAAAATGTAAAAATCTCATAAAAATCTTAGTTCATAGAGCTCTCAGTACAATATAAAATCGTCACACAATGTCATGCAGAAATTTGCATATCTATGCACCAATTTCTTGCCTCCTGATAGCCTACCTCCACTACACAATCCCTGCTGAAGAAGATCCTTGAATGAATTCGACCTTACCTTGTTTTCACTACACAATACTCATAGGCATCTCCAATGTGTGTTTGAATGCATTTAATGCTCCACTATATTCACAACAGATAGTCCATCTCACCCTTTCACCTATCTCTCCACTGGGTCTCCACTGGATCTAACATGCAAGTAGTTAACTATTGTATTTATTCAGTTGCAAGTAAGACACTGTTTCCGAATTAATTAAATAATCAATTCACTCATTTATCACTAGCGTATGTTCAGTTACAACTAGCACAACTGAGTTTAACTCACTGAACCAAGTTAAACTAAATAACAACTCACATAACTACTCTTCCAACTCTGTTATAACTTGCCACTGTCATTTATAATGAATTCCTCCATGCATGAGTCACCAACCAACCTTGGAATTTGAAATTCCTTCAATCAACTGGTTTGCCACATCAATTAATTGAAATCAAGTGCTTCGAGAGAATACGTTATTATTTATTGTTTGATTATTATTAAGGGCTAATAATAATCGACATGCATTCTAATTTTAGACAAGCGATCTATAAAAAGACTTTTCCCATACATCTAAAAATAGAAACTCATCTAAAAATATATTTTTCTCAACTATCTAGAATCAACCTCCTACTAATTTTAGATTTTTCTAAACATGTCTATTTTTAGACATACACCTAAAAATAGCCTGTGTGGACCCCACCTAGTTCAGGTGCTTCTTTTTCACTAGGATTAAGGATGATTTTTCTGGATGCCTCTTTCACTATTTCTTGTTGCAATATTCAACAGGTAATTCCTGCCAATGCATTACAATATATGGTTGGATTCATTTATTCCTTCTCTGGGGTTGGTTCGCGGTGTATATCCTCATCTTTTGATGTTTATTGTTCATTTTCTTCCTCCTCTTCACAATCTATGTCAAATAATTTTTTCTCGGCACACTTATGACCTTTAGTGTATTTTTTATCACAATTATAACAAAGCCCTTTTTCATTTTTTTCTTCCAATTTTTGTGGTGTCAACCTTGTAGGCTGTGGAAGGCTAGGAGAAACAAGATTTCCATCTTTATATTTGTAATTGGTAGACTTCCTTGTTGCCATAATTTTTCTTTCAAATTTTGTTTCCACCTTGAATGCCTTCTCCAATGAATCAGGTTCCCAAAGGAAAATCTCATGTTGTATGTTATCCTTTAAAGTCCCTATGAAGACATCAATCCTATTCTCTTTTGTAATATCTGCTACCCTGATATTCAATTTTTGGAAGTCCTCAATGTGATCTGCCATTGAACCCTTTTGTTTGAGATTTATCAATTGTCTAAAGAAGGTGTTTCTCTTTAAATCCTCATAATGTGTTATCATTTCCTCCATAAAAATTGGCCAAGTTACAAGTGGTTTACGATAACAAAGCCATCGATACCATACAAACTGATTGGGTTCTAAATATAAATTTGAAATCAAGGAAATTTTAAGAACCCCCCTAAATTTATATGTATAATAAATGGGTGAATCCCCATGATACATAGGAAAAATGGAAGGTGATTTTATTAATAATATAATATGTATATATAATTTTTTTGGCGAATCTCTCACGAGATTATATTATCTTGTAAAATCATGGTGAATCACCAGTACAAATGGAAAATCACTAGTACAAAATGGTGAATTGTTGTCTAGTGGAGTTAGGGTTGTTGGTTCCAATGAAGATATGGTAGTTGAACCAGGAGTTGAAGGAAGCGAACCACCGAGACCAAGCATGGCACATGGCAACTTGTGAGGGAAGTAGTTCTCATGCATTTTGAAAAACATGTTCTTCTAGTTCTGTTAAGCATAGTGTTGTTGCTCATACTACTAATAGCACTGATATTGAGGTTGAAGAGGAGTTTGAGGAAGCATGGAAGGTAGCAGTGGTGGATAATTACAAAGAGAACCCCATGATGGGCTCTATTTTTCCCTTTGGTATTTGGTCCTGCAAGATCTTCTATCTATTAAACCAATAATTAACTATTCAACCAACAATCAACTTGACTGAGTTGATTAGGTATGATTAAAATTAGACTAATATTCAAAACTATGCTTTGCACTATCCCATATTGATCACACTAATGCTACACAACATTGCGCATTTGCACCAAACTCTCATGCATGCACACAAAATTTTCATTAAAATCTATAACCCTAACCAAGTGAGAATTGATCAACAATTTGCACCAAGTGTTGAAAGTTCATAAGAAATTTAGATCCATGGTACCTTAAATCAATTTTGAGATAAGCTCCAGTAAACAGTAAATATTTGCTACAATGTGCTATGCCAAAAGACTGACTTACAAGAAGCTAGCCTCAGTTTATAAACCATTAATGAGAAAATTTTAATTACAATTCTCATTTCAAGTCCTTGTAAGAGTATACATAAAAGATTGCAATTTTCCTTTTAGTTCTTTGTCTCCATTTACATTCTATACATACAAGTAGTGAAATCCTCCGTTTAACTTTCAATCATCTGATGTTCCATTACTAATCAATAAAAATGTATATATAGAATAGTGCATCATGGAGATAGGGTTTTCCCTCCCTAGATAAGGTTGACAAGCATCTCCACTATGGCTCTGATATCACACAGAATCTATATCCTTCCTATAAATATTCGTCTTGGCCGAGAATGTAAAAAATAATCCTTAGCCATTTTCATAATCATAGAGCCCAAAAAGTAACTAGCTCTTTTCTCAAGAAGGTGAGGTCCTAATGCTAGAGCTTTACTAAATTATTGTAAAACACTGAACTTTGAAGTTAAATATTTACTTTAGTTTGACCAACAAGAAAACATGTTGAGCTAAGCATCCTTTTTCGTTTGGAAATATAAGTCATCTGTAAACAGTAAATCTTTGCTATAATGTGCCATGCCAAAAGACAGACTTACAAGTAGCTAGCCTCAGTTTATAAACCATTAATGAGAAAATTTGAATTACAGTTCTCATTTCAATTCCTTGTAAGAGTACACATAAAAGATTGCAATTTTCCTTTTAGTTCTTTGTCTCCATTTAAATTCTATACATATAAGGAGTGAAATCCTTCATTTAACTTTCAAATTTCAATCATGATGTTCCATCACTAATCAATAAACATGAATATAGAGAATAGTGCATCATGGAGATAGGGTTTCCCCTCCCTAGATAAGGTTTAAAAGCATCTCCACTTTGGCTCTGATATCATAAAGAATCTATATCGTTCCTATAAATATTTTTCTTGGCCGAGAATGTAAACAAGAATCCATAGCCATTTTCATAATCAGAGAGCCCAGAAAGTAACTAGTATGTAACTTTGACTCCTTGATACCTTAGAATTTCTCCAATAAGCTCACCTCTGCCAGAACCCACATACCTTCCACGGATCTTGTAGTCCTGGATAAAAAGGAAAGTGGGCATTTCTGTGACATTCATCTGTCTCAGAATCTCCATGCATTCTTCATTCTCATCTCCATTCATCCTATTAGGGTCCTATAATAATAGGGTTCATAAATTTTGAATTGACTTTGATAGTCTTGTAAATATGTACATACCTTGCTTTCTGCAAGTTTTTTTCCCATATTTTGAAAAAATGAAAAATAATAAAAAATCCAAAAAGAGGATAAAAAGTCCTAAAATAAAGATCAAAGGACTTAGAAAAATATAGACCCCAAAAGAAAAAAAAGAAATAAGACCTAAAAGTGAGCAAGTCCAAATGCCACTACTTTACTTTTTTCTGAAAGAATAATGATTATGTGCAGAGTGGCAATAAATTCCATAATCCATGATCAGTTAAACAATTTAATCTTAACTTTTCATGTTTTCAATTTCATGTTTAGATAGAGAATAAATATTTTTCAAACAGCCCCGGATGCGGGTGGTATTTAGTCACACATATTTCCACGAGGTGTTCATGGCGCGCCCATGTGCCCCATCCTTGGGATGCACAACGCCATCAAAACTCGAGTGGGTTGGGCCTTAAATTCCCATGCACCACCTTAAACTCTATGTACTCTGCGAGCTGGTTAATTACTCCTTCTCTCAGCGTGTTGCTCTATCTTCACGCTCCACCTCTGGCTTTCCAACCCACCCTGACTGTCATTACGTCATTCCTTCTGCTTCGGCCCTCTTCTGATCTGGTGCGAAGTCTTTGGGCTCCCGCATCTATAGTGACACCTCCGTCTTATCGAGCCTTATACATGCCGAACAGAATGTTGCGTCACCATCGACAGCCTAGCAGAAGAGCGGGGGGAAGGGGCCTCCCTTCGCGGCCTCCCCTGCCCATGGCCTCCCCTCTGGACTTGAATTTCCTAGTCTCATGGGACCCTGCAGACTTGCATCCTCCCGCCCTTGCGCCTGCTATGCTCTTTGACCCCATGGCCCCTCCTACTCTGCCCTTGGATCCTCCCGCTGGACCCTCCTCCTCCCGCAGCAAGAAGCATGCCCGCAAATCGACAATATTAGAGGAACCTCCCTTCCTTCCCCATAAGCTCAAGGCACTCCCGGTGCACCCCGCCTCCAGCCCCTCTTCGAACAATAGTGACTTCAAGCCAGCCAAGGAGTTGCAGCTGCCAGGTCTCAGTCTTTCAGGTTCTATGAAGGGCAAGGAAGTCCTCCACGCAACTAGTGCCATGAACATTTCAACTTCTTTGCAGGATAATGCTCCTCAGGACACTCCAACGAAGCGACTCGGACTTCTGCCCTCCCCTTGCGAGCAGCATGAAGACAATGAATCACTGGATTATGGCTACATCTACCGTATCCTAGAGGAGGACCCTCCAACCAGCGTCGAGCATGAAAGATCTCCTTAGCATGTCCTCATTGAGCTCCTTAGTTTGCAGGTTTTGGATGCCTCTCTTATTTGTTCTTTCAGTTTCTTTTTGCACTATGTTAAAGGTTGGTTTCCCGCCAAGGGCAGCCCGATATATTTGGACTTTTATGACCAGTTTCCCCACCAGGGGCGGTCTAGTTTTTACCAGCAGTTTTCCGTACAATCCCTTAGTTATGGATTTCTCCATTTCTGAGGATGTGCCTTGTAAACTTTGCTTGACGACTTAATATAAATAGTATTACTTAGAAAAAAAAAATATTCAAACAGTTTAAACTTGACAAATTAGTAGATAGGTAGAGAATAATTAGGTGCTCAACAGTTTAATCTAAGCCCTCAAATGAAATAAGGTAGATTTATATAGTTTTATTCTTTGAAAGAAAAATGTTTTAAGGTTGCAAGCCTAAATGCACCTACAAAATGAATAAAAAATGTTAGAAATAAAGTTGGGTAGGTAGAAAGCAGTTCAACAATCATGTAATAAAGCATCATTGGGAAAAATTACTAATTTCCCCTCCCATACAACTATTCAGTATTCTAAACTATTAGTCAAAAAGGCTCAGAGCATTTATCTGACTTTTGTTGGGACCGGACCCAAGGCTCGATGACTGGTTAGTTAAAAATATTGAATTCCTACCTTAAAACCCTCATTCATTAACATTTGTCCTTCATTCATACATCAAAACCCTTTTTTCCTAAGTAAAGACACATTCTTACTTAGTAAAATTGAAAACCCTAAAACAATTAATTTCATTCCCTTCAAAATCATTCATAAAACCCTCAAAATTACATTTATCCTAAGTATTAGTGAAGTAATATAAAAGATGAGCAATGCTTTATTTTTACACTTTAATTAGAGATAATATGTGTTTTGTTTCCTTTTAATATCCCTTTATTCATATTAACACCTAACTTATTATAGTAAATCCCTAATTTACCCTCTCGTATATATTAAAACCCTTATATTTAAATTAACCCCCCAAAACCCATTATTTTACTTTTAGACCAAAGTTTATTATCCCCATGTGCGCAAATAAACCCCACCCTACAAACCCCTTGGTCTAAACCTATCGTTATTTAAATACCCCACCCCTATAGTTTGAAAACTCTTCAAAGGTTGAAAACTATATAATATATAATATCGCACCCACATATAAAATTTGAAACATTTCACAACTTTTTTAATTTAAAATGTTAATCCCCGCCTATACTCTGATTGACCCATTGCAAATGTTTTATTAAAAAACATTTAAAATAAAAACATTGCACTGCCCACCACATATTAGACAAGGCCTAAGGTTTAAAAACCTTGATCAAGCGCCTTTGTTATAATGTTTTATCCTGCCGCATAACACACCCTGGTCCCACCTATCATTCCAATGCAACTCCTAAATGAATTTGGACCCTTCGCATTTATTCCCCGGATCTGATATCCCGTAAAAACGATGCGCGACCATCCAAACTCTGAAGTTGCAGGAAATGGGTGGTTTCACATTTACCTCTCTCCTCAATGTGGCCTTTTCTTATAGGATCGTGTGGGTTCAAGCCAAAACCACTTACCACCGCAACTTCACGCGATACCCACTCTGGTTTTTAACCCTTTGAATTCCCAAACCGCTGCTCATGCCCAATGCAACCCGCATTCAATGCATAGATAATATGACCGAAATGCATATTAAACCTTATAAATGCATTCATTTTATACCCTTTTGCGCATTAACCTTAACCTGTTGCTCGCGCCTTCCTGACTATCAATCACTCTTTTTTAAGCCATTTTCCACCATTTTTATGCCCAAAGCCTGCAACATTTTCCCTGAAACCTGTGAAGATTGCCGAGGAGCTTCATATTGCTCCAGATAGGCTACTAAAGCCATCAACTCAGCCAAAACCTCAGAAACTCTTCCAAAGCTGATACCTGCAATAAAAAAGGTATTTTTCTAGAACTTGAACCTGCAATCAAGTTGAAAAACATTTTTAAAGAAAGAAAACACATTTAAAGTTAAAAAATTGATTAATAAACTGCCAAAAAGTCCCAAAAATAGGCCAAAATCTGGAAAAAATTTCCCAGAAACCCTATTTCTCTATTGCACACCATTTTCTAAGAAATTTATGATTTTTTGATAGTTTAAAGATCTATTTCAAACTTTGAAATAATCCAGAAAACCTCTGCAGGTACCCTAAACCCTCTATGATCCTTTTCAAAAGGGTTTTTAGCCCTATTTCTCAGTCAGAAACTCAGGAAACTCTTGTTTTCTGTTTTAAACTAGTTCTAAAGCCTCTAAACCTCTTTCACAGGCCTAATTGGACAGAAAACCCAAAAAGAGACTATAATTTGCCTGTTTTTTCCATTAATCCTCTGCTAAAAATAAATTACTTCTGCAAACTGTCTTGTTGGTCGGATAAATCGATCTTGCGGACAAGACCGATCTCCCTAGTATCAGAAGATATTCTAGCAACAAACAGACAATTAAATTTATCTTTCTCTAGATATATTGTGATTTATAAGTAAATTCTACAAAGGTGTTACGATCCTACCTTAGATCCAATGCTTGTTTGTAGTAGTCGTCCTTCAGTCGCCCGAAAGAGTTATCTTCGAATATCTGCAATCACAAACAAGAAAACATCAAATATCACCTGCATAGCATATATTCATAAATCATATCTATTATGGTGATCAAGGAATCCATACAATAAACAATCAATTGACAGCTTATTGAGAAAAACAAACTTATTTGTATTAACTTTGAAATAGTAGAAGAACCTTACAACCTATTCAGCCTTGATGTTGAACAGGTCTTCCTGGGGTCCGAAGTAGGAATTTCCTTTACTCTGACAAGCCGTGCACTCTTCCAACCGAGATATATACAGGTATGTAATATTTTCTCATAAAATTTCAGCTAAAGGAGTCTAAGTTCGAACAGCACTTTACCTCAAATAACACTAAAGCTTGAACTCATCAATTGTTCTGTATATCCATTGTAAAACTTTGAGGCTGCCCTATGCCTCTTTTTATAGTGAAAAATAGGAGGTTATAGTTCCACCTATGAAGGGATAGAATCCTCCTTCAAAGGGATAAGCTCCTCACATCAAGGGGTTAGCTCCTTAAGGCATGGGATACATGAACCTGAAAAGAGCGGACTTGCCACCGCAAGATTCCTTCCAGAAGCTTCTAGAAATGACTGAAAGTGATATTTTTTATTTTACTTGCACCCTTTTAATATTTTACAGGGGTCTGCACCCTTAACACAGATAAAGTGTGGTCAAGTACGCAGGAGACATGACCATTAGGTGCGGGACCGCAGGTAAGACAAAGAGAAAGTGCGATACCAGAGTTTTAGAGACTTTTGAGAGATTTTCTCTTATTTTTAAGGCTTGATATGAGGAATTGATGTTTTTAGACTTGCAAAGGAGGAAAGTATGAGTGATAATGATCTCATACAGACAATGAAATGTCAAGGTGACAATTTTCAGTGCAACAGATTGCCCCCTAAAGTGCAAAGTCTGTAATAGATGAAGATAGAGTCTGTCATGTATGAAGATTGAAGTACTTTATCATTTCAAGGATCGTCCTGTGGATACCCCAGTCGGAACCAGTATAAAAATTTAATGCAAAATATATATATGTAGACATATCATCTCTGAGGTAGGCATTCCCATACTCAGATCAAAACTAACTAGAAAATTTATTTAAATTGTTATGATACAGGAATGACTTTTCAATACATCAACAGTATAGACATGTGTAGACATATTATGGATGCAGCCATATGTTTATGAATAGTCCACTATATAATGAATAACAAAATTCCTTGCAACCTGGATGGTAGAAACTAGATCCAGGGTCTTGATTTCCACTTCCCAAACTAGTACGATTCTATCCATGTGAATGAATGTGTCGAAGTCGAACATGCTAGAAACCACTTGATTACCAGTCAATAATTTGAACTGTTAAAAAGTGTGAGAGTAACCACCAGTAATTTCAATGGCCCTCAAAGTACTCAGTACAATCCATGAAATGTGAATGAATGAGCTGAATTCGAACATGTCACGGAATCATTCGATCGAAGGTAAATGATGCAACCTGTCGTCGAAGGCAAGAAACTTGCCATTGAGGCATGCATATTTCAAGGTACTGATGATTTCTAGATCGACTTCCTATATAATGAGTTGTCATCGATAGAAAGTGATCCGTCGTAGGCAAGCCCACAACACAAAATCATAGATCAAGTTTTGAATAAATATATTGGCAAGGACTGACTCAGGGATGGTCAAAATGAAAGACAAATATTGTGAAAATGAATGGGTTGTTTGAACTGTCCTCTTGAACACATAACGACACTGCAGATGGTTTGGTGACAATTGACCCAAAGCTAATACCCAGAAACCGTCTGAAGACTTTCAATATGGTTTGATTAACTATTAGGCAAAGGATTTCCCAACCCAGGTGAACAAAAGTGTCGTGTTCAAGAGTGGTTAACGGCTTTTCGAATAATCAAAATGTAACAAATAGGTTCGTTTTTCTCTCTTTTCCCCCACCATTTCTGGCAAGTACCTCTTTATTTTTGACAAGCTTGAGAAGGATAAAATTTTCTTGTTTATAAGCTCATCCTTCGAATGAGTCCAACTTAGTTTAAAATTTGAACCCTAAAAAGGAGTGGTTCGTTCCTGTTTGAAATTGAACAGGTCCTTTACTATAAAATTTTAACGGGTCCAATATAGGATAAACTCGGTGTTTTTCAATTTTAGGGAGTCAGAAGAAAAAACTTAAGAAAACTCCATAGGTGTACTTTTTCGTAAATTTAGTCTCTCGAGGCCGAAAAAGGATAAAATAATGTGGGAGAGAACTCTATTGATCGTAATTAGTAAACTTATATCTTTTTCGTAAATAGTCCATTTCAGTCCGTAAAAGGGGTAAACTTATACTGAAGGGATGATCATTCATTTATTTTAATGAGTTCGAACAATCAATTGCTCGGTAATATTTTCATCTTTAGAGAGTCTGAAAAGGGCTTAAAAGAGAACTCCAGGGTTTCACTTTTTCGTAAATTTTAACGAGTTCAAAAAAGTGATAAAAATGTACTCATGGTTTTCTCTTTTTCGTAAGTTTTAACGAGTTCAAAAAAGGGATAAAAATGTACTCCTATGGCCGACTTTCAATTTAATTTACGAGCAGGAAAAGACAGAAAGAACTCGGCATTTTCATGTGTTTTACGAGAATGAAAGATAGAAAAATAATCTCGAGATTTTCATGAGTTTAACGAGTCTTGAAAATAATAACCAAAATCGACTCAAAATAGGTTTCATTTTTACAAAAGCTCAAAACATGGAAAAACTATGCTTCAGATAGGTTTGAATGCCCCCCAAGCGTAACTGCTAGAGTGCATGCCCCCCCAGATTCATTTCATTCAACTAAAAATACTACTGGTAATTAATGGATTGATGGAATGAAGGTTTATTTACTAGATCATATGAAAGACCCGACCTAAAATTGTAAGAAAATTATGCAAAAACTGAAATAACTAACCTAAATATACGACTTAACATTTATGAGATCTAGTCAAAGACTCGACTCAATTAGGGGAGGATTTGTTTCATTTTTTAATGAGCTTGACACTGGAAAAGAACTATGCTCATGGCAACATGTTTCATTTTTTAACGAGGTTGACATAGTAACAAGAACTATCCTCACCTAAATGTTTCATTTTTTAATGAGGTTGACACAGTAAAAGGAACTTTCCTCTTACCCGATTCATTTTTTATGAGGTTGACTCAGTAACAAGAACCATCCTCAGAAACTACTTATTTCTAATTTATCAATCTACTCTCTACAATCTACCTACTGATTCATTTTTTAATGAGGTTGACACAGGAAAAGAACTATCCTCATACTTGATTCATTTTTTAACGAGGTTGACTCAGTAACAGGAACTCTCCTCATGACCAACTGATTCATTTTTTAACAAGGTTGACACAGTAAAATGAACTATCCTCTTGCTCACTGATTCATTTTTTAACGAGGTTGACACAGTAAAAGGAACTATCCTCATGCTCACTAATTCATTTTTTAATGAGGTTGACACAGTAAAAGGAACTCTCCTCACGCTCACTGATTCATTTTTTAACGAGGTTGACACAATAAAAGGAACTTTCCTCTTGGAAGCTTGCTTCATTTTTTTAATGAGCTTGACACAAGAAAAGGAACTATGCTCTTGACTAACCGATTCATTTTTTAATGAGGTTGACACAGTAAAAGGAACTAGCCTCACGGGCCACTGATTCATTTTTTAACGAGGTTGAAAAAGTAAAAGGAACTCTCCTCACTGGCCACTAATTCATTTTTTAACGAGGTTGACACAGTAAAAGGAACTATCCTCGTAAGTGACCTTGTCATGGCTTCCAACTAGAAGAAATACATTTCAAGGGACACTCCCCGATCATGGCTTCAAAAAGGTCTTCATCAGATGGAAGAACAATTCTTTGGAAGGAACACATGTCAAGGGACTCAAAAGGGATAAGAACATCGCGTTCAAATAATCCCATAGAGTTTTCTATGTCAATTACCGGATCTAAGTCAAAGGAAGTCGAGCAAACAGTGAGAGGCTCGCTTGCATCGGTAACTGAAAACATGGGACTGGTTGCCACATAATTAAACTGTGGCGAGGTAGATACCACTTTAGTATAAGGAACATTTAGGGGTGTCGAATTACTGGTAGTTGAATCAAGACTAGCGAATAAAAGTTGGTCTACAGTCACAATGGTTCCATTGTGAGGGAAAGACATCACGCGAAAGAGTGTCGATACGACAGCTTTCATTGCATAGACATAGTCTCGCCCAAGGAGTAAATTGAAATCCAAGGGGCCTCGAACTACCATAAGATCAATACAGATATTTTTACCTTCCAAAGTAATAGAAAACTTAGGAAGGATCCCTAAAGGTTCACTAATGGTTCTGTTAAAAGCTTTCAGATTTTGCGTAATAGGCATAAGCTAAGGGGAACCCAAAGCTTTCCAAGCAATTGAGGATAAAATACTAACAGAAGCACCTTCATCTACATGTGTGCGGTGTATGTCCCTACAACCAGCCTTCACAATGATTTGGAAAGGGATGGAGGAAGGAAGACAAGGTTATGTCAGTCTATTCCAATCAAAGGAAAAGACCTCTGTACTTGGAGGTGGTTCTGTAGAAACAGGTGAAATGCCCCCTGGTGTAGAAGAATCTGATGTAACAAGAAGAACCTGAGTGGTATGAAGTTCACTCTCTTCAGGGAGAGAAGGATCGACCGAATGTGAAATAGAGTCGACCACTTGATCAACTAATGTATCATCAACCTGAGTGATATGAGTTTCACTCTTCAATGGAAGAGTGGGATCGACTGTACTTTAAATTAGATCAATCACTCCGTCAGTTGACGGTAGGTTGGGAGAAAGTTGACGGTAACCAGTTGGAAGTTCTTGCTGTGGAACAGTAAGGTTTTCCAACAATTTTGAGGCTTCATCTATGTGAGGGAAAATGTGAGTTTGATGACTTCCTTTGCATAACTTACAAGGAAACCTAACTTTACCCTTTTTCCCAGGAACCTGACTATCACTGGTTGATGGATCAACGAAAAGTTGATGAGATTTTTCTAACCATACTTCCAAGACCTTTGGAATACCAGGACAATTGATAAGGAAGTGGTCACCCTTACAAAGCTTGCAAGGGTATTTGGGTTTACGATGCATGTTGAAGGTTTCTTCAACACTACTAACATTTGCAGCCATGGTTGGTTGGTTGACTTCTTTCTTATTTTTCTTCTTCTTCTTCTTCTTCCCTTTCTTCTTCTTCTTAGTCACTTGGTTACTAGCGTTAAGGCTTTTACCAAGCGAAGAGGAAGAAAGGGAGGAATACATATTGGGCGAAGAAGGTAAAGGGTCAACATGAGGTTGGTGATGTTGAGATGGTGAACTCTGTTGAGGTGAAGCATCTAGTTGAGGTGGAACAATTGGAGTATTCGGGGCCAACGAAGTTGAAAATAACCATATCGGTAAACCTATTGTAAATCCAGGTAATGAAAATGTAGCCATATAAGGAGGACCAACATTTCCAAAGCAAGGAAAAGTACTAGGATTCTCGTTAAGAGGGGTTGCTTGGTTGGTAAATTCTGGAACAGTTGTCATTAGATTCAACTTCAGTGAATTTTATTAACAATTCACAATTCACACCTAACAATTAAAATTCACAATTCACACCTATGGTCTCTAAAATTTAAAAAAACAAATGAACACACGCTTCCAAATCTAGGAATCAAACCACGCACAAACAGTAGATTCCCGCACTAAAAACACTAGTTGGTGATGAAATCCAACATCGTAGAATTTTAATGCAGAAATGGCGGTTGGAACAGTTACCTCGACAACCTGCTTAATGAAATAGACTGGTGCAATTTTCTCCACTATACCATCTCGAGTGAAGATAACCCTCTGGAGAGTCCAAGAGAGTCTAGCCGACGTCTGTTCCAGGTACAGTGGGATCTTCCCTCCACCGTCACCTTGGGAAAGAATCCTAAAGTTAATGGCCACTAAGGTCACCAGCAGGAACAAATATACCTGGGGGAACAGTCTACGATCCGATACACATGCAAGGGCAGAGTAACAAAGCTCAATCCCCTTGAAGGCTCCTTGACATAATCCAAGGTTTACCGACAAGTGACCCCAGGCTCCTCGACAATGGTCAATCCGAGTTTTACCGTTGTTAATATGTGTATATCTTCTATCGTTCCCAATGAGGAAGGATTGATTACCTCACTGGTTTGGATATGATCTTGTGCTTGACTCCTTTAAGAGGAGCTTCCCAAAGCATACATGCAACAATTGGAATTTTTCCTACCGCAATATCAGCTACTTGTTTGTTTTACTGTCTTGGAGAGTTAACTAAAACCTATTCCAAGACACTAGCCGAAGCTATGTTGGTGGAAAGAGCCCTAAAAATGTAAAAATTACTAGATGAATTTTAATTAAGCGTTGTGTTATTTAGGTTGTTATTACTCAAAGGGTAAATGGATACGAAACCAATGGTGTTATGACCCGACCCAAAATTGAATGCAATCGAATATGATAATGTAATCCTTTCAATTCGATGAATCCTAATTAAAGTAAGGAGAGAGTTTCCATTCACTTCCAACAATGCAAAAAATTGATCAATAAGAGAAAATATAAAAAATTCTCTAATGCACTAATTTCATCAAGAAAAACTAATGCTAATCAATTCCATATTTTTTATTTTTATGTTTTAAAACAAGAATTCAAATCAAAGAAAACGAACTAAATCTACGATTGATTTTTCCAGAATGTAAACTATGCAGTTGTAATCTATGCACAATTCACATGAAAAGTATGCAAATGTAATCTATGCACATTTTCATTCATATTCTGAAAATGAGAATTCTAATTATGCAAATGTGATCTATGCAAGAGAATTCTCAAACACAAGATGATTCTAATGTAATCTAAGAACCAATCAAGTGTAAGTAAAGAAAATTGGGTGAGAGTTCCAAAGATCAAAAAATAAAAACACTTAAAGGCGATTAACACTCATACACAATTTAGCCCCCCCCCCCCCCTTGGCGAATGAGGGGGAAATTTTTTTGCAAAAACAAAAGAAAAAAGATGCAAAATTTTGAAAATACTGAGACAAACCTCCAAGTAATTACCAAAGGAAATCAAATTAAGAATTTCTCAAAAAAGAGACTCAAAACACCCAATTAACTTAACGGAGATTGATGAGATGAAAAATTTGCTGAAAGAAACTCATAAACAAGGCTTTTTTGACAGAAAAATACAGATCTAGGTAGATGCTAAGAATCCTAAATTAAATCTAGACTAAGCCTAAAAAGGAAATTTTAATTTTTTCAAAAAATTTGACAGGGTCCGCAGGCCCCAGAGCAAAAAGGTGCGGTCTCGCTCTGGTTACTAAAGGAAAGTGCGGAGATGCCCGCACTGTGTGTGAAGATAAAGTGCAGTCCCAAAAAAAAATCAAGAAAAACAAAAAAGTTCTTAAAAATTTTGAAAGAAAAGTAAAACTAAGCTACCCAAGCCAGTATACATCAATCAAAAACCAGAAAAAATCATTTTCTCAAGTCAAAACAAAGGAAAACCAAAAATCAAAAACCTTTCCCAGTGGAGTCACCAATTTGTTGGCCAGATAAATCGATCTTGCGGACAAGACCGATCTCCCTAGTATCAGAAGATATTCTAGCAACAAACAGACAATTAAATTTATCTTTCTCTAGATATATTGTGATTTATAAGTAAATGCTACAAAGGTGTTACGATCCTACCTTAGATCCAATGCTTGTTTGTAGTAGTTGTCCTTCAGTCGCCCGAAAGCGTTATCTTCGAAGATCTGCAATCCCAAACAAACAAACATAAAATAGCACCTTCATATCATGTATTCATAAATCATATCTATTATGGTGATCAAGGAATCCATAAAATAAACAATCAATTGACAGCTTATTGAGAAAAACAAACTTGTTTGTATTAACCTTGAAATAGTAGAAGAACCTTACAACCTTTTCAGCCTTGATGTTAAACAGGTCTTCCTAGGGTCCAAAATAGGAATTTCCCTTACTCTGATAAGCCTTGCACTCTTCCAACCGATATGCATACAAGTATGTAATCTTTCCTCATAAAATCTCAGCTAAAGGAGTCTAAGTTCCAACAGCACTTTACCTCAAATAACACTAAAGCTTGAACTCATCAATTGTTTTGTATATCCATTGTAACCCTTTGAGGCTTCCCTATGCCTCTTTTTATAGTGCAAAATAGGAGGTTACAGTTCCACCTATGAAGGGATAGAATCCTCCTTCAAAGGGATAATCTCCTCACATCAAGGGGTTAGCTCCTTAAGGCATGGGATACATGAACCTGAAAAGAGCAGACTTTCCACCGCAAGATTCCTTCCAGAAGCTTCTAGAAATGACTAAAAGTGAACTTTTTGAGTTTACTTGCGCCCTTTTAATCTTTTATAGGGGTCCTCACCCTTAACACAGAGAAAGTGCAGTCAGGTATGCAGGAGACATGGCCATTAGGTGCGGGACCGCAGGTAAGACAAAGAGAAAGTGTGATACCAGAGTTTTAGAGACTTTTGAGAGCTTTTCTCTTATTTTTAAGGCTTGATATGAGGAACTGATGTTTTTAGACTTGCAAAGGAGGAAATTATGAGTGATAATGAGCTCATACATACAACGAAATGTCAAGGTGACAATTTTCAGTGCAACATGTCTAAACTTGCAGAAGTAGATCAAAATGCCTAAAAAACTTAGTGCAAGCAAGACTAAAACTTCTAAAGCACCTAAATCTACCCCTTCCATGACTTCAAACACTGCTATTGTTGTCAATCCCTTGCAACCACCTGTTGTTGATATTGAACACATTCCCCTAGGTGATACTAATTACAAAATAGCAGATCCCATTGTTGAATTTAATCTGCTAGATATCTGTTACTGGTGCTATCATAAGTTTTTAATGATCATGAAGATGTCCATATTTGGGAATCTCATTTGCCCAAATATGTTGTCCCATTAACTCACCCTTTTCAGGATATCATTAGATTGTGTCAGCAGTACTATGTCACAGAGCAAAGAGCCATTGTAAATGCCAGTAAAGTACTTTTTACCATCACTGCAGAATCAATTAACCAGATGTTACAGCTTTAGCCTGACCCCCAAGAAGTCCCTTTGTCTATAGAGGCCCTCACCAAGCTATATATTGGCCTAGATTTTCCCAAAAGTTTCATTATTTTTCAAACTTTTATGCCTTTGCATGTAGAAATTCCTAAGCTAAATCCCCCATATTATACTGCTAAATTCCCTGAAGGCTAAAGACATGTGATTTCCATGCTTTCCTTCATCCTTGGATATTTTACTGATGAACACACTGATGAGTCCATCTTGGGATTCTTATCCACCTTTTCTCCAGGTCAACCACCCTCAGTAATCTTTGATTATGTTGGTCTCATAATCAAACAACTTGAGGCAACTTGAGGCAGTATTCAGATATACCTCCTACCTTTTCCATATGTTTCTATACTTCCAATCAGATAATTTTCCAATTACTCTCCAAAAATTGGACATAGAGGGAAATCCTCTATCTGTCATTTTTTGGACATCATTTCTCAGGAAAGAATGTACATACTTCAGTTATTCAGAATTTTATGATACTGTGGATAATTCGATTTCTGCAACTGTCGACACTTGTTTTATGATACTGTGGATAATCCGGTTTCTACAAATATTCAGAATTTTCAGAGTTATTTTTACATCCAGTGATCACAATGTTGACTAAAATAGAGTAGCCTAGAATAAATGAAGAAATGAAAAAGATATTGCAGTTATCAGAGCAGAGTAACGTTGGTGACTGGTATTTGTATGAGAAATATACTGAAATCATAGTTTTTGGGTCAAACTTGTTACCCTACAAGTTACCCAAACATCCTTCAATGAGGATCTTTGCCTTGGAGTATATCAGGTAGATCATAAACTCTGATTCAATAAATTTCATGGCAGCTAATAATAAGACGCAATTCAAGCTTAAGAACCAGATAGGGCCATTCAGATGCAATCACAGGGATGCAGAGAAAGAAGCAGCAAATCAGTTATTGGAATATAAATTTGAAGAAATTTTCCCTTGGAATTATGCTCCACAAGGGATTTTGAGTAAGCTAAGGGTTAAATGCAAGTTAAAACCCTTTATCCATGAAGTTAAACCAAAAATATAAAATTTTTCTAATCAAATTGAATGGACTGAAAACACTTTAATAGATGTAGTGAACAAAGGTAATACTAGTCATACCTTAGAGACTAAAAATCAGCCAGAGAAGTCCACCAAAAGAATAAGGTAAGAAGGAGCCTATGTGGTAGAGACTACAACTGAAACCAAGTTCAAGATCATATATAACAAAAGGTACAAATTAGATACAGCAAGTAAAGTAAAAGTGACAATAGATGTGGAAGAAATAGAGCCTTTAAATACCAACACAAATTTTCCAGAGACAAATGTAGCTACTGTAATTATCAACGAGCCAAATCAGAATGAAGGGAAAATCAATAATGAAGATACACAATTGATGGAAAGACAACAAAGAATGGAAGCTTCTTCCTCAGAGGAAGCTGAGGAAAAAGATTTGGATAGTAAAGATAAATATAAGCAGATTAAACTGAAGAATGAGGAAATCAAAATTGAAATTTATTATCAGTTCTTGAAACAAAAGCCAGGTAACCAAAACATATTCCTACCAGCATTTGATTAATCAAGTAAAAAATTGATTATGTCAGTATTGCAGCCCACAGTATTAGTTCCAAAGACAATTATTGACTATAAGAAAGTTGATCTAGAAGTAGCTATAGACAATATTCATGAATTAGATCAAATAGAGTTTCACATGAAAAGCTCAGAGATGTTTTATTCCACATTTACAACAAAAGCTATGAGTGCTCAAAAGCTCCAAAATACCATCTTCAATATGCAAGATCAGATGAAGTTGGACAAAGCCTCATTATATGCCAAGGATCTAAGGATAAAATCCTTATAAGAATTCGTTTTGCAGGTGGGATATGATCCTGCTAATATCAAATAAACAGAATTGTTGGTGAAAAAGAAAAATGAATACATAGCAGCCTTGAGGAAATAGCTCAAACTTCCTCAAAGTTAGCATCCTCAAACAAAACAAGTCATACATGAATAGAATTAAAATTATGAAATGATGAATTTAATTCTTCAGTTGACAGCCCAGGTTAAGGAGATGGAAATACAGATGGACAAGCTTGTCCATGAAAAGGAAATAGTGAAAGAACCAGTGATTCCTACAGTCAGTCCGTTTATCACTGCGGCAATGCCTTCAACTTTAGGTGAAAATTTGGCACCCAAAGAACCACTGGCTACTGCAATGCCAGTGACTTCTTCCACAACATCATCCACTGAATCATCTACAACAGCAGTACAACCTACTGATGAGGCCAATAAAATAGTAAAAGTAATGGAAGAGATGTCTTTAAAGACAAATGAGATTAACAGGTTGAAAAATATGGTAAAAAATCTTGAGAAGTCAAATAAGTTGGCTCAGATAAATGAAAAAACACATGAACAAAATGCCATCAGATTGAGTGAAGAGTTAAAGAAGTTGCAAAAGGAGTTAACTTTGAAGGATTAGATATCATACATCAAAAATTACCTCTGGAATAATGTTATTGAAGCCATCCATGATGTATGGCCTTCAATTTAGGTGATTTTTGAGCAAAGAGAATTGTTATTAGTAGCCCAAGCAGAAATTCAAAATACAAACTGATTTGGCTGACAAACCAGAGAAAGCCGTAAGGCTAATCAATTTCCTTAACAACAAAAATAGATAGGAGTTGGAAGAACTCAAAATCACATATAGAACTACAACTATCCTAGAAATTAGGAAAGTCACTACAAAGAAAAATTTGGTGAGGCAACTTGAAGAAAAGTGTGAAGGTATGACTAACCATAACCAGATTTATGGTTAAGTTCAAAAGTTTGAGGCAAAAAGGACTACCTGATATCATGGTCATTAATGATAAATTGATTCCTCAAAATGACTATGATAAGAAGATTAGAGAATTTTCCAAAGAACAGGTAAATAAACCAACAGGTCAAGGCATCCCAACAGGAAAAGTGCTACTTAAGAGTTTTGAAGATTTATTTTACTTGCAGCATGAGATCAAACACTTGTTTGTCATCAGGCCAACCTTTGCTAGATATACAGAAGTTGATGAGAAATTTAGGAAATTAAAGAATATTCAAATTCCTAAAAATGAGGATTGGCAAGCACTCACGGATTTACTGTGAAGGATAAAAACAAGAAGATGAAAAGAAGACAAAAAACTATTTTCAGAATTACAGTCAAAACATATTTTATTTACAGCAGTAAAACATTTTTTTTGGTTAAAGAGTATCAGTGAATAAAGAGTATCCAAGAAAGAGTATTAGACAAGGCAGCTCAGATTCAAAAAATATCTAAAAGATAGCAAGGAGGACACCAAGGCAGCCAGCTACATCCTATCCTCAAAACTGTTTCTATTTATTTTGGATAAAATAGGACAACTTGCTAATTTGTTAAGCAACTATCTCTATTATTATTGTGAAGATATTTTATTTTCCTAAGATAATTCCTAGATGTCTTCTAGGATATTTTGTAAAACATTATGTATAAATACTTCATCTTTAGAAGTATTTTGCGTGGAATAAAATTGTTGGGATTGTTATAGTTATTTCTTCTTGGACTTTAAATCTTTTGTGTTTAAAAATTTTGAGTAGCAAGCTGGATCAAACTAAATTGGCATCATACTTCAGGATTCATGTGATGAGCAATTTGGATTGAAGTTTTTCCTCATTTGTCATTGTTTTCTCTCTTTGTTACATGCATCCATTTATGTTTATGCTAAATTTGAATGTATAACTAGGAATATTACTACAGGATTTGTTAAGAGCACCCTATTTTTAACTAGTTATCATTTATAGGTTTTCCTCTGATTTCCAGTGTAGGGAACCCTTAATTTCTCCCTCTCTCGTTTGACCTCTTCCTACTGCTTCCCTTTTCCGGATTTAAGGATTCTTAAGTTCCCTTTATCCAGATCATACCACCTCATAAAAAAAAAATTCCAAGATCTCCAAGGGTTATCTATCTTGGCCTGAAAACATTTGACCTTTCTACCCTTGATCCCAGTCCTGTTTGCTTGACTTTGACTCCTTAGCCCAATGGACAAATATATTTCCCACTATCCTTCCTTCAAGTGATTTTTCCCACCAAATCTACCAAAAAAAAACCAAAGCTTCACTTTCATAACTAGCCTAATATTCACAAATTAAAACAAAGTTCAACTTTAAAGAGAGAGCCCTCTCTGAACCCTAGGAAGGCTAGATCCTAGAGTTTGAAGTAGGTTTGTGGTTACCTCTAGAATTCTTTGACTAAAAACCAAAATCACACAACTTAAGAATTACTAGAGTGATAACACATCCTTGCAAAAAACCACATTTTAAGTCATTCTCTTGGTCAGCCTGACTACAATTGGGTAAAATTTGACACAAGGCCCGCAATTCTTCAGTCTAACATCTAAAACAACCAACTTGTGGTCCTATGTATTTTCTTTGAGAAATGCTTCCACATCTTGCCTATTATGGAGTTGATGAATAGGAGCATCATTGTCACCATAGTAGAGGACATCACCCTCCAACTGGTTTGGGCTAATGACTTCTTCTTCATGAATCTTTACCATGTTCTTGTAAAAGCTAAAAGGGGGACATATGTTATGTTGTTTTTCTTCCTTTTTCTTTCTTACACAGAGCTCGTTAGTCTGCTCAAACTCATCTCCAATTACTAGAATGAATCTCACTTTTGGGAAAATCCTATTGAGGTCAGCCATGAATAGGTATATTCTTTTGTTGTAATAGTTGTGACTTGCTGCATATTCCACCACTACAAGCTTGTTCTCTGCAAGCCTGAGGGCTTCATCAAATTCATGTACTGTATGAACCTTCAATAGCCTATCATCATTTATGTTAATTTCAATCTCAATCAATTAGGCACTGCTCAAAGAAGATTTGAAAGTGGGCTCCTAATTGAATTTAAAATTTTCCACGATGAGGCCATCTATGGTTGAATCATCAATGGGCTTATTTGGCTTATTGGAAACAAAACTGAGGCGAAAGAGATAAATTTGAATGCAGGAACTGACACAAAATCTGCAAACTTGAGCATTTTTTGACGTACATTACCTCCACTCCCTCGATCTCAAGATTATTTTTCTCCCCAGCTCTAATGGAGAACTCTACTATAGGCTTGTGAGGTCCAAAATCTACATCTTTGGTCCAGCTAAGTCCCCCATAATGTATAGGCATATTCCCTAGAAATATAAATCTGCAAGTAAAATCAAGTATTAAATAAGTTTCTAGGAAATTTTCATTGAATATATCCTTCATTCTATCATATATAATCAGAGTCTTCAATTGAGGTTGAGCATATTTTCACTACATCAGAGAAGAGATTTCACATACTTGTAAAAGGTATCTGTGACTTTTCCTTCACATGCAATTTCGAATTTTCTCTTGGTACGTTGTGTCAAGAAAGGGCTCAACATGGAGTACAGTGCACTGAAATACCATGGGACATTGATGAACACGTGAAAAACAAAGAGAATACTAATTAAGAGGTGATTTGTCTATTTGATAAACTGAGTATAATATCCTCACCCTTATAGGGCCCAAAAAAATCCCACGCTTGTAAACTGAATATAGAAAAAAGACTTAATTACATATGGAATACTTGGCAATTAGCAAGATTGGATAAATTATTCAACATTGTACTTGAATTCAGATCATTTTGAATTATGGTAGAGGCAACGGCAGTTGGAATTCGCAACCCAAAGGTAGTATTTTTGAGGATCTGTAGTCTACAATTAATGAGATTGGAATTCAAGTCCTAGAAAGACAAAACAGTCCATTACTATACTTCATTCATAGAGTGATTTCATTTTCTTCAAATTTTTGGGATAAGATAGAAAGAAATGGTTTCCTCTGTAATTTTCTTGTGAAAATCCTAATTCCCTCACTGTATTATGTGACAATGGAGGCTACCTTAACACAAGGGGTTATACCTCAACTAGTTGTCACCATATTGTTGAGAATTTGTTTAGTTCCATACTATCAGGTGCCTTGTTAAACCCCGTAGGGTAAGGTGCACTAATCTATGCCAATGGGATTATTTGGGAATTTGGATACCATCTTCAAATGTGATGAAGCATCCTTGTATTTCCCATGATATTTCCCTTTGAAACAATAAGATAGAAATAAAGGGTTTCCTCCGTACGTTTCTTGTGAAAACCCAAATTCCCTCACTGTATTATGTGACAGTGGAGCCTAGCTTAACACAAGGGTTTATACCTCAACTGGTTGTCACATATTTCTGAGAATTTGTTTAGTTCCATACTAGCAGGTGCCTTGTTAAATCCCTTGGGTACAGTGTACTAACCTATGCTAATGGGCTTATTTGGGAATCTGGATACCATCTTAAAATGTGATGAAGCATCCTTGGGTTTCCCATGAGATTTCCCTTTGAAACAATGAGATATAAAGAAATGGTTTCCCCTTTAAGTTTCTTGTGAAAAGCCTAATTCCCTCACTGTATTATGTGACAGTGGAGGCTACCTTAACACAAGGAGTTATATCTCAACTGGTTGTCACCATATTGCTGAGAATTTGTTTAGTTCCATACTAGTAGGTGCCTTGTTAAACCTCGCTGGCTAAGGTGCACTAATCTATGCCAATGGGATTATTTGGGAATATGGATACCATATTCAAATGTGATGAAGCATCCTTGGGTTTCCCATGAGATTTCCCTTTGAAACAATAAGATAGAAATAAAGGGTTTCCTCCATAAGTTTCTTGTGAAAAGCCTAATTCCCTCACTATATTATGTGACAGTGGAGGCTACCTTAACACAAGGGGTTATATCTCAACTAGCTGTCACCATATTGCTGAGAATTTTTTTAGTTCCATACTAGCAGGTGCCTTGTTAAACCTCGATGGGTAAGCTGTACTAATATATGCCAATGGGCCTATTTGGGAATCTAGATACCATCTTCAAATGTGATGAAGCATCCTTGGGTTTCCCATGAGATTTCCCTTTGAAACAAAAACAGTGACCATTACGTTGACCATGAAAAAAAAACCCTTGAGGGCAGATTGTGACCATACCAAGAAATGACTATATATGCTCCTCCATCTCTAAATCATGTAATTCTGGGTGAAAAAGACAATGAGACTGAACTTAAAAGTTCACAAAGGTCCACTGAGATTAAAAAAACTATGATTTAAGAAACAAATCTGGAAATGCGGTGATACAAGGAAAACTTGAGAGAAGTGTTTTTCACTTACTGAAACACCACACAAATACGTGTTAACTCCTCATACCTGTCAGCGTTGCATAGACTCTCTTAATCAATAAGGAAAAATAAAATAACAATTGGAGGACATAGGCACCAGAAACATTAGCTTATAGTCATTTCACTAGTAAGATTGACATAGTGTTAAACCATTGACCAGGTTTCCATTCTAGCTATGGTCTGATCTAACACACAAATGGTAGGAACCTCAGAAAGACAGAGGCCCGGTGGAAGGCTCGAGTGATTTTGATGAAGTAGATATCCTTCATGCACCTGATCCAAAGGAAGACCATTCCTTGTAGTGTAGCCCATCTGGACATGTTTTTTGAAGCCTTTCGAAAGGGAGAAAGGCAAAGGGTAGAAAATTTCCATGTACTCATTATACATAATGTTTTGTAGGAATACTATAATCTATTGCATTTTCACAGTACGAGTAACTAATAACTGAATGTCCATACTCAAATATTTTGTGGGAAACTATTGTATTGTAATACAAAATATATAAAACCAGATCTGCCTAAAGATCTCTATTAGATCCCTATATAAAAGGAACCTCTGTAAAATATATATTGTAACTTTTATTCCTTTTCAATCTAGGCTAAATATATATGTAATTGGACACCATTTGAAACTAGCAACCATATGTCAAGTAATAAATATCTAGAGATGCATCAGAAATTCCAATTTTTGGTGTGCCAAAATTCTCAAAACACCAGATCTACGAGGACATCTAACATCATCCTTCTGATCATTTATAGTCATTTAGATAGATTATTCTAGGAAAGCTCGGAAAAGGAAAAAAAAATTGTGTTTTGAGCAGTTACAGACCTTTCTTGCTACCATCTATGGGTAGTTATCTTGAAAAAGTGCAAGAATTTGGTTTGATGCAACTCTCAATTCTCTCTTCGTCGTATTCTTAATATCTATGATCTAAATCATGGCATTGACACCACCAAGCTTGAAATCAAGGATCTTGATTCCCTTCTCCAGAATTTGGACCCTCCATCTCAGAAACTTCTTCAGATTCTCATCGTCTCCAAAGATCTTCTAGTAGAGCTCCTTGTCTCGAAAAATCCCATAAGCATTATAGCACACAGGGTGGCCCACTTTATCATAACAATGCATGAAGGCCACTGAATTCATATTCTCATCAAATGTCAGATCCTCTTCAACTATACTGTCAGCTCCAAATGCCTTCCTCCATGCCACACTATTCTACAACATGATGAATGCATCATTCACCCTGAAATATCTGGCACGAAGAAATTTCAAAAGTATAACATCAGTCTCTGGGAAAAATAATCAAGGGAACCCACTAAGGGTGCATTAATGTAGGTGGAAGGTTCAGATTGATCATAATTGTTTCTCACATTAGTAAACCTATCCATGTTGTCTGGGCCTCCCACCACAACTCCCACTAAGATGTTTGGATTGGGTGCATTGTTGTACAGAGATTGGAAGCCTTGTTTGCAGGGAATGGGTTGAGGATTATTGGCCTTGGAGGGCAGAGAAGAGGCTCTATGATGAATAATTTTTGGATAGAGGGAACCATATCCAACCATGTATGACATCCTCAATGCTCATAGGATTATCTCCCAGTATGTAATCAACCTTCATCAACACAAAATTGATTTAAATCCTACATACATTAGTAACTTTTTGAAATTATAGGAAAATTAAGCATTGGGCTATTATGAATCTATACCTGGCATTTTTCAAGTGCTCTTAGCCTGTGAGGAGTGACTGTCACTGTCCCACCAAAACTTACTACTTGTTTGGAGGAGCTCCAGTATTTTTCATATGTCAAGAGCAAGAAGGAAGAAGATGTAACGTATTGCAAATTAGTATCCTGCAATGTGTAAAGAAGACCTCCTGCTTACACAAAAACATATAGTGTTAAATTTAGAAGAAGAGAGAGCAAGTGTACTATATTTCAATTCCATTAAAATCTAAGAGATCACCTGGAGTATATTGAGCATGTGAATAGGGTGTTCCAGGCAGAAGATAGAAAATAAAATTGTCTACATGCCCTTTGTATTCTTGAAGAGAGTGCACATTTCGTATCAAGAAATCCTACACACAAACGACATGAATACAATCAGTCATTTACATAGAACACCCAGTAAACAATCAAATTTCCCAAAAAAAGTCTCCCTATAGTTAATTACAATAATAAAGAGTTATTTGAATATTAAAATCTATTAAGGAATACATATGTGAATTTAGGAAGGGGTATTCATTTCTTTTGGATTTAAACATGTTACCTCTTAAAACTAAACACATGTTATTGTACTGATTGTTGAACTTATGAGGATTGCAGATTCCATGAATAGCTAGGAATCTGACTGTCACTAGAAAGGTCAAACAATTGACCCTCTTGTAACCATCAGATTTCAATATATTCTGGGAATCTGCAATCAACATAAGAATACCTTGCTGCTAAATGTTAGGCAACCACTGCTACCTTCCATGCTTCCCAAAACAGCCTCAATTTCACCCTGAGCAATCTGGAAAGAATCATAATAAGCTAATGTGGTTCCTTTGGTTCCACCAACATTGGTGGCATGGTCAGTTGTTTTTGAAACCAAAATTCTAATCTCCTTAGCGTTATGATCAACTACCACTGTTCTTCCCAAGTCAGCGAACTCAGCTCCGCCTTGGCATCAAAAGTGTAATTGCATAAAAGGAATGTCGGTATCATGCCAATAGGTCTCCTACAATGAATGCACAGGAACCTAGTACATAGACCATTTTTCTCTTCGCTTAGCTACCTAGGGCTTATTTCCCTTTCCAAATATCAATAATTCTTTTCCAAGAAAAATCTATAATAAGAAAAATATTTTACTATGTTCTAAAAGGTGAAGATGTCGAAATCATGCCACAAAGTGAAAGGAAATAAAATATCTTTCCTCAAAGCACCAAATATATAAAGAAAACAATCATGATTATAATAATAAAACTAGATCTATCGATCTATTCATGATATGAGAACCATAAGCATTCAAGGGACTAAAAATATCTTTGACCAAAACAAACCAAAAATTTCAAACTCAACAAAATCCTCTAAACAAGCAACAAACAAACCACTAAAATTTTCCAAGATATCAAAGCTAGATATCAACACAATTTCATGTACTTGAATAAGCCCATTGTTGCTGAGCATTAGACTTCTTAAATTAGTTATTTATCATTTAATACTATGAAACTATCTATGTGAAAAGAAATAGGTCCCAACTTCATCAAATCCGACTTCATTTCCAATCAAAGATCAAAACCAGCTTCATTTCCAATACCAATATAAAATCACACATTTTCCAAATATCAATAATTATTTTCCATGACAATATAAAACTCAAAACTCAGCAAAATTCCCCAAACACAAGCAACATATAAACCAATGTACCATTAAAATTTTCCAAGATGTCAGAGCTAGACATCAAGGTAGTTTCATGTACTTGAATGAGCCCATTGATGCTTTTCATTAGTCTTGTTAAATTAGTTATTTATCATTTAATACTAGTCAGACACTCTCTATGTGAAAAGAAATAGGTCCTAGCCTCATCAAATCCAACTTCATTTCCTGTCACAAATAAGAAACAAACATTGTAAGGATTAAATATGAAACATCAATCTTAAAATAACACGCATGAAATAAATGTAGTTGCAATGTTACAATGAAAAATACAAAATATAGAACCCATTTTTACCTGAATTTGACATATATTAATCTTGCATGATCAACGGAACATGTATACCAAAATAAGAGTCCTAGGGTATTTCAATTTCCCAGTTCTCATCTTGGTCATCATTTAATACATTGTGAACATGATCTTCTCCAGATGTATTTTCATTATGATCCTCCAAAACATTATGTTCTGCATCAAGTTCATTAGATAAATTTTTTATATTGTTTTCTCCCCTTCTATCACAATCTGATCACCAAAGCGCTAGTGCTCTTTCATATGGAAAATTGTTAATGTCATACTTTCTTACATATAATCTTAAACATGTATCCACATGTTTATCAAGCTTGTTCCTCAACTTTGACTTCAAGAATGATAGTGCACTAAAAATTCTCTCATCCTCCACTGATCCTAAAATCATGGTTTGACACAAATCTGCTAATTTGAAATATTTTAATATGTTTTCTTGCAGGTATTGGCTAGCACTTAAAGTAGTCCATAATCTTGTTATAGCACCATTTTCAGTAGGATTCTCAAAAAAAGGATATTTCTTCCACATTGTTTCAGCAAAGCGTCCACCTTGTTGATAAAATTTTGATGAATCTAAAATACCTTCAATATGTTCTCCATGTATCGAGACTTTCTTGCAAAAGTGGTCTACTAAAAATTTTAATCTCTTTTGAAAATCGGTTTTTAAATTTGTTGGATGTTGACAATTGTTCCACTATTGATGGTATACCACACACATGGCCTCCAAAAATTCATCTCGAGGAAATCGTTCTCTTATCTTTGATGATAGTAATCTTGCAATTTCTATCAAATTTTGTCTCATTGAGTTCACAATATTATCAAATTGGTCTCTTGACACGGGGCAATCTTTGGTGATTCGTCCCGTCTTACTAATATAATGAAAGGGGACCATATACCCACGCACTGTGATACATAGTATCCCTTTTTCATCAAACGTCAAAAAATATTCAGTGTTTTCTATATTGATGATCTTAGTCCAACTTGTAAACTCTGGACCAGTAAAAGAGTCCGACATCATATACAAATTATTCCATGCAAGGCATGTTGAATTTCTCGCATTTGTGTATTCGGAAATATACATTGTGTGATTCTGAGAAATTTTCACGAGGACATTCATTTCATGTAGCATAGGAAAAATTCCAGCCAATGTCAATAATGTTTCTATATCAGTTAGTCGAAAAAGAAGATCTTGAGCTTTGTCTACATTGTAGTGATTTTCATACATCAACCCTAACAAAGATTTGAACTCACTAAATAGTCTTTGAGCTGGTCCATTTAATGAGATCCATCTTATATCAACATCTTTCAGTATTTTTTTTCCATCCGTAACACCATATGCAAATTGTTGAAACTCTAAATATCGTTTGGGACTACGAGAAAAGTATGCATGAGTCTCATGTACAAGATCTTCAACTTTTGAAATTGATGGAAAATTTCTTACTATTTTAAATGCAAGATTCATCCTATGAGCCATACAATGAATATTAATCATATATGGTGAAGCTGGTAGTTGTAGTCTAACACAAAGACCATTTCTTTTTCCTTGCATTACTGATGCTCCATCTGCTCCAACACATACCAACTTTTTTGCAATCATTAAATGATCCATACCACTTTCCTTCAAACTATTAAGAACAAGTTCATAAATATTTCTAGATATAGAAGTCATTCTCATATTTTTAATCCCAAGTAAATAGGAATGCCTAATATGGTCATTAACCATATAAATGTTCATGCAGATCCATGAAGTATTATCAATAGTCGTAACCTCATCCAAAGACAATGCCAAAAACATAGCATTTGCAATCTCCTGTTTCAAATCATCATTTTCTACTTGAGCTAGATATCTTGCCCATTCCCAACCACTGGTTATGGACCAACAAGAAGATGGAAAGTTTGGCACGTGAAGAAAAGATAGAAATTTCATGTGATCTTGATAATCTGTCATAGGACAACCTTTACATAAGATGTGAAATACAGTGCTCAATTGTATCATCTTGGATAACAAACTTCTTTCTATCATCTTTTCAAATTGAGATATGATGGTTCCTCCACTTGCCTCAAGTTTCCTCTTACTTATTAAATATTTTTTGTATTCTTCCACGCATTGGATATGTCGACATTCCTCCAAATATTTCCATCTGAAAATATATTTCCCTTTACCATTTACAATTTTCTTTTCATACACCTTTCCTGCATGCTTTTGTATTGTATCTAGCTTCATCTAAAATTTCACTACCTTACAACTTTTCCAACTACACTCAATACATCTAACTTCTCGTAAATCCTCATTTGTAGGAGGAATTTCTTCAATAAATGGAAAACTTGAGATCCAATCATCTTGGAATTTTCTCCCTATGGTCCACTGGCCTTTTTTCCTTTTCCGTGAATGGTTTGTGTCACCTTCCAAGGAAATATCTTTAACATTTTCATCACTAATTTATGTTGAAACTGCATTTATCTCACCCTAATCACTTTAGAAACCTATTCTTTCATCCATCATATGTATATCAGATGCATTTTCACAAGAGTTTACATCTCTCTCAGTAACAGATTTTTCAAAGGAGATTGAAGCATGAAGAGAATGTGTATTCTTGGATTGAGCATTTTTAAAGTATGATAATACATCCATTTGCCTTGATAGTTTCCTCCCAGGATTAGCTTTTGACATCTCACTGAATATTCCAAAAATAAATTTTCAAATCGATCTAGAAACCTGCATCAATAGTTTCCAAGAGTTGAGAATTACTAGATTTGTAAGTAGCTTTCAAAGTAAAATAAGTGTAATGTTCACAAAAACCATTATGCAATTTTTTATTAAAATGTTGTGCGAAGGCCCAAGCCCAAAAGCAAAAATAAATCATTATACACAAAACAATAACATCATGAGTCATCATCTATAAAACAAAGAACATCATTCAAATGTAAAATATATAAAAATTTCCACTAAATTAATTCATATCTCCAAATCACCTAATGAACACTTGAAAGATTTAAACAAAACAACAAATTATTACAATAACTTTAATCATCCTTTTCAAAACACCTCTCCCTTAAGTTGTAAATAATTGGTTATAAGAAGTTGAAACATATCCTCTATCATTTTCCATGATAAAAGTGAGGAAGGAAACTAGTCAGTTACTAGTGATTAGTTTACTTATCTTTCCCTTGATGAATTGGCTATAAGTATTTGAAACATATCCTCTATCATTTTCCATGATAAAAGTGAGGATGAAGGCAACTAGTCAGTTACTAGTGACATTTACACCCTCCATCAAGAAGATGGAGGACTTGGGCTAATTAACAGCCATGCTCCAAGGATGGTTTTAGTGACTAAATGGCTTGCAAGGACAAATGAAGGAGAAGCTCCTTATGAGGTAGTTGTCAAGCATAGGCTAGAAAAAAATTCACATATACACAACATCCAAGTTCCTAATGATATATGATTTAATCATAGGTGCAAATTCCTTTAATTTACCTAGATGAACAATTGTCAAAACAATTTGGAATCATTGCAAGTAATATGTCATGAGCTTGATGAGGAGCTAAGGATTTTTAAGAGTGTTCTTACACTAAGACATCAAGTGGGCCACATTGCTAGGTGGGCCAATGATTTGATTTTACATGCATGGAACAGGCATGGGCAAAAGAAATTGCAAGCATTAAATCATCTAATGGGTTTGATCAGTGGAATGGACCCTTTGCAGGGTAAATCAATGGAATGGTATCTTTACACTTGTTTAATCAATAGAATGGACCCTTTCTATAGGTTTATTAAGTGAAATGGACAAAAACCCAACAGTATGTATCAAAAAAACATAGAATGGGCCACAAGGACCAATGATATAGACCAATTATGAATAAAAACAATAGTTATGAAAAATTGCAAAAATAAAAACTGTAAAAAAATGGATATGCAAAAAGGACGAGGGAAACCTGAGCAAAAATATGATGCAGGTTGTTAATGGCCTGAATATAAGAATTGGTATCAACAAGCCTAGAAATTTCTCTAACCACTTGGAGTGGGAAGCTTAAGGAGAATTCCAAGCAAGAAAACTCCCAATGAGTTTGAAATTGCAAAGCGCTAAAGAGACCCTGATATTGGTACGGGCACACATTGGAAATGTGAATAATTGCATCTAAGAAAGAGAGAGACCCAAGAAATCGAGCATGCAATTAAAGAGGAGATTGTTGCAAGGTGCACCTATGGTACACTCTTCATTGGAATATCTATTTATAGAGGTACAACATTGGTTGAGAGTGATCATATTTAACCAAGTCTCCTAAGGTTATAATTATAAAATACATATTTAGGTGGGTGATCACATGTGACCAAGCCCCCCATGAAATATATAGGGTGAAATTGGAAAAACAGAGTGAAAATTTAATTACAATTATAATACCCAGTCTAACTAAGTCCAATGGGAGCATGGAGACTACACCTCAAGCTCCTTGACTAATGTTTTGTAGTACCCATAGATACATATACTTAAAGAGAGTTCATTATTCAATAGACTATAGCATCATTCAACAATGGGGGCATCTTCTACCAAAGAAAAACTTACTAAGGCTTCATCTCGCAATCATGGATTGATATCCCCAATCACATGATTATTTCTATGATTGAACAAGTTAGTTATCACAAAAGAAGTCCTAATGTCAATAGAAACTGCAATAAAATATTCACTCCAGAAAATTTCATTCTTAAGGTTAGCCACAATTAATGAGTGACAATATCCCAACAGCACGTTGATAAAGAATCTGAATATGAATATAGCTCATATTTCTTGCATACAAATATTTCAAACAAACAATTAACTTCACTCTATGGCCACACCCAGGATTTTTCTAGGAATTTAAATTTAGGATTTTCACATTTCAAATGACAAATGTACAAATATTGACAACATGATAATATCAATTCCTAAGAAAAATTCATTCAACATATATTAACATCATGTAAACACGACATATCCAAGGTGTCCCAGACTATCCCGAGTAAGCCAAGTTGAGAATATTCAACTGGTGCAACTTCATCGCCAACACCTCAAACATGAACTGTGTGGCTTTAAGGGGGATAAGTTTCTTCTAGTGCATTTTCACACCACCTGGACGGTCAAAGCATAAGAAATGCAGTCACATTTGGACACATTCAACTAACAGAGACCCAAATTCACTTATGTGTAAAATTTAAATATAAGTTTCAAACCATGAAACTCTATGTTGTCTCTATCAGACCCTGCTATCATTGAGTGTTTTCGCCCATTTATGACATAATTCTGAGCTTCTTATTTGTTTTGTATGGGTTTTAAGGTCTATCTTGGCAGAGAAAACCCCTGGGACCAATCTGCAACAAAATAGATTTATATTGTTTATAAAATAATCTTTAATAAAGTCAATAGAAATCATTCATTTTGAATTGCATCCAGTAAAGATACATAACCATGAGAACTTACGGGAAAAAATTATAATCATTCCACTCCATTTTCATATCACAGATGCAAACGATTTCTCTTTTCACTGAGGTAAAGTGATTCTCAAAACATTATACTGTTAGGTACCTATATTACTAGTATAGTCCCTTATTTTTGTTAGTGTAACCCCCTTATTGTTATTATTGTACCCCTGTAACTCCCATATTGTTATTATTGTGCCCTTAAATTATTATTGTTAGGTCGGCTAGGATTACATTGTGGCCCACTAGGATTACATTATGGCCCCATGGACTCCTATATATAGAAAGGAGGTTTTGTAAATTGTATCATACAAGAATTATTCATTCATGTAATGTATTGGAGGTTTCCCCCTCAAAGTGGCTTATTTCTAAGGTGTCGATATCTCTTTTCTTCTATTTTTGGAGCTAGTTTCACAACATTTGGTATCGGAGCTTTGGATTCTAGGGTTTCGTTGCTCCAAACAAGTCATCGTGGAATTTTCTCTATAAATTTTTTTCTACGAATATTCAGAAGCTGAAATTATTAGAGTGCAAAGCTGAAATCTTGATGAACGTCGTCGCAAAATTTCAGAGCTTGGTTCACAATATTTTCAGAGATATGATCTGTGGAAGTTAGGGCTTTTTGCAGGCTCCTCAATTTCACTTAAAAAAGTCATCGCGGAATTTTCGCTATAATATTTTTTATACGAAGCTTCCGAAGCTGAAATTTTTAGAGCGTGAAGCCGAAATCCTGAGGAACATTGTCAAAAACATTTAGAGCCTTTTTCACAATTTTTTCGAAGATATGATCTGTGAAAGTTAGGTCTTTTTCAGGCTCCCGAATTTCAT
Organism: Pinus albicaulis; assembly: GCA_034641835.2. NCBI lineage: Eukaryota > Viridiplantae > Streptophyta > Pinopsida > Pinales > Pinaceae > Pinus > Pinus albicaulis. The sequence goes on along the minus strand of CM076577.1, from coordinate 850,423,128 downwards.
CTCAAAGAGGTGATCGTGGTAAAATCTTCATAACTCTCTCTCTGAGCATCGGATTGGAATTTTGTAAAAAGTGACTAGAATTACATGGACTGTGGTTTTCATTATATCAATTTTAGAGCCGAAGGAGGAAACAGTGACACGTGGAAAGTCGTTTAAGTTCACTCTACTGAACCAGTCCATAATTAGGTCATAATAGGAGATTGGGCACAACTTTGCCTTCAAGAATCAAAATTAGGTCAGACCTATGGCATTCGAAAGAGAATTTAGAGGGCTACCTCAGTGCCAAATTTTAGATATTGAAGATCCTAAATCACAGAGATAATTCAGTTTCAATATAGAGCTCCTCAAAAGCAAGAAAAAGGTGTGTATTTGGTTTTTAAAATTGCATAATGTTTGTTTGAAAAAAAATTAGTTTGAAGTGATTCCAAGGGCCTATTGAGCATATATTTCAGTATTGGGTTCTGAAATGCCTCTTAAAAATAATTCAACACCCATTAAGCCCTCAAAAAGCTATACTATGACGCATGAAGAGGAAGAATTGCAGTATGAGATATCAAAATTACGGTACCAAGTGCAACAAATTTCGATCTTACGAAGAGCAACCGAAGATGACATAGATGGTTTAAAAGAAGAAATGGAGGCTATGTTGGATGGTTTGAAGGATCAAATAATAGCTAATATGGATGATAAATTAGTGGGAGATCACATCGAGCGCCAACAACAAGTTCTCCAATTCTCAAAGGATAACCTAACTTTGGTGCACAATCTAATGAAACAACAGGTAGATCAACATCGTAGAAAGAGAATTTTTTATGTAGGAGATTGGGCATTTTTATGGCTACAACCATACAAAAAAATGTCCCTCAAGCAAGCTAACAAGGATAATAAATTATCGCCAAAGTACTATGGTCCTTACAAGGTGTTGCAAAAGATTGGTACTATGGCATACAAATTGGAGCTTCCTGCTTCTTCACGAGTGCATCCAGTTTTCCATGTTTCATGCCTAAATAAGGTTATAGATGAAAATCTTCCAGTTCAAACAACATTTCCAGAACTTGATGCGGAAGGAAAAATCATGTTGGAACCTGAAGTAGTCACGGAAACAAGAACTCGACAGCTACGGAATCGATCAATTTCAAAGTATCTCATCAAGTGGAAGAACTTTCCCACTGAAGATTCTACATGGGAGGATGATAATTTTATACAGAAGCACCCAGAGCTACTCAAGTGTTGAGGAAAACACTTTTTTGAAGGAGAGGGGCATGTTAGGTCCCTATATTACTAGTATAGTCCCTTATTGTTGTTAGTGTAACCCCTTAATTGTTATTTTTGTACCCCTATAACCCCCATATTGTTATTATTGTGCCCTTAAATTATTATTGTTAGGTCGGCTAGAATTACATTGTGGCCCCACTAGGATTACATTGTGGCCCCATGGACTCCTATATATAGAAAGGAGGTTTTGTAATTTGTATCATCCAAGAATTATTCATTCATGTAATGTATTGGAGGTTGCCCCCTCGAAGTGGCTTATGTATAAGGTGTTGATATCTCTTTTCTTCTATTTTTGGAGCTGGTTTCACAACATATACTGAAACTTCTCTTCTTGACAAACCTCCCCAGTGATGGAAAGTGTCAATAGTTTGGATTTCTAGCCCTATACAAGTAAATGTATGCCTTGCTTCACCATGAAAAATTACTTTGAACTGAATTTTCAGAGAGACAGAGATGGATCCATTATCATACCCTTTATCTCGTGTAAAGGTTATGCTAAAAATCATAAACTCTTGTTCCCAACAAAACTCGCCAATGATGGAAAGTGTTAAAAGTTTGGTTTTGTAGGCCTATACAAGTAATGCATACCCTGTCTCACTATGAGAAGATACTTTGAAATTTGAATTAAATTTTCAAAGATCCAAAGATGGATCCATTATTATATCCTGAATTCATTGTATAGGTTATGATACAAATCATAAGAGTGTTGTGCTTGTAATAAACACGGTATCTATGTTCTGGAGTCTAGACACACACTAATTTTAGGAAATTAGAAAATAATTTTTTTGTGAGGGGTTAGATTGCTAGACTTGTCTATTTTACATATAGATGATACCTCCATGGGATTTTTTTGGATGGGGAAATAATATTATATAGGCTTAAGGCTCAATTATTTTGGGCACATACACTAGCACAAATGGTAGAGTTTTTTTTTGTTCTAGAGGACTGAAAGGATAATTTGGTAACCTAAGGCAGAACAATGAAGGTCCTAGTCTAATCTCCATTAGAAGAATCTGAATAGGTGGAAAATAATCTCTCTCTAAACCAAAATTCTTGGGATATATATCGAAGTTCTTAGCACACTTGACATGCTCTGGAATCACTCCAAAATATTTGAATTACGTGTTGTTTCATAAATTTATGTTATGTGTTTTTTTAAGAGGACTTAAACCCATTTTATGCATAAAATAAACTCAAAGCCAATAATTATAAACTGATCCATCACTCTCCTTCATGTCATCATCTTGGAGAAATTATTTCACTAATATTACAATAGTATGTCACATCAAATTTGGTACTAAAGACCCTTTATTCTAGGCATATATATAGAAAATACTATTTTTAAGACTATAAGAAGTGACATCAGTCACCATAAGACCACCTCCTAAGCATAAGTATATTAAAATGATTTAATCATAGGAACTGACATTCCCCGGATTATTTTTAAGCATAAAGGATACCGAGAGCGAAGGCTCACTAGGCTTATCATCTAGCTACAGTGACCTTATAAGATAAAATTTGTAGTATAAGTTCTATGTAGACTTTCAATGTCAAGATTGGTATATATGTATACACAACTCAAACTGATACAATTTAGTGAGCCAAGAAAAGTTACAAGTGTCTCTCTTGAAGATCTTTACAAATAAATTTTGATGAAAGCAGTCGATATCTTAAGACATGTACACCACATAACCAGATAGGAAGGATTTCTAGAGTATGAATTCTTCACGTGACATTAATAAAAGGCACTATACCCCTTAAAGACAGTTTTTATGATCATGACATGCAGGAGCAGGCCTGAAAATAATATCCATGATCATAAAAGAATAATATACAATCTCTAATAAGGAACTATATCCTTGGTTCAATGATGGGAAACTTCAAGTTCTGTAACAATAAAGGTACGATGAAAAAGAATACCTCTTACAGTCACCTTCATGAAGTATAATTCTAATTAGTAGTGAATAATACATGCATATTTATATAAATAAGCATAAATCACCATGGAACAAACAATTATAAGGATAAAAGTTTACAATCAATCGAGGTAGATCACGAAAATGTTATGAGGATTAACGGGTTTTGTAGGCCTATAGAAGTAATGCATACCCTGTCTCACTATGAGAAGATACTTTGAAATTTGAATTAAATTTTCAAAGATCAAAAGATGGATCCATTATTATATCCCTGATGCATTGCATAGGTTATGATACAAACCATAAAGAGTGTTGTGCTTGAAATAAACATGGTATCTATGTTCTGGAGTCTGGACACACACCAATTTTAGGAAATTAGAAAATAATTTTTTTGTGAGGGGTTAGATTGCTAGAATTATCTATTTTACATATAGATGATACCTCCATGGGATTTTTTTGGATGGGGAAATAAAATTATATAGGCTTAAGGCTTAATTATTTTGGGCACATACACTAGCACAAATGGCAGAGATGTTTTTTGTTCTAGAGGACCGAAAGGATAATTTGGTAACCTAAGGCAGAACAATGAAGGTCCTAGTCTAATCTCCATTAGAAGAATCCGAATAGGTGGAAAGTAATATCTCTCTATACCAAACTTCTTGGGATATATATCAAAGTTCTCAGCACACTTGACATGCTCTGGAATCACTCCAAAATATTTGAATTATGTGTTGTTTCATAAATTTATGTTATGTGTTGTTTCAAGAGGACTAAAACCCATTTTATGTATAAAATAAACTCAAAGCCAATAATTATAAACTGAGCCATCACTCTCCTTCATGTCATCATCTTGGAGAAAGTATTTCACTAATATTACAGTAGTATGTCACATCAAATTTGGTGCTAAAGACCCTTCATTCTAGGCACATATATAGAAAATACTATTTTTGAGACTATAAGAAGTGACATCAGTCACCATAAGACCACCTCCTAAGCATAAGTATATTAAAAGGATTTAATCATAGGAACTGATATTCCCCAGATTATTTCTAAGCATAAAGGACATCGAGAGAGAAGGCTCACCAGGCTTATCATCTAGCTACAGTGACCTTAGAAGATACAATTTGTAGTATAAGTTCTATGTAGACTTTCAATGTCAATATTGGTATATATGTATACACAACTCAAACCGATACAATTCAATGAGCCAAGAAAAGTTGCAAGTGTCTCTCTTGAATATATTTACAAATAAATTTTGATGAAAGAAGTCGATATTTTAAGACATGTACACCACATAACTAGACAGGAAGGATGGCTACAGTTAGAATTATTCGCGTGACATTAATAAAAGGCACTATACCCCTTGAAGACAGTTTTTATGATCATGAAATGCAGGAGCAGGCCTAACAACAATATCCATGATCATAAAAGAATAATATACAATCTCTAATAAGGAACTATCTCCTTGGTTCAATGATGGGAAACTTCAATTTCTATAACAATAAAGATACGATGAAAAAGAATACCTCTTACAGTCACCTTCAGGAAGTATAATTATAATTAGTAGTGAAATTGGGGCAAAGGTCTCATCGTAGTCAATCACTTCTTTCTGTGAAAATCCCTTAAGCCACAAATCAAGCCTTATACTTTTACACACTACCATCTGCAGTGTGCTTAATCTTGTAGACCCATCTAAGCCAATGACAGATTTACCCTTTAGTCATGGCACAACCTCCCAAACATTATTCTTCATTATGGAAAAATACTCTTCCACCATAGCATCCATCCACACCTAATTCTTGGATGCTTCTTGGAAGCTTGAAAGCTAAAACTCAATCAGCGCACTCATCAATTCCATATAGCTTGAATATTGTTATGTTTACCTGCTTTATCTGACTAAATATCTAGGATTACCCACATACTCTTGAGCATCTCTCAGTGTTTTTCCTACCCACTTGGCTTTGTTCCTCCATGTGCTAGAATTCTAAGCTTGAGAGAGAGGAACACCCTTCACGCCGTCCTACTCCTCTTGCTTGGCCTACTCATTCTACTGACAACTATGTGTCACAATATCCTAATTTTTTTGTATTGTTTTTGTATTGTTTTTGTCTTGAGCGTCTCCTACTCTTGAACCTCCATTATAGGGGAATCTATGCTAGAATACCTCTTGAGAGCCCTTTGCTCCTCTTCCCCTTACATCTCTTCCTATCATTGTTTTCCAAAGTGTAAGAATGAAACTCTCTAGGTTTGAGGTCACGTTGTACCCTACAAGAATCCCCTTCTCCATAGAAAGTTCTAATTTTGTTCTCTTTTTTCATGGAACATGGAAATAGACCAAACAAACAAATATGTGGATGTGTGCCATATATGGTTTCTTTCCTGTGAAAGCTTCCTCAAGTGTTAATATACTCAATGCCTTATGTGGACTCTATTTCTATAAAAAAACAATAGTGTTGCAATCTTCTGCCCATAGAAATATAGGAATCTCTTGGTCATGTAAAATAGCCCTTGTCGCTTCGATAACGGCCCTATTCCTTCACTCTGCAGCCCCATTTTGTTGATTGTTTTATGGAATTGTCAACTCTTTCTAATACCTTCACATGCAAAAAATTCCTTGAAGGAATTTGAGATGTACTTACCTCCATTATCAAAATTGAGTGTTATAATATTTCTCTCAGTTTGGTTCTCTATAAGGTCTTTGAACTCCTTGATCTGACGGAAAACCTTGCCCTTGTTTTTCAAGAGTATATCCATGTCTTCCTAGAGAAGTCATCTTTGAAGGTTGCATATAGTGGTATCGACTTAAGGATACTACTAACATGGGCCCACATACATCTGAGTGAATTAGGTCCAAAATTCCCTTGGCCCTAATATCACAGCTCAAAAGTGTGGTCTTGGCATACTTGCTCAGTGCACAACCCTTCACACATCATGTTGTGCAACCCTGAACTATGAAAATCCTATCACAATCTCCTTTAGCACATTGAGTTCTCCATGGTGCAGATGAGCCATCTTCCAATGCCACAACTTTCCCAACTCTCAGTTTCAACTTACCAATGCTTGCAAAAGCTCGAACTGAAGTCTGAATAAATTAACCTTTCTTACTCTTATCACTTAGGTCATCTTGGAATCTTTAGGATAAATGTATACCTTTCCATCTTCAAAGGTCACAATGTAACCCTTGTCTTCCAAGGTAGCAACAAAATTCATATTTTTGGTCATTCCTATAACATACAACACAACTTATACCAAGGGTTTACCAAACTCCCTTTGAAACTTGACAATGCCAACTCCAACGACCTTGTACTTAGCATTGTCTCCAAGTTTTATGTATAAGTCATTTCCTTCTCCTTTAAGCTAGTGAAATACTCCTGAACTCGTGTCATATGGAAAGAAGCCCCACTGTAAATATCCCACATGTTGGTGGCTACTGAACTCAAGAGACAGCAAATGAGAAAAAATTGATCTTTAAATTTGGTTGCAAATTCATCCGACTTCAGTTGTAGCAGTAACCTCCTTCTTCTGCTTACCCTTTTTCTTATTATGGAATTTCCTGGGGAATTTTCATGGTTGATGACAAGAAAAAAACTTTATCTCCTTCTCTCCTTGATAATTCGACCCATTACTTGGCCCTTTCTTTGCCTTCATCTTACCCTTACCAACTAGGGAAATATTTTCTTCCTCCTCAAATTTTTTCCTCTAGTCATCGTGCTAAGCCCCTTCTTTGATCTCTTCTTAAAAGAAATCATTCCACATTATTTCCCAAGTGGGAAGGTTATCTCGACCTACGATTCATTTGATGAACACATCCCACTATTTTGTAAAGCCATTCAACACTATACACACTAATCCTGGTTAAGGTATTATTTCTCCTACAACCACCATCTCATCTTGTAACTGAGTTATTTTGGTCAAATGGGAAGCTATGTCATCACCCTTGGACATCCTTGTGTTTTGTATGTGGTCCCGCATTACCATATTTCAACTCTGGTAGTCACTCTAGTACAACTTGTTGAGCATATCCCACATTTCTTTCATTGTCACTCTAGTACAACTTGGTGAGCATATCTCATATTTCTTTCGTTGTCTTCTTCTCAGACATATGTGGGACAAGTTTATCTTTGACTCCATCCAAAATTATCCTTTGTGCCCTTGCTTCTTTTACCTCATGCAGGTCTAGGGAAATAGAATCTGAGACTAGTGGAATAACTAGGGCATTTATGATGCTCCACAATTTATTTTCCTTAGGGACAGTTATAATTTGAATCCTTCATTAAATATAACTTGAGGACCACCTTCCAATATGTCTTCATATCAAACATTGGTAACCATGGTGTATTAAACCCTTAAACACTTGCTTGATGAATGCTTGTTATTTTGTGAATTGGTACTTGTGTCAAACACCCTTGGTTTCATACTCAAATACTACTGCCCTAATACCATGTTAGTTTTGTTGAACCCAAATCTGATTTGGCGTTCAATAAAATATAAAATTTCTTAGAATAGAAATAAAATAAAATTCCTCAAATATGAAATTCTCAAGGGCTTGGCTAGCCTTCTTTACCCCTCAATCATGCCTAATCATAACTATTCATCATCCTGAGGGTTCATGGCATCCTCCTATTCTGCTTACGACCCTCTCTTTGTACCTCAATCCTCCGCTTGTTCATAAAACCGAGGCCTAACAACCCTGTTTCTCTACCTGTGACAGATCTGAGGCCTCCTGCCTCCTTCTAAGGCTTCAACAACCCTTTTCTAGAGAAAAACAAAGGCCAAGCCTCCTCCTACGGCACAAGAAAAACCTCTACCCTCTCTAAGCAAGATAGAAATATATGGTTAGACCAAGATTGTAAACTCGACAACAGCCCTTCTTTTATACAAGAGGTCGTATCCTCCTTGTCCAGCAATAGGTAACTCGACCTACTTCTCTAGGGTAGAATCCTTCTCCCAAAACAAAAAACAGACCATATCATTCATCTTTCTCCTAGTCATGCATTCTTCCTTATGATCTCGACTCTCTCTTACACTTTTTGTTCAACACAAGAATGAGATTTCTATGATGTGAGAGCTCTCCATTAGTCTCTTATTTATACTTTTCCATAAGGGTTTCTTAGGAAAAGTCCTAGATCCTTTAAAGGATTTGTCACTTAACCTTTAATCATTAAATTAGAATAAATAATTAATTGTCTTGGGTCCAAACCCACATATTTGGTTCAAAACTCCAACTACTTGGGTAACTTGCCAAACCATCTCCTTTTGGTGGGTTTTCACCTCTCAAAAATTCCTTTGAGCTACCCAAATTCCAACATAGTCCACCAAGCAACAAGCAGGTAATGATGTTATCCCCTGTCCATATCATCTCAAGCTTCCCTAACTTCCTATAGATGGGTGGGACCACTCTAGCTTCCTAGTGTCAATCCCCATATCTTGGTTTAGAACCCTACCCTAGATAATTACCATGACTAGCCTCCTTGTGTAACTAGTGTGGTCAATTCTTAGTATTTATTTACTTAGGTAGTTCTCTGTAGTCTCTTTCATGGACAAGACATGTAAACATTACGTGAGTTAGTGATCTCTATTTGACTCCTAGATTTTTTTGTGGAAGCTACATTTGCAACCCTTTTTTCTTATATTAAAGCCATATGTATATCATTCCTTTAATAGTTAAAGGAATCTTTATTTAAAAATATATATATATATATATATATATATATATATATATATATATATATATATATATATAAACTCCACTTCATAAACTGCTACCCCATTTGAAAACCTTCTTGAAATTTTTTTTTGCTATCCCTACAACCATCAATACTCATAAAAGGAGATTGTAGGTAATTTATAATCCTAAGGACGATGGTGAAATCAATGAAGAATCTATGATTCTCTATAATCCCTTATACAAAATTTTCCCATAGATGGAGAAGGGATTTACAGATATGGTAAGCCAAGGAATATAGTACTTTAGTAGACACATATTTATGACATCTCAATTCCTTCACTAATGAGAAGGTGAATGCAAATATTTTCAATGATCATGTTTAACAAATTGAACATGAGAAATTGTAATATTTGGTGAAGCTGAAGGAAACCACGCTTTATCTACTCTATAGTTCTCCATGCAAGTTAGTTGTCAGTGGTCACTAGGAGAACTTCAAATAATTAATGATCATCACTCATGCTTATTCATTGTTTCCAAATTTCAAAACTACACACATTGATTTGGGTAAGTGTTTAGACTCCACTCTTTTGAAAAATCAATTAAAAGGAAGGACAAAAGAAGTAAGATTCTTTACAATTTATTTGACTTCAAGCTGAACAACTGAACAAAATTGAATGATACATTAGCTCAGCAACTAAAAGAAGAGAATGTTTTCAAGTTGCAAGTAGCACCTTTCATAGACAAAGAGAAGGGGGGTAGAATGTCTCTGTTAGGATTTGAACATTGGTGGGTGAATAACAACACCCCCAGTTCACCAACCAAGTCTCCCCTCAGTGACAAAAGAGGGAAATGTTTGAAGAATGGGCTTGAGAGAAAGGAATGAAGTTTTGGATTCAAATTCAAAGCCAAACATTTAGAAGTGGATGATGATCTCTATAAAATAGAGAATCAAAGGTCAAAGGATGCTAGGGACTCAGTTTAAATTGACTACACTAAAGATGAGGTTGATTTATGAAGTCAAATCCCAAGACGAAGAAAGAACATAGAAGCATGACAAAACTAGTACCATGTAGACTAGAGAGAAGAAATCAATTCATTCAACCATTGATGATTTGAAGATAAAAGCTAAACATAGAAAAATATGCATTAACTAGATATTCGCATGGCACTAACTGAAGTCAAGACAGTAATAGTTAGATAGACTATATGAATCCCTTTCTTAAGCAGTGGGGCTTCCAGAGTAAAATGCTCAATGATGAATATAAGAATATTAGGGATGAGAACATTGGAAAAATCAGTTCTAAATGTTGTAAAACTGAAAATAACCTGCAGTTGATCAAAAGTAGTTCTCATGATGTGATTGATTTTGGACTAGAAACTAGATGAAGTGTAACGTCTCTTGAATTACTTCTTTATAAGTGGTTGGATTATCAGCTTTTGAGATGGTAATGAAATATTATATTACATCTTCATGGATGGGCATCCCATGCATAGATGTAAACTATAATTTCCTTAGGAAACAAAGTATATGAATGAACTTTTACTAGTTTCAAGGAAATATATAGTCGAGGCTTCTTGCAGTGGCTTACTACAATGTTTATTATGAAATGAACTAAATATGAAATAACTACATTGAAATTCTTCACTAGAAAAAAAATAGGTGCAATTACCAAACACATGAGGCTTCAAGTTTCAAGCATCTAACCACTCGTATAAAGGATGTTGTTTCTTGACCAATGTCGGAAACTTCTCAAATTATTTGGCAGCTTACTACAATTTTTATTATGAAATTAACTAAATATGAAATAACTACATTGAAATTTCTTCACTAGAACAAACATAGGTGCAATTACCAAACATGTGAGGCTTCAAATTTCAAGCATCTAACCACTTGTATAAAGGATGTTGTTTCTTGACCCATATCGGAGACTTCTCAACTTATTTGGTTACAATTATTCATTTCAACTAAAATTGTCCAGAATTTTGAATCCCTGGGAAAGGTCATCAACAAATGGTCGAGTAGCACTAATTCCCTATTTTCTTCATGAATTGGTGTAAATTTATGAAGTGAACCAATTTGTCTTGTCCCATGTCTAAAGAAATTCGCTTCTTAACATCTTTCAGTATTTTAAATTTCAACACTATTTCAGAATAGCATTTATGTCATTCCATAACATACATATGCCTCTAGTATATATGAATACAAAAATATCTACCAATAGGGTAGACACATTGGAAGAAACTATATAATCAAACACCTTTGCAAACAAGTTTCTGAAGACATTGAAGAAAATGAGACAAATATATTGCAGAATTAAGTAGATACTTATTAGAGACGCATAAAATCTACAAAGCTATTTTGAGCTAACTGAAATTAGATTTCCATGCTGCCGACTGTGGGATACTAGTTCAGTTCTAGTGTAGCTATGGCATCCTCCCCCTTTCTGCAATTGCTACACAGATTTTCATCTAAATCTTGGCCCAAACCATTTCAATGTCATATGAACCTGTTGTAATTGACAAAGATTAAATTGGCAAACATTTATTAATAGTATTTCTCTCTTTCATTCTATCTAAAATGAAAAAAAGGTCCAATAGCCCATAGAGAGTTATCCACAACCCTTCTAGCTCAAAATTTTAAGGAAGAAGATGCTACTCAACTGTCCAACCAGAGGAAACACTGGGATATCATGTTTCTGTATATTCTTTTAGGTCATTAGAATATATAAAGCTAATATAACCATGGGAAGATCGAAGGGTAACAACTCTGAAAAAAAATTTTGTATTCAATCAAACTAGTATGAAACCAATGTAATCGATCTCTTATGCTAACTAGTGAAACTAGCACGACAAATACGATATTCACATAACCTACATAGTCTGTGGCTAGATCCACTCACAGAATTAGGGAGAAGCACATTCCATCATCAATAATCATCGAGCAAATCAAAAGTGTAAACAGTTTGGATTTCTAGTGATTGCTAGCTTAAAAGAATGTTGGAACAAGTGTAAACTTTTGGATTTTGGCTTACCTCTTGCAAATCACCCACAAATCACCCACAGAGCACCAACATTCACCACTGACCAGCACTGTTAGACTCACAGAATAAATCACCAGCATTCACCAACACACTTTGAAGCATTCAGATTGGAAAATTTATTAAAAATAATAATTACAAAGCACTGTTGTTAGACTCGCCAAAGGCCGAAGCAATCACCAGCACACTTGAAGCATTCGGACTCAACAAATTTATAAAAAATATATAATTATAGTTGCAATGCAACACCACTGTCCAAAATCCTCCTCGCGGGTTTAGCTCCATGGCACTGGGGAAATGGACCATCTTGGTACTCTAAATCCCTTTCTGGGCAACTACCTCTCCGGAACTAGATCTTGATTCTTGTTGCCCTAATTCCCTCGTCAATGCATGCAGCGTCATCAGAACCAGATCTTGTAATTTTTTGCCCTAGTCAATGCATCCTGCATATAATCTAGGCACCGTGCACCTCCAAAAGTTAACTTCCAAGCCCCTTCCAAGCCCCAACCAGTTGAAATGGGGGAGAACCACTCCAATCCCTCCCCCGACAAAATAAATTCGGGAGAATGCCATTAAATATTTGTTGCACCTCCAACTTCCAAGCCCCAACCAGTAAAAATTGGGGCGAATTACTCCAATCCCTCCCCCGACCCAATAAATCCAGACGAATGCCATTGAAATAAGCTCCAAACCAGAAAATTGGGAGGCGAATTCCATGGTTTAAGTTTTAAGTGCATTTATTTTGTTGGGCTAACATTTAATAATTAATTATTTTAAAATAATTATAGGTCTAACTATATAAAACTATAGAAAATGGGTTTTATATAAAAAATTCGCCCTACCAAAATTTAAAACCCTTTAATATTCGCCTTTGGGCTAAAATTCACCCCTAAAATTTTCCATGTTTGCAATGTGTACCTTTTGTGAGTGTTTCACATCATGGAGATCAAAATATTGCTCCATTCGTAGTATCCATGTTACCGAATCCTTGCCATCAAACTTCCTCATATCTATCTTTGGAATGTGGTGTTTCTTAAACCCAACATTGGAGTTTCTAAATCACAATTCATATTACTTTTGTCCTCATCATTATTTTCATGGATTACCTTATCACCACTGGGAAGCCTTTCTTGCAACAACTTTGTTAAACCTTCCTTCAAACCTTCCATGTTTGCTTTCAAACCATCCATCTTAGATTCTATGCCATTCATATTAGCTTACATGTTTTATTTTAAACCATCCATTTCCGCTTTTAATCCATCCTTAAAATCTTCCATTTTTTCTTCAATTTCGTTTTTGTTACTCTTTGCGAGAGAGAAATTTGTTGCACTTGGTCTCGTAATTTTGATATATCATGTTGCAATTCTTTCTCTTCATGTTTCATAGTAGATTTTTTTGAGGGCTTAATGGGTGTGGAATTCTTTTTAGGTGGGATTTTAGAACCCAATACTAATATATATGCTTCAATATTCCCTTGGAATCACTTCGAACCGATTTTTCAAACAAAATTTATACAATTTTAAAAAAAAATTACACACTTTTTTCTTTCTTTTAAGGAGCTTGGTATTGAACCTGATGTATCTTTGTGATTTCATATCCCAAATATTTTAACTTTAGTCATGTCTTATCCATTTGAGTCTTCTTTCCAATGCCAAAGGTCTAACCTAATTTGGATTATTCAAGATAAAGTTATGTCTGATCTCCCACAATGACCTAATTATATACTAGTTCAGTAGAGAGAAATTGTACGGAGTTCCACGTGTCACATTTTCAACCTTCGGCCTTGAAATTGCTACACAAAAAACTACGGTTTGTGAATTTTTTTCACTTTTTACAGAATTCAAATCTAATGCCTAAATTTTGAAGCCTGCAAAAAACTTAACTTCCCCAAATCATATTTCTGAAAATATAGCGAACCAAGATCTGAAATTATGGCACGAAGATCACCAATATTTTGAAACCACGTGCTTTCAATTTTAGCTTTTGAATCTTTGTAGAAACAAATTTATAGCGAAAATTCCAAGATGACCTGTTTAAGAAGCAAAACCCTAGAATCCAAAGCTTTGATACCAAATTTTATGCAACTGGCTCACAAAATATAAGAAAATATAGATAAATTACTTTAAAATTATCCACTTTGAGGGGGAAAGCTCCTTTACATTACATAAATGAACAATACTTGGATGATACAAATTACAAAACCTCCTTTCTATTTATAGGAGTCAAAGGGGTCACAGTATAATCAAAGTCGACATAACAATAAAAATGTAAGGGCACAACAATAACAATAGTGGGATTCTATGGGGCACAATAATAACACTATGTGGAATACAAGGGT